>MU127440.1:158567-304012 GCA_014904945.1 Gyrodon lividus
CTACCATTCTGACGCCATTCCAATTCATTCCTTCCTTTCCTCCGGAAACCCGAAACTCCGATTTGCCCAATAGTACTTTAACATCTTTATATCTTCTGGACTCTTCAGTATATAAACCCGCGTGTACTCTCTGATATTTCCTTAGTTCGAATATCAACTAAATCCTGTTCCTTCCTGATCCTCTCCATTCCGATTCTCTAAGTCCTTAAGTTGACCTTAGGACCAGCCTCCGACCCTCCGCTCTTAAATTAAGGAACCAAACTCATACAGGGGCGCAGCACATAAGCTGAAGCCGCAGTTCCTTACCCCTCCAACCCCTTTCAGGAATTCCCACAAAACCCCGCCTCCTCCGCACCTCCAGACATTCCGGGAAAGAACCCGGATTTGACAAATTCCCAAACAACAAGCAAACTACTGATAATGTGAAGATAGTAAGTAAATTCACCTTGAGAGACTCTCTCTCGTTTCTTCTGTCAACACACCCAATCTAATACTCATGAAATAGTTGATAGAAAACTGTGTGTCCTTTGGATTGTCTATGAACAACATATCTCTGAATGCTGTTAGTGTTATGCTGATGAGGTCATGAGAACTTGATCAGATAACACCAACGAGTCCTGTTGTCAAGCAGGACAAGATCTATCAGAAGTCTTTACTGGCAGACTATAGGCCAATCGGTGAAGTGAGTTCTCAGACCAAGAGATAGCTTGTTAAGCTATGTATTGCATAGATCTAACTTGGGTTGTAACCAAGTAGAGTACAGGTCTTTATACTACAGGGAACAATGCACGGACCAAGATATCCAAAGTAGGAACTGTTCAGGAAAGGTAACAGAAGATAAGAGGGATAAACACCATTGGGCAGAAGGTCATAGAATATGACAGAAGAAAGATAACGCCAGGGACTTTGCCTGGGATCACTGGCCATACAAAGGGTCAAAAGAGGAAAGGGATCATGTGATGGTACAGTGTCACATGAAAAGAAAAAGAAAAGAGGCTAAAATGGTTCTACCGTAACAGTTAGTACTTCCTCATTGTTAAAGCCCTCTGCAAAGTTCTTCAAGCCCATGCTCTCTATCATCTCATACATCATGACTTGCACAAAAATGCATGAACTCAACATTGTGTGGTCCTCATTTGTCTTGATAGTTTCAAGTATGGCTCAGAAGACACCATCATTGGTGAGCATGGGGTAGGAAATTACATTCCGGCCCCCTACACTCAAATCCCAAATCCTGAGCCTTGGACTTTACCTTAGCAGATTTCTCTTTCATCGGACATTCCAAACCCCGTATTTCCTGTCCCGCACTTCTGCATTCCCGTCCCGGACTTTTGCATTCCCGACCCAGACTTTCGTATTCCTATCTCGGCTATCTCTTGACATATGTCACTTTCCTTTGACATTTCTTGACATCTACAATTCCTATCAATAATTCCCCCTCCCCCTGCTTCACAATTATTGTGCCATTGCCCTCAGTCATTATTCCACCATTCTGACGCCATTCCAATTCATTCCTTACTTTCTTCTGGAAACCCAAAACTCCGATTCGTCCAACATACTTTAACACCTTTATATCTTCCGGACTCTTCAGTATATAAACCTGCTTGTACTCTCTGATATTTCCTTAGTTTGAATATCAACTAAATCCTGTTCTCTCCTGCTCTGCTTCACTCTGAAACCTTCAGTCCTTAAGTTGACCTTAGGATTGTCTTCCAACCCTCTGCCCTGAAATTAAGGAACAGAACTCATACAGGGGCACAGCACATAAGCTGAAGCCAAAGTTCCTTGCCCCTCCGACCCCCCTCAGGGATTCCCAACCAACCCCGCCATTCCGCATGCTCCAGACTATCCGGGAATTCCGGGATTGAACCTGGACTTGACACCCAGTACAGATACATCAGGAAGAGAAATTCCTGGGCAGCCAAAATATAAGGGTGGGGAATTTCCAAGACAGAAGAAATATAAGGATGGGGAATGCCTTTATCACAAATTTCCAAACAGCCAACATATGAGGATGATGCAAATATAGCAGGAGGGAATGCTCCTACCACAGATATATCAGGATGGGGAATTCCCAAACAATGAGCAAACTACTGATGATGTGAAGGTAGTAAGTAAACTTATCTTGAGGTACTCTCTCATTTCTTCTGTGAACACATTGAATCCAATACTCATGAAATAGTTGATAGAGAACTGTGCATTCTTTGGATTGTCTATGGGGAACATATTTCTGCATGCTGTCTTTACTTCCTTGTCCTTGAACCTCTCTGCAAAGTTCTTCAAACCCATGCTCTCCATCATCTCCTGGATTATGATTTTCACAAAGATATATGAACCACACATAGTGACATCTTCATGCATCTTGGTGGTCCCAAGTATGATCCAGGAGACAGCACCATTGATGAGGATACTCTCTCATTTCTTCTGTCAATGCACCCAATCCAATATTTATGAAATAGTTGAGAGAACTGTGTGTCAATTGGATTGTCTATGGGGAACATGTCTCTGCATGCTGTTCTTACTTCTTTGTCTTTGAACCTCTCTGCAAAGTTGTTCAAACCCATGTGCTGCATCATCTCCTGTATCATGATTTTCACAAAGAAATATGAACTGGACATTATATCATCATTCATCATGATGGTGGCAAGTATGATCCAGGAGACAGCACTATTGATGAGCATGAGGTGAGGAATTCCCATACAGGCACAAATATCACAGTAGGAAATTTGAAAACAGCCACAATATAGAGGTGGGGAATTCAGAAATGGTTACAATATGATGAGAGGGAATTCCCTGACAGTAACAATATGGTGATAGGGAATTCCCAGACAGCAATAATATCATGCTGGGGAACTCCCAGATAGCCAAAATATGAGGGTGAGGAATTCCCAAACAGTTGCAACATGATGACAGGGAATTCCCAGATAGCAAAAATATCATGCTAGGGAATTGCCTGACTGTAACAATATGGTGATAGGGAATTCCCAGACAGTAACAATATTATGCTGGGGAATTCCCACATAGTCAACATATGATGGCAGGGAATTCCCAGATAGCAAGAATATGGGGGTGGGGAATTCCCAAACAGTCACAATATGATGGCAGGGAATTCCCAGATAACAAAAATATCATGCTGGGGAATTCCCTGACTGTAACAATATGGTGATGGGGAATTCCCAGACAGCAATATACAAGTAGGGAATTTCTCCACTATAACCAAACATTAGAAGGGGGAATTCCCTGATTACAAAAAAATGAATTCAGGCAATTTCCCAGCAGTGATATCACTTTGTTACACCCTTATTGTTACACCCTTATTGGATGTGAATTGTATCTATCTTGGGTTAGAAAATGTCATATATTGGACAGCCAATTTCATTATACTTAGACCCCTGACACCCCCCAGAGGTGGGGAAAGGTATTATAATTTGTTTCCCTGACACAAATGTTTTTGGCCTGGAACTTTTCCCATAGGCCCAGGGAATTTGCCAGAAGATTGGTAGCATATCTGGGAAAATATCAGAAATTCTGGGAAATACTGCAGAAACAAGACCTAGTAGGATGGTACCTTTATAGTGTTACAACCTACCTAATAGGTACCATTTTAGGGGGTGACTGAAGTGCTTTCATAGATAAGTGGTTGAGTTGGTGTTCCACATCACTGACAGGGTCATGGGGGCCAAAGTTGGTATGGAGCTTGAGGATGAATTCCTGGTAGTCATCCATCCAGTCCAGATTGTCCATCTGGAGGAGGTCAGGCTCAAACCATTCGAGAGCCATACCTTTTAGGTAGGACTGGGTGAAGGTGACCTTTGCATGGTCAGACAGGGACAGTCATGGAAGAACTTCAACTCGCATTGGACCAGGAAGGCCTGCAGCTTGTGGGGATCAGTCCTGTCAAAGGTGTCAGGTTCCTAAACCTTTGTGCGCAGAGATGAGGAATTTTCGAATTTGTGGTTGCGGCGCGATAACTCAGCAAGGCTGCAAACTGCATTTGCAAGCGCCATGATGGGGTTAGGCAGAATTGCATTATCTGAGTTGTTGGGGTCGGGGTCATAGTTGCCACCATTCCCATCATCAGAGGGGTCCAGGGCACCCCCAGAGGGGTGACGACCTGTGGGAGTAGGGGTGGAGATGCATTGAGACAGGAGTCTAGCTTGAGATGCAGAAGTTGATGTACGATGAGCGGAGAAGCTTTGAAATTGTTTGGTGACATCAGGGCCTCAATGTGAGACCATCAGGGAGTGCAGGGTGTCTTCTCGGGTTGCATCCGACTGAGCTGCGTCGATGCTTTGCATACTGTGTGTTCAAGCATGAGTCTGAATAGTTCTAGACATGTGTAAAGAAATGATGTTAGTGAACTTGTAGAGGTTTGAGTTTGAATATACTGTCAAGTCCAGGTTCAATCCTGGAATTCCCAGATAGTCTGGAGCACACAGAAGGGTGGAGTCGGTCAGGAATCCCTGAGGGGGGGTCGGAGGGGTAAGGAACTTCAGCTTCAGCTTATGTGCTGTGCCCCTGTATGAGTTCTGTTCCTTAATTTCAAGGCAGAGGGTCAGAAGACAATCCCAAGGTCAACTTAAGGACTGAAGGGGGTTTCAGAGTGAAGTAGGGACTTCGCAGGATAGAACAGGATTTAGTTGATATTCAAACTAAGGAAATATCAGAGAGTACAAGTGGGTTTATATGCTGAAGAGTCCGGAACATATAAAACTGTTAAAGTATGTTGGACAAATCAGAGTTTTGGGTTTCCAGAACAAAGTAAGAGGATGAATTGGAATGGCATCAGAATGATGGAATAATAATTGAGGGTGATGGTGCAATAATTGTGAAGCAGGGGGAAATGGAATTATTGATAGGAACTGTAAATGTCAAGGAATATCAAAGGAAAGGAACATATGTCAAGAGATAGCCAAGATAGGAATGCAAAAGTCCAGGATGGGAATGCAAAAGTCTGGGACAGGAAATCTTCTAAGGTAAAGTCTGGGGCTCAGCGTTTAGGATTTGATTATAGGGGGCTGGAATTGGGTCAGATGGGTTGGGAAAGTTTTGGGATGTGACAAACAGTCATATATCTTCACAGATGAGTCCACCTCCACAGCTGCAAAAGCTTGCTGCTTGGCTGTCTTCGTGAGCAACTGAGGTTTTTCAGTTGGTTGTCAAAGCATGATCCCACACTAGTCTCCACAACCATTGATGAAGGAAATTAGTTGGAGACTGGTCCATGCTATGGGCTTCCACAAGTCCATACTCACCATGTCTACACCAAGTTGAAATAGGACACTAGTCCTATGGTGCACTCATTCTATCTGTCTTGGGTTTCATTCAATCCCAGTTGTGGAAGGTCAGAATGATGTTTACTCTGCAATCTACATCAGATTTCCCATCACACCAAAGGTAATCATATATGACTTTGCTTGTCAGTTAGCCCCATACTGCCTCATGCAGGAAGCATTGTATTTTCAACACACACAATTTCTTATTGATGAAATGCATGCCCATGATCATAGCCAGTGTGGTCAGGCAAGTTTTGCCAGCAATGCCATGTAAGATGACCAGATCTGAGCTGTCAACACTAGTGCAGCAGAGTGTGTGTCACATCCCGAAAATTCCCCTAACCCTTCCGGCCCAATTCCGAACCCCTATGATCAAATCCTGAATCCCGGGCCTCAGACTTTATCTTAGACAATTTCTCTTTCATTGGACATTCCGAACCCCATACTTCCCATCCCAGACTTTTGCATTCCCATCCCAGACTTTCCGCATTCCCGTCCTGGACTTTCGTATTCCTATCTCGACTATCCCTTGACATATGTCACTTTCCTTTGACACTTCTTGACATCTACAGTTCCTAGTGATAATTTCCTTTCCCCTTGCCTCACAATTATTGCACCATTAACTTCAGTTATTCTCCCATTCTGATGCCATTCCAACTCATTCCTTATTTTCTTCTGGAAACCCAAAACTCCGATTCGTCCAACATACTTTAAACATCTTTATATCTTCTGGACTCTTCAGTATATAAACCCACTTGTACTCTCTGATATTTCCTTAGTTCAAATATCAACTAAATCCCATTCTTTCCTGACCCACTTCACTCTGAACCTCCTCAGTCCTTAAGTTGACCTTAGGATTGATCTCCGACCCTCTGCTCCAAAATCAAGGAACAGGACTCATACAGGGGCGCAGCACATAAGCTGAAGCCGAAGTTCCTTACAACTCCGACCCCCCTCAGGGATTCCCGCCAAACTCCGCCTTCCGCACACTCCGGACTATGCAGGAATTCTGGGATTGAACCTGGACTTGACAGTGTGGCAATAAAGGGATGAAGAGAATTTGGAAGAGTGTTAGCTTTATGGCCTATGGTCATGCCATACAAATTACAAAGGTATTTCTTGATATCTGAAACCACAATTCCATCATTCATATTCTACAAAAAGCATGACTTGTATTCACTAAAGCTTGTCTATGTATACTGTATGATTAGCTGGATATAATCATCTAAGAAATGTACTGTATGTATTATCCAAGTCATTCACAGGTCATTTGTTGGTCAGGCGCACCTGAGCAAGCTCTGCAAGTGCTGCTGCAGCCTCAGCTCGTTCCTCAGCAAGCTGATGAGCATGCTCAGCCTCTGAATTCTGTACTTGCATGTTCAAAACAGTAATATCTTGTACTGTTAACCTTTCTGCCTGCACATGAACCTTTTCCATCTCATATATCTCACATGCAATATCTTGTGGACTATTCTTCAAAACAGCCTCAACCTGGAAATAGTGCTGCTAGGACAAAGTAAGGCTACAGACAAACACTTACATATTCAAGGAGATGAGCACAGCATGCACTATGAGCTTTGCCTCATTTCCAGTCATCATCAATATAGATAGCTAAAACATATAATGATCCTCCATATCAGAGAGAGAGTAAACAAACACACCATGAGGCTTACTTGTCACTACTGACAATGACAATGTGACATCTGACTCTACAGTGTCAGGTACAATGGAGATTGGATCAATGGTCAATGGTGTAGCTGCCCCCTGCACATCCATGATAGCTGACACTCCTAGCTCCTGATCACATGGCTGTGCCCATAAGCCCATGTCTATCCCCCCATCCATGTTAGCAATGAGACCAAGTGCCTCAAAGAGACTAAATGTCTCCTCTGTAGTATAGTCTTGTAACAAAAGGGTAAGGTCATCTTGTGCTACTTCATAACTATTCTCATTCTCAATCAGATGCTCTCCAACACCAATACAGATGTCTCAAGGGCTTTACAGAGACTGACTCAGAGCAGCTATGGTAGCATGCTGAACATAGTTCTGTCATGTTTTGAATAAGAGTACAGACCATCAATGCCTGGCTTGCATCCTGGACACTGTTTTGTTCAATGGAAGGGGTAGCAACTTGAGTTGGCCATTTGGTAGGCACAAATACAAGTGGCAGGATTATTGGATGCATCAAAGTGTCACCCTGGGTGATCAACATCTCCACACCATGGTCATTAGAGGCATTGACCCTCTGATGAGAGTATGTATGTAAATGTCAAACATATTACTCAAATACATACCCTTCATTTCCATGGTGCATCAGGACAGTGGTGGTGACATTGAGGCCAGCTGGAGCACCAACACCATCCAAGCAACCTTGGCAGCAAAACCATTTACCTTTTGTAGTAGTTAAAAGATTGAAGAGCAAAAGTGACTCAACTTACAACTCAGAGGAACCATGTGGTAGTGTATGAGAGGTGTCACAACAATGAAAGTAATGATTGTGATGTCATATATAGTCAAGGCTGCATTGAGGTTGGATCCACTAGGAAACATAGGTTGTATGCAATGTCATAGTGTAGTAACAATGGAAGAAGAAGAAAGTGGGTGGCAAGGGGATGGAAGGTGTCATAGTGGTCACTGTCACAGACAGCAAGCACACTACAACTGGCGTCAACAACAACAAACAAACAGAACAAAAGAAAGAAGAACAAGCAGGATTGTTATCTCGTGGAATGCATCACATGCCAATGTCCCGATTTGGGTTATCCGTGTCATGCAAGGACAAGTCATTCAGTAGAAAACATTCCTTGTGATTTCAACAGTGGTTATCCCCAACTGACCAACAAGCTGACCCAGAAGCACAGGACTGGACATCACCAAGTTTGTAGTGCCCTGTTACCATTAAGAAGCATTACAGTGTACTGTTCCTACATACGTGAAAAAGTCTGAACACTCTTTTCGGATATCACTATCAGGACCCCCATGAACCACTTCGTACTTGGTTCAGAACCTTCCATGGTTACGTGGCCTTTGACTTATAAGACACCTCGTCATGTTCTTGCTTTCTTTACTTCCCTTTCCTCCCTCCTCTCTTCTTTTGTTGGGCTTTACTCAATTGACAACAACTCCTCCTCCTTTGTGACATCCATGTCTGATGTCATGAAAGTCCTTTATATTTTTTTCTAGTGTGCATTTAACTGCTCTTCCTTTGTCTCTTTTCTTGCCTCAGTTCATTTTTTATGTTTCTTCTACTGTCAAAAACTCAGTTACACTACTGTTGTAACTCATACCTTTGATGACATGAAGTCTATAATCCCCCCAAGTGCTCCTTCAAGTGTGCCATATCATGACATCATAACATGCCCTATTGCTGGGTTTGTTATATTGACAGAACCTTCCTGACATTGTTGACGATAGGTATGTTCAACTGCTGGTACCGAGTAGTGTGTATTCATGCCAATTTCTGGTGTCAAGGCATGAGCAAGTGTGCTGTAGTTTGAGAGTCTTGTTGTTGTCATGGGAGTAACTGGCCCAAAGTTTGTGGGTGGCAAAATAGAAGCATGGGTAGTCGTGATGGGAGCTGGTGCTGGTGCATCTACTGCACCCATCAATGTGCTGTGTGAACTAACAGATATGGGAGCAGGGTTATTGAAGCATATGTACTTGAATAAAGCAGTTGTTGTGATTGCAGTCTCAAGTGCACCTTGATGGATGGGATTGTGAGTGTTTGCAAGTGTGTCACATCCCGAAACTTCCCCAACCCATCCGGCTCAATTCCAAACCCCTATGACAAATCCCGAATCCCGGCCCTCGGACTTTACCTTGGACAAATTCTCTTTCATCAGACATTCTGAACCCTGTACTCCCCGTCCCGGACTTTCCGCATTCCTGTCCTGGACTTTCTGTATTCCCATCCCGGACTTTCATATTCCTATCTCGGCTATCTCTTGACATATGTCACTTTCCTTTGACACTTCTTGACATTTACAGTTCCTGTCAATAATTCCCTTCCCCCTTGCTTCGCAACTATTGCGCCATTGCCTTCAGTCATTATTCGACCATTCTGACGCCATTCCAATTCATTCCTTCCTTTCTTCCGGAAACCTGAAACTCCGATTCATCCAACATACTTTAACATCTTTATATCTTCCGGACTCTTCAGTATATAAACCCGCGTATACTCTCTGATATTTCCTTAGCTCAAATATCAACTAAATCCCATTCTTTCCTGATCCCCTCTGAACTTCCTCGGTCCTTAAGTTGATCTTAGGATTGATCTCTATCTCTGACCCTCTGCTCCAAAATCAAGGAACAGAACTCGTACAGGGGCGCAGCACATAAGCTGAAGCCAAAGTTCCTTACCATTCCGACCCTCCTCAGGAATTCCCGCCAACCCTGCTTTCTCCGCACTCCGGACAATCCAGGAATTCCGGGAATGAACCCGGACTTAACAAAGTGTTGAAGATGACGACAGGGGAAGGTGCTGTATGTTGACATGTAGCAAGGGTGGGTGAGGTATGGTTATACCAGAAGCTGTGAAAGATGTATTGACATCAGCAATAGGCACTGCATGCCTAACAGGATTTTCTGATGGTTCATTGTGCTCATCAATAGTGGGTAGATGAGTGCTTGTCATATTGGGTGTTGTTGCTTCCTGTTGTTTGCGTTGTGCAAGGGCTATAAGAAATTTGAATAATTTAGTGGTGATCATTGAGGAAGAGGAGTTACTGACCAAGTCTAGATACAGTCCGTGAGGCACGTCATGTATGAGTGGACCCCCTGTCATGAGTGCTGATGCCATATATGTTGTGTATATCAATGCTAGCAGCAGCATGTGCATCATAGTCATGACCATGCATGACACCACCAAGGAGGGATAGGTTAGTACCATCTTGATTAATGTTCCGGTGTGCTTGCTCATTCCCATTTGTTGTGCTTGGATGAGCCTTCCAGATCTCAGCAGGCATCCAACTCTTCAGAAAGTAGATTGCTGGAAGGGCAAACATTGTGCCTTCTGTCTTGTCCCTGAGCCAGGCTACATGACAGTTAGAATGATATGAACTTCATGATTGACAAAAATAAACTACCTTTCACCTTCTTTCCACCCCCCGAATGATCCTGAGAGTCTGCTCAAGATTAGGATGAGCCTTGAAAGAAGATAAGCTGAGCATTGCATTATAGATGTGAGGTGTCACATCCCGAAACTTCCCTAACCAATCCAGCCCAATTCCAAACCCCTATGACCAAATCCCGAATCCCAGCCCTTGGACTTTACCTTAGACAATTTCTCTTTCATCGGACATTCCGCATTTCCATCCCAGACTTTTGTATCCCCGTCCCGGACGTTTGTATCCCTATCTTGGTTATTGCTCGACATATGTCACTCTCCTTTGACACTTCTTGACATTTACAGTTTCTATCAATAATTCCCTTCCCCCTTGCTTCGCAATTATTGCGCCATTGCCTTCAGTCATCATTCTACCATTCTGATGCCATTCCGATTCATTCCTTCCCTTCCTCCGGAAACCCAAAACTCCGATTCATCCAATAGTACTTTAACATCTTTATATCTTCCGGACCCTTCAGTATATAAACCCGCGTGTACTCTCTGATATTTCCTCAGTTCGAATATCAACTAAATCCTGTTCCTTCCTGATCACCTCCCTTCCGATCCTCTAAGTCCTTAAGTTGACCTTAGGACCAACCTCCGACCCTCCGCCCTTAAATTAAGGAACCAAACTCATACAGGGGCGCAGCACATAAGCTGAAGCCGCAGTTCCTTACCCCTCCGACCCCTCTCAGGAATTCCCGCAAACCCCGCCCCCTCCGCAACTTTGGACTATCCGGGAATTCCGGGAAAGAACCCGGACTTGACACGAGGCTTCACACTGCTTTGCAGTTTGAGGATATTTCACTGGAAATGAATTGTGCAAAGTTGATACATGCACTGCAGGTGGTCATATGGATCCATATCATAGAGACAACATTGCAGCTCATATCTACATGGTGCACGATTTCCTTGACATAGGTACACACAAAACATTCTGAGACCTGGGAAGAGTTAGCATGATTTCACAACAGTAACTTGGATATATACCTAGGCCCTGGCCTTTATGGCCATCAGCTACCACCAATTCAAAACCTAAGTGATCCATATGATGGAACATCACTGCAATTCCGGTATCTACTTGTGCAATCTCAAAGATTCGGCAGAACAAGATAAAATGAGCATCTGCTGATCAAGATGTTGTAAATGCTCGTGTGCTGACAATGGCTGAAGATGGATCAAAAGACATTCAACCCAGAGCATAAGTTACATACATCTCATGTGCTGGTTGTCTCAGGCTTCAATTTAGAACTCTTGCCAGCCATGGATTCATTTGAATGATGTGTCGATGGAAATTCATGTCACCAGCATCAGACAGAGAGACATTACAGGCAACATACAGATGATAAGTTGAAAATCAGAACCACTAGTTAGCTTGTGAATTTCTATGCATCGAACATAATGTCGGCTCTGATCAGGCCTATTCTCAACCAGTAGCTTAATGGCTGTCAGAGAAATGAATGTGGCATGAGAACATAGCATAAAATGACATGTAGAGGATTCACCATTGAACCCTGTACCATTTGGGAACTTCTGAAGCTGGAGCATGTTAATGAGGCAGCGAAGATGGTCAAGGTTTGCAAGGGAGGGGTGTAGTTCTGAGAGGTCCAGGGTTTGGTTGAATTCACAAGCTAATTCCCTCCACAGTCCCAAAATGAACCCTGAATCAAGCATAATGTGATGGGGAGTAGCATCTGCAAGCTGCCAGCCCATGTCATGGAGCAGCACACTCAAGACTGCAACTAGTGGTAGCTGTCACATCCCAAAGCTCTCCTAACCCATCCGGCCCAATTCCGGCCCAATTCCGGATACTGTCACATCCCAAAACTTTCCTAACCCATCCAGCCCAATTCCGACCCCCTATGATTAAATCCTGAATCCCGAGCCCCGGACTTTACCTTAGAAGAATTCTCTTTCATTGGACATTCCGAACCCTGTAATTCCCATCCCAGACTTCCACATTCCCGTCCTGGACTTTCTGCATTCCCGTCCTGGACTTTCGCATTCCCATCCTGGACTTTCGCATTCCCATCCCAGACTTTCGCATTCCCATCCCAGACTTTCATATTCCTATCTCGGCTATCTCTTGACATATGTCACTTCCCTTTGACATTTCTTGACACCTATAGTTCCAATCAATAATTCCCTTCCCCCTTGCTTCACAATTATTGCGCCATTGCCCTCGATCACTATTCCACCATTCTGACACCATTCTGATTCATTCCTTACTTTCTTTTGGAAACCCAAAACTCCGATTCGTCTGACATACTTTAACATCTTTATATCTTCCGGACTCTTCAGTATATAAACCCGCTTGTACTCTCTGATATTTCCTTAGTTTGAATATCAACTAAATCCTGTTCTCTCCTGATCTGCTTCACTCTGAACCCTCTCAGTCCTTAAGTTGACCTTAGGATTGACCTCCGACCCTCTGCTCTGAAATCAAGGAACAGAACTTGTACAGGGACGCAGCACATAGGCTGAAGCCAAAGTTCCTTACACCTCCAACCCCCCTCAGGGATTCCCAACCAACCCCGCTGTTCCGTGCATTCTGGACTATCTGGGAATTCCGGGATTGAACCCGGACTTGACAGTATATTCAAACTCAAACCTCTACAAGTTTGCTAACATCATATCTTTACTGCATGTCTAGAACTATCCAGACTCATGCCCAAACACACAGTATGCAAAGCATTGATGCAGCTCAGTCAGAGGCAGCCTGAGAAGATGCCCTGCACTCCCTGATGACCTCGCGTTGAGGCCCCGATGTCGCTGAACAATTCCGAAGCTTCTCCGCTCGTCGTACATCAACCTCCATCTCAAATCATCTCCACCCCTACTCCCGCAGGTCATCACCCCTCTGGGGGCACCCTGGACCTCTCTGATGATGGGAACGGCAGCAACAACGATCCCAACCCTTCCAATGACAACAACCCCTTTGACGACAACCCCAACAATGCAATCCTGCCTAACCCCATCGGGGCGCTTGCCAACGCAGTTTGCGGCCTTGCTGAGTTGTTGTGCTGTGACTGCAAATCCGAAAACTCCTCATCTCCACGCACGAAGGTGCGGGAACCCAACACCTTCGACAGGACTGACCCGCACAAGCTACAGGCCTTTCTGGTCCAATGCAAGCTGAACTTCCAGGACCATCCCTGCGCATTCTGGACTGATTACGCGAAAGTCACCTTCACCCAGTCTTACCTAAAAGGTATGGCCCTTGAGTGGTTCGAGCCTGACCTCCTCCAGATGGACGATCCGGACTGGACAGACAATTATCGGGAATTTGTCCTCGAGCTCCAGACCAACTTCAGCCCCCATGACCCTGTCAGTGATGCCAAACACCAACTCAAACACCTATCCATGAAAGACTCCCAGCATATCAACAAATGCGTGGTGGAATTCAATCGCCTAGCCTCCCAGGTCTGGGGTTACAGCAAGGGAGCCCTCCAACATCACTTCTACAACGGACTTCCGGATCACATCAAAGACAAGCTTTCCTGCATTGGAAAACCATGCTCCCTAGAAGAACTCTGGACTCTCTCCCAGACTATTGACAGGAGATATTGGGAACGCAAGTCCAAAGTCACTTGCCAGATCAGACCCTCCAGAAACTAGTCCTCCACTTCCAAAAGTACTCCAACCACCTCATCTCCAAAACCTGCCACTTCGTCCAACACTTCCACATCCTTGTCAGCGAAGTCCTCCGCCTCTATCCCGAAACCCACATCTGACCTCTCCAGCAAACTCGGGAAGGATGGACACCTCACCTCCGAGGAACGCAAACACCACTGTGATCTCAAGCTGTGCATGTTCTGCAGAGCCGCCAGACATGTAGCTAAGGATTGCCAGAAGTCCACTTCCCACGCATCCAAAGCCCACGCAGCGAAACCCCCCCCCCACTCCAGAAGCCAAACCAGAGGCCCCTACCCCTGAGGCAAAAAATTAGGGTGCAGCCTTCTGGACTCCACACAGGAAGGAGGCTGCGTTGAATCCCACCGTGCACCTATGGAGACCCATCTCAATGTGTCTGCTCTTTATGACCCCAAGGCCCTTATGCCTCTTGTTTCTTTCCCAACTTTTCTGAGATTTCCGCTTTTCCCGCTTTGTTAGATTGTAGTTCTACTGATTGTTTCATTGATACTACTTTCATTGACAAGCATCATTTTCTGACATATTCCGTGCCTCCTATTTCATTGAAACTTTTTGATGGTACTTCCAATTCTAGGATTACCCGTGCTGTTGACCTTTCCATTCATTTCCCTTCTGGCTTTGTCACCTCCGATACATTTTATGTTACTCCATTGGATTCATCTTGCTCCCTTGTTCTAGGACACAACTGGCTCACCTGCTACAATCCTTCAATTGACTGGGTATTGGGCAGTATTACTTTCCAAACGCCAGCTCAAGACTTGCCAATGCCCCCAACGTCACCTCCAGAGATTCCAGATCCCGGTCCCCTATCTCACTCCGACACTCCCAACAAGCCACCTTGCGAAGCTCCTCACATCTCGTTTGTCAATGCTGCCGCCTTTGTGTGTGCATGCAAACTCAATGGCTCTGAGCAGTTCAGCATTCACCTCTGTTCCCAGGACTCCAAACTCCATTCCATATCCCGTAACTCCGGAATTTCTGAAACTCCCAAAGAAGTCGATCTTTCCTCAGTCCCTCCGGACTATCATAATTTCCCTGATGTCTTCAGTACGTGCAAGGCTGACACCCTTGCGCCCCACAGGGAATTTGATCTCAAGATTGACTTAGAGGAAGGTGCTTCCCCTCCTCTCAGGACTGTTTGCCCAGTTTCTGCTACAGAACTTGAGTCCCTCCGGGAATTCATAGATGAACACCTCAATTACAGCTTCATCCACCAGTCCAAATCCGCCCACAGCTCCCCCGTCCTCTTTGTCCACAAGAAGGATGGATCCCTACACCTCTGTGTCGATTTCCGAGGACTCAACAAAATCACGACAAAAGACTGCTATCCCTTACCCCTGATCTCCGACCTCCTTGATTCCCCTAGCCACACCAAGGTACACACTAAAATTGACCTCCGCCACACATACCACCTTGTCCACATTGCTCCTGGGGATGAATGGAAAACCACCTTCCGGACTCGCTACGGCTCATACGAGTGGCTGGTGATGCCCTTCAGGCTCACCAACGCCCCTGCGGCCTTTCAGCACTTTGTCAATAGCATCTTTGTGGACCTCCTAGACGTCTGCGTCATGGTCTACCTCGACAACATCCTCATTTACTCCAACGACATGGCTTCTCACAAAGAACATGTCCGGGAAGTCCTCCAGCATCTCTAGAAACACGGACTTTATGCCAAACTGGAGAAGTGTGAGTGGCACTTGGACTCCATCGAATACCTGGGCTACCGTCTCTCCCCCCAGGGATTGACTATGTCCCTGGAGAAAGTCCAGGCAGTCCGAGATTGGCCCAAACCCTGGAAAGTCAAGGATATTCAGTCCTTCCTTGGGTTCACCAACTTCTATCATCGCTTCATCTTCGACTACTCCGATATTGTTGTCCCACTCACCCAACTCACTCGGAAAAATGCCCCCTGGAACTTCAATGATTCCTGCCACTCCACCTTCACACAACTCAAAGACGCCTTCACCCGAGCCCCTATCCTTACCCACTGGATTCCGGACTGCCCTACCACGGTCAAAACCGACGCTTCAGACTACACTATCGCGGGAATCCTCTTGATCCGGTGCCCGGAAGAGGAATTCCGCCCCGTCATGTTCTACTCCCACACCCTGATGGCCCCAGAACTCAACTACGACACTCATGATAAGGAACTCCTCGCTATCCACAAAGCTTTCCGGCATTGGTGTCACTACCTCAAAGGTTCTGGCACACCTATCGATGTCGTTACTGACCACAAAAATCTGGAGTATTTCTCCACCTCCAAAGTTCTGACCCGCCGGCAAGCCCACTGGTCGGAATTCCTATCCCAGTTCAACCTCGTCATCCACTTCCGCCCCGGACACTTAGGAGCTAAGCCCAACTCCCTCACTAGACGCTGGGACGTCTACCCAAAAGAGGGGGATAAGGACTATGTTCGTGTCAATACCCACAACCTCTGCGCCTTGTCCCTGCTTGACATCGAAGACATTCACAAGGACAGCCTAAATTCTCTGTCCTCCAACCCCGTAGCTTCCCTCCATCTTTTGGACTTGTCGGACTCCCGGTGGGCTGTCAACCCTGACGATTTCCTGATGCTCGACAATCACATCTTTGTCCTGGAAGCTAAGGACCTTTGTCTTTGCATCCTCCGATACAAGCACGACCACCCCCTGTCTGGACATTTTGGGCAAAACAGGACTTTAGAGCTCATCCATCAGGAATACACTTGGCCAGGTCTGCACACCTTTGTCAAAAACTATGTCAGTTCCTGCACCTCCTGCGCCCGAGCTAAAACTCCTAGACACCGCCCCTACAGAATGCTCAAGCAGCTCCCAATCCCCAAAAAGCCCTGGAACTCCATTTCCATGAACTTCATCAAACAACTTCCCTCTTCCAGCAGATACACCACAATCCTTGTAGTCATTGACCACCTTTCCAAGCAATCCATATTGTCACATCCCGAAACTTCCCTAACCCATCTGGCCCAATTCCAACCCCCTATGATCAAATCCCGAGCCTTGGACTTGACCTTCGAAGATTTCTCTTTCCTCGGACATTCCAAACCCTGTATTTCCCATCCCGGACTTTTTGCATTCCTGTCCCAGACTTTTGTATTCCTATCTTGGCTATCTCTTGACATATGTCACTTTCCTTTGACACTTCTTGACATTGACAGTTCCTATCAATAATTCCCTTTCCCCTTGCTTCACAATTATCACGCCATTGCCCTTAGTCATTATTCCACCATTCTGATGCCATTCCGACTCATTCCTTACTTTCTTCCGGAAACCCGAAACTCCAATTCATCCAACATACCTTAACACCTTTATATCTTCCAGACTCTTCAGTATATAAGCCCGCTTGTACTCTCTGATATTTCCTTGGTTTGAATATCAACTAAATCCCGTTCTCTCCTGATCTGTTTCACTCTGAACCCCCTCAGTCCTTAAGTTGACCTTAGGAATGACCTCCGACCCTCTGCTCTGAAATCAAGGAACAAAACTCGTACAGGGGTGCAGCACATAAGCTGAAGCTGAAGTTCCTTACACCTCCAACCCCCCTCAGGGATTCCCGACCAACCCCGCCATTCCACGTGCTCTGGACTATCCAGGAATTCCAGGATTGAACCCGGACTTGACACCCAGACATGGGTCTGCCAGATGGAAGGGTCAATGATGTGGTCAGCATTTACAAAGTGCAGATTAAGATGGATGTCATAGCAGAGGTACAGGTGGAAGAGGTCCCAGAAATTGGGATGGCATAGGATGCCATCGAAATGAGATTGCCAAGCATCAGCGATAGCAGAGCGGGAGGGAGAAGGGAGGTATTTGCAGATGCAGCTCACTAGCCTTGGGAACGCGTGAATCCAATCCTGAGGAGACAAAGACCCTTTATCTTTTGCTGAGATCTTGGAGGAGGAAAGGCTAAGGACACCATCTCTGACTGCCAGCACCTGACCTGCCTCGTCTTTGGCAGCAAGGGAGGTGGAAGCCAAGGAGCAGGTATTGAGTGCTGTGAGTGGTATATGGGTACTCCAATTTGCCTTTATGATTGCGACAACCTGATGAGGGAGTTCCAGGTCATGGCCATCCAGGATGGCCAGCTCTCGAGGGAGAGAGCAGACCAACAAGGACACCATGGGGACAAGGTGGAAGCCTGGAAGGAGAGTACGCATGCTCAGGTTGGGAAGGTCTGAGAGGAAGTGTAAGTAGGTGACAAAAGAATTAAGGAGGGTAAGGGAAGAAAAACGAGGGTAAATGAGGGTGAAATGATGGTAAAGGAGGGTAGAGGAGGGTAAGGTGAGAGTAAGGTGAGGGTAGAGGAGGGTAAGGGAAAAGGTGAGGGTAATGAGGAGGGTAAAGGATGAGAAGGAGGGTAAGCAGCAAAGGGGAAAGGAGAATGGAATGATGGTAAATTTACTGTAAGGCAGAGACACACTGGGGGCGGGAGGAGGGCTTGGAGGGGCTGTGAGACACTCGGAGAAATCTACCTCAGGGGCTATGTGTGCCAGCTCCTTGCATAAATGTTCCCAGATGTTTGGGTCTGCAAGGTCCATGTCCTGGGAAACTTCTCGAAAGAAAGTATGGGCAAGTAGATATGGTGTCTGCCAAAGGAAGGGAGAGCCCAATAAAAGGGGAGCAAGAGGCTAGGTGATCTAGAACAGAAGCAGGAGGGGGAATAGGAGGACAGGCTCGAATCCTGATGCGCGGCCTCTCAGCCAAAGCAGGATCATCAGAAAGAGCGGGGTCAGGACTGACTGGAGGGGCCCATTGTTTGTCCCTGTTTCTCCTCTTCTTGAGTGGAGCGGCAGGACCTGCCAAGGAGCCCCCAGAGCAAGATCTGATTGCATGCCGTCCAGTTTTTGGGGTAAAAAGTTCCTGAGGAGTGGTGCTGTCCTCCGAAGGAGGCATTAGGTGTACATCTGGAACATTCTCAGTAGCAGCCGCAGCTTGCTCGATGTTGGCACGAGCAGCAGAGGGGGTTGTCTCAAAGGATTTTCTGGAGGTCTGAGCAGCTGGACAAAAGGAGCCGACTGGGTCCTTTTCAATGTGGTCCTCTGAGAGGCTGGGGTCAGAGATAGCATTGGTGCCTAGTTCCCCAGTCAAGGGGAACATTGGTGCCTAGTTCCCCAGTCAAGGGGAACATTGTTGCACAATTGCATGTTGTGGGAGCCATAGGAGGACCAAGGAAAGAGAGGGGATAGGCTAAAGGAGGAAGCAAACAAAACCACCGCGAACCACTAGCAAGGGGTAAATCAGCCCAGGGGCTGATTGGAGTGTCCGACGTCGGAGCCCGAAAACACGCCACCGAGTCCTTCATGCTTCAGGCACGGTGGCTGCACAATCATGGTTGGATCGCATCACAGCCACTTCATCCTTACCTCCATCCACCACGACCACCAGCCGTTCTTTGGAATACTTTACTGTACAATAGCTCCAAATCGAGCAGATCGAGGGAGGTATTCGCATATCATTACGCCGTGAGCAAATCCTCATACTGCCAATTAAATGGAAAACTGACTTTGCCGCCATTCTAGCAGGCTCGACCCTCCACCCAATTTTTGGGATTTCGCAATGACCTTACTGTCTCTTGATATCCGACTATTCACCTGTGTTCATTTCCGCTCCATCGTGCTCCGGAAAGAAACATGTACGCATATTGAATAATTTTGTTTGCCCAAAGACTGACCTCTCCATCACAGCTATTCATTCGCATTCCAGCACATTGTTACGGTGATGTGACATTGAACCCAGAACATCTGTCGGCACCTGTCAGAAGCGCAGTGAGGACACTCACTGTGCACGAGACTGCGAAACCACCGCAAACGAGCCCAAGAGCGCCACAGTTGCAAAGCCACACAACACAACACATCGCAAGCCAGAACGTGACACGAGAAGGCAAGGGAGAGTTAAGAAGAGAGGTAGAGGGGGCAAGGAAGAGGCTGGAGGGACTGGCGAGGAAGAGGCTGGAGGGACTGGCGAGGAAGAAGCTGCAGCAAGAAGATCGGGTGAAGACACCACGGGTGTACCGACTGCCAGTGTAGGACTTGCAGTCACACCAAACAGCCAGGACGTTGACGGCAAGGACCCAAGAGTCCACCACACACGCGCCAACCCGCAGAAACCTATTGCGTCCCGCCAAACCATGAGCCCAGTGGCCAGCAAAGCAACCGCTGATGCCACGAACCCAAACGCCACGAGCGCCGGACCCACAGAGCCAGCGGGCACCCCGTGCCAACCGCAGGACAAGCCGCAAGGGGTAGCAGACAACAATGCAAATGGCAAAGGGATGAAAGGGCGAGCCAGCACCTACGAAACCGCGGCGAGGGGGCCAGGTGAAGACACCGCGGACCCAACAGCTAACGGCATGAGTCTCATGGGCTCAGCCCCGATGAGCAGCCCAGAAGACGAGTCCAAGGCGCCGATGAACAAAGCCGCCAATGCCACGAACCCAAACGCAGCAAGTGCCGGGCCTAGTCGCGGTTCCATCTAGTCGCAGCCACGCACGTCGTCACTATACACCTTTGAGTGAAATTTTAGCCGAGGAGTATCTGGTGTCCTGTGTGACTGGGAGTTAGTCTCCAGTCACGTCAGTGTCCGGACTTTTTAACATATGCTGTAACAAATGGTCGTGATGCTTCTTAATGGTAACAGGTCACACAACACTGAACATCACCACTGCAAAAACACGATAATTACGACCGAGATATTCTGATACTGTAAACTCGCGCTTTGATACTCTGTGATACTCTGTGAGGAACAACCTTTCATGCTCATTCACGAGGAATCTGTGCAAGTCGGGGAACAATACGGGCATGAGCTAACGGATACAAAGTCGACATGGGAAGATAAAGACGCACGAGAGCAACTCGTTCACGTAATCCTTCACTAACCCTACGCTCCCCGCATCCATCGTCTAACTCGCTACCATCTGCGGTAGACTCACCAGTGTGATGGGATGTCAGCAGTCCATCACACGACAGCCCCATAGCCCGCAACGGAAGCAAGGGCGGAGGGAGAGAAGTACTCGCAATCGGTCGTGTTCTTCAACTCGAGCAGCTCCTAGTCGACTCAGGCTCTGTTGGTTATGATAACCTGCGAAACTTTTCTGATCCTTTCAAATGCTCTCTCGCCACATACACACGCACAATGGTGAGAAAATGCCACTCCCAGTCAGACCCCATGATCAAATGTTGCTAGTCGTGGTCCCGTATCACACGGGATTCATCGAAGTTGCTTCCATCATCGCCTTGTCCTTGTTTGAGATGATTGACTTGCCACCTGTCTCTGGACTAGCGGTCCTGATAATTGTCTTCTCTCAATTTGCTGCTTCAGATCTCGTGTTATCAACTCGAACACTCCAAGTCCTCGAAGACGGTCAAGAAAAAGAACCCAAACTAAATTGATCTAGAAACGCAGTGATCTTGTCGAGGAAAACTCCGATGTTCATCTGTTGCGACACAGGCCTTACGCAGCCTCGTTGCTTCAAAATTATATTTCGGAGCTATCTCTATCTGAGATCACCTCTGTGAGCGGGCGTCTCAAAAACCGGCGGGTCGGCTCTTTGTTACGTTTTAATCGGTCCTGGCGACCTCACAGGCTGGTCCTCGTAACTCTGTTTATTTTGACTTTTTTCGTCATCGGCCACGAACACTGTTCACCATTCATCATTCACCTTTTGCTTGGACTTGTGTCGCTTCTCATCTGTTCTACTCATTTTACTTTGGGTCCCTTGTAGTCTTGTGGCGATGGTGTTGGGCTTTCAACAGGGCCTGGCGGTGTTTACCATTATAATTCTGTGCTTTCGTCGGTGTTACGCCTCCAATGCTAGTGTGTTTTCTTGGGGATTCGAGAACAACAATGTTGTACGTTTTCCTTCCACACACACACTTCCTTAGTGGCTATTCAGAGTTGATGCAGGCTAAACAGACACAGGAAGTCAATCAGCTAGCAGAATGTGAGACAGTGAAGATATCACCCTCATCTGCAATGGAAAACCCATCGACGCCGGAGAGAGCATATTACCTCCTCGTATTTGAACCAGGAAGAATGGCGACGACATCGCTGGTCGGGCTTGATGCGTCATCTTTGCATTGGCAAGTAAGATATCCAGCAGGTGAGAATATCAACTCTTCGCATACAACCCGAAATGGGATCGCGTGCTCAGCCCTGACGTTCTAGGCACCCAGCTCCTCCTCGCGCTTGTAGACTCGCTCGGCACCTCCTTCGGCATTTTCCCGACGCTATTTACTATAACCCGTGAGTGAAGCTTTGCCCAAATCTCCCCCTATTCCAATCGCCTCACCTCATTTGATCCATCCGTTCAAACGGACTCGACAGCGGGTTCTAAACACTGCCAGACACAGTCCTCCCGCGCTCCACAAACCACACAGCTCAAAATATCCTCGTCCGTGTTTGGCGATCTTGTGCCGTGCGGCACTTGGGACCTATTCGTTTCTGGAGGAAGGGCACCGTATACGGTCAGAATCGTATCTCTCGCATCTGGAACTATGTACAACTTCTCTGTGCCATTTGGGAAGAATGTGTTCTCGTATACTAATCATGGGGGGATTGTGGGACAAGTGGTAGGTAAGTTTGTATCATTCTCCCTCGATTTAACGGATGTGCGAGGAGAAATAACGGAATGTGTTTCTTTGCGTTCTTGTGTTTTTGTCGGTGATGCCGCTGGGTAGCTGCCGTCAGCGATGCGTGAGTGGTCTAGTTGGCTGCCCTTTGCAAAAGGAATATCGATATCTTATCTCCGAACGCCCATCTCGGTTATATCTTCTTCTCGCTTTGCACATTCAGGAATGGCGTATTCGGCACTACGACTTCTATCGTCGACATCATCTTCGCCAGAGATCCCCACACATCGGCTGCATTTTCAAGTTGCCGGCTTGCCAAGCCCACCAACATTTCCAGCACTTTGCTTGAATCACCACCCGCACGAATAGGGAGATTTTCCCGTGCCTTCCTCCGCACTAACACCCACATGGACCTGAACAGTGACAGTGGATTGATACATTCGAGTCATCGAGATACCGTCGCCGTCGCCGTCTGCGCGTCTGTTGGCGGAGCGGGACTTGTCGCGGCCATGATCTACGTCCTCGTGGTGTACCGTCGACGAAAGAGGGGCCTTGTTGGCGGACAGGACACCCTTCCGAGGCCTTTTGATGCTATCGTTCCTGCACCTAGTGTGACGGTATCGCACGCGCCTGCTGGATCTAGGACAGGGATGTCGACGTCGACCCCTCTGAGGCCGAACGTGAACGGTTCGCCCCCTGTGTTAGATATCTCTTCGAGAAATGACTCGGAAGGCGGAAGTAGGGGAGGGCATGGAAACGGGTGGGATAATGTATTCCCCCCAGGGAGGAAGCCGTCGCGCTCACGTACTGTGCCTGCGCTAGTACCAGCCTCGCAACCCCAGCCTGGTGCTGGCACGTCTCGGGGCACGCGTACTCCGCGCCACTATCCGTCCGACTCGTCGATGCATTCAGGTCCCGACCGCTCACGAGCGCCCACAGGTGCACGGGCACAGCCCAATCCGCAGCCGCAGCCCCACACTCAATCTGGTTCACCCACGCATCTTTTGCAGTCCAATCCCCCTTTGCCCGTTCGCACCCAGCCCGATCAGCCTCCTGTGGCGTCTACATCTCGCTCTGCCGCTGTCCAAGAGCGCCGTTCCGCCAAACGCGCCCTGTACATCTCCCGATCCGCAAGCGATATGCACCGCGCAGCGTCCTCTATACCACGGTATCGTACACACAACCACGGCCCCCACTCATCGTCACCCCGGTATGCCCACCCCAATCACACTCCCGACTTAGACGCGGAGATGGTCACACACCCCGCGGGTCACCTGCGACATTATTACTCTGCATCACCCATCGCATACATACAACCGCACTTGGAACATGACGCAGGAGGGGGGATTATCGTTCAGCATCGGGACGCTGGGATCATGCATGAGTTGCCACCGCCGTACCATAAACTTGTGAAATCGGACGAGGGCGTGTATCGTTAGTATTGGCGACCAGTGTCGTGTGGACCACGAGACTTGGAAACGGAAAAGTGGTCAAGGTGACCCGCTGGGAGTGCTCTTGTTCTGTAGATGGACTAGGATCAATTGAATTATTTGGGCTGAATATTCACTCGGTGGCGTCGCACCAATCAAGCACGTATAGAAGTACGCGAATGTTGGCGTATGATGATGATACAAAAACTATTGCCTACTGGGTTTGAGCCCCATACCCCCTTATGTCCTCGGCAAAGTTCCAGGATGTTTCCAATTGCAGCGAATCTGAGACCGACACACCAGCAGCCGTGATGGTTGCGATTTGGAACTGCATAAATGGAGATAAGATAATTAGAAACATGGGCTCGATTCTGTGTGATGATGGGAAGAGGGATCGGACGAACCTTGTTCAAACTTCGAGCGTCACGGTAGAAAAGCACGCGCATACTGTCCTCTAAGATTTTCCGTGCTTGTTCCTCTGTCAGTACGTCTTCGTAGCCTTCCACGGCTTTACGCAATAGTGGTTGTGCAATGTAAGAACCATAACCGGTGGCGAGTGTTGATGCAGAGTACGTCGTTCCCAGTAGATCGACATACGACAAAAACCTGTGTCCAATCATCCATCAAGTACACACGAAAATATTCCTTACACGATCACACACCTCTTCCCATCTTTGAATCCACCAATGATAAGCGAGTTCCACAACGGATTGATCTGCGAGCGCCGCCCGTACATGACCTGTGACATATATTCATGTATCTCCACTGGGCCCAGTTGGTGTCCGTCCTGCGCGGCGATCTCATCGATGGAGAGCTCCTCAAGGATATGTTGGATATACTGAAAGTCGGACATGTCGCCACCTGCTCCTATGACGGTGTACTGCCCTACGGGGTGGAGACGCTGAACATCCTTGAAACGTGCAAGAGAACCGTAGGACACTGTGCGGAGTTTGGGTCAGGGCTTGATACAGGCAAACGAGTTTTAAGGCAGTAAGGACATACCGAGGTTGTCGGCTGCCATCATTATGCCATCCTTGTATTTGATACCAAGGACGCTGGTACCAGTGACGATGGGCTGTCTGCCAATGCACGTACCAGATCAATGAGTTGTCGGGTGAGCATGGATGGGAAGAACTCACTGTGTGCGCTGAATACCGTCTGCGAACGCATCCTTGGGATGGTTGTTAGGTCTTGAGTGGATGGGATAGGTCCCATATGCATCGAATGCATCGTTTCTCTTCATGACCAATTGATCAGCACTGGCCTGTTTGTCTGTTGTCGCACTTACCGGGCGACCCCAGTTCGTAGGGAAATGATCCATTGACGTTTTGTGAAAGCGACAAAGGAAGAGATACAGAAAGTAGAAGTAGTGAGATGAGGAGGACGTGAAGGTCGACGCGCAAGCCAGACGCGACAAGCTGCTAGCTTACGTATTCTCACCCGATTTGGTATGCGTTTAGGTTCAGTTGTGTTAGGACTCTTGACTGCAGTACTACTACTAGCCACAATCAACCCAGAACGACTGTCAGTATCCCACTGCCGTTTTCCAATGCAATCGATGCTACTGTTCAAAGTCATGCCCAGCGTTTGCGAGATGACTGTGGGACTGCCAACGCAGGTGTAGCGGGAAGCACAATTGAACAACGCGTAAGGGAAGTGTGGATGGTCGCGAAATAGTGAGCAGATCGGAATGAGAGGAGACAAAGCTAACACAGCACGTAGAGCAATCTGCTTCACATGCTCCATTAGTTTTGCTCCAAGTGCGTCAGAGTCAAATGAAACGAAACGATGTCGAATATGTCTCAGTTGTGTGTCAGGGTGCGTCGTTTGAATTGTTATGCTTCAGCACGACCAAAAGTATGCAAGGCGTCGACCAGCCACTATTTACATTTTCGGACTACTACTAGTAGGTTCTACCAGCCACCACCAACCTCTTGCGACTTTTGGCTGGGATTCAAGTTCCAACTTGAACTTCTCTGGATTGTCCTATCGTTGAGACAACCCTCGCTTCAGAAGCTCGCTTAGCCTCTGCCTTGAATAAGTTCTTCTAGAATTAAACCCATTTAACCTCGGGTTTATCAATTTGCTCCAGATGGACCTGGTCACGATCCGTGGATGCTGCCGTAAGGCGTGCCCGGGGATACATAAAGCGCGTCCACTCCACTGACTCAGAGCACGTTCGCCTTTCCGCCTTTCAAACCATAATTGACTCACGACTCAGAGCTGACACACACCATCCATCATGTTGTTGTTCAACAAGCCTGCCCTCTTCATGCTCGGAATTGCAGCTCTCGCGGTTGCGCTGCCCACTGGTCCTTCGGCCAAATACGCCCTTGACCCCTCTCCAGAGCTCCTGAGGCGCGCGACAGAACCGCCACTTAGTCAGGTCATTGGCCCTACCTTGAGGGTGGTCACTGACTCTACCGGGGCTACCACTCCCCAGGGCGACCTGGACCGTCGTTCTGACTGTGCCGCACCAGAGTGAGTCTCTGTCCCAGATTAATGAGTCTGACAACGCCGTGTTCATGTTTTTCTGCCTACAGCGAAACCCAGCGCTACGGCTCCTGTTAATCTTCGTCTACAGCTGCGGTAGTCTTCCGCCTTGGGAGCCCTGTCGTTCGTTCGTGTACTGGGCCTTGCGGTTGTGGCTAGTGTGGGATGGTGCTGGGGAAGAGTGTTCATTGTAGTTCGTTTAGTTCAACGTTTACACTTTGCTGGAGTATCGTCGAACACCATTTCTAAGGGTCGCTGAACGGCAAATCAACAAAATCTTCCTCCTGACCTCCGGCTGCGAGATGTTTTGATCGGGAGCCCAATTATGTCTCGGAACGAAGATAGAACCGCGATATTCCTGAATCCATGTTCGTTCGAACGAAAGACGAGGTAGAAATTTACACTACATTGGCGCATCTACTACGAAGACAAACAACAGCTGAACATCGACGAGGCCACTACTGCTTTATTTTCTTCTTCGGCCGTTCCTCACCTTCCTCCACTCGTCTGAACTTACTTGCCTTCTTATTTACAACATGTTGCAACACTCTCTTCGTCTCTCCATCTGCGAAAGTCGTGATATCAAAGTAGACAGGGGCAAATTCCAAAAGCCTGTGCCACATAATCCGTCAGATTAGATATCAAGCATCCAGGTGACTAGTGAGACGCGTACCATTCCGGTCGGACATCAGTGACTGTCCGGATGTAAGGTCTCGTCGTCAACACGAACTCATTGAAGATCACCCATTCCGGCTGCGTATCAAGTCCGCACGACGGGTGCAGTCCAACGACCTAGCATTATGAGATCCCGGTCAATCAATCCTACCATCAAAGCACTGCCAGTGAAACACAACAGACTTGGTTGTCTTTAACCGTCAGGTAATTGCCCTTCTCACCCTCCTTGTGGGCAACTTGCATGAAGAATCCACAACACAACACCTTCCTGATGGCGGTGTACATCTTACTATCATCTGCAATAGACAAGAGCTCCAATTCGGAGCGCTCCATATTTCGCTGCAGCTGTTCACGGACGTTCTCGGCTTGGGCAAGCGCACGTGCAGAAAGGAAGTTGTTCCACGCCCAGTTTTTATTGTATTTGTCTATCAAGCGTATGAGTTGTCTACAACAAATTATCTAAAAGAAAGCTTACTTTGCATGTAGGAGTTGTACACATTGAGGAGCGTCAAGTGGTCGCCATCCGGAACAGTAAGGAGGGCCTTGGCAGCATCTGCTTCTTTACGCTGGTTATTAGGTCGGAGCCATACATTTGGTACTAAATAATCGAGTAAGAACTCCATCGAACGACTGTCAACGATGACATTGGCCTCACCAGACAACATCGCAGTGATGGTTAGTATTTCGTTACTGCAACGGAATTCGGGGCTGGAAATGAGCATCTTCGAAAGCTGAAGAAGACATCAACAAGAGGCCACCCGCACAATACAAGCTGCAACGTACCTGTGGATCTAATGGGAACTCGGCCATAATGCTTCCGAGTGCGGTAAGATTGCCATCCTCATCCAGCGCTGCCAGATAGTTCAACAACTCAAGAGCACGCATGAGCGTCTCTGGTGCAGGAGCATCCACATAATCGAACCGTACAAGATCCTGTTTAATATTGTTAGCAGTTCCGACCACAACCAACCACACTGCGTACCTTAATCCCCGCCTTTACCAGCTCCAACACAGTATTCGCCAGGTTACTCCTCAAAATCTCTGGATGCGTCTGCTCCTCAAGCTCTGACATGAAGTCCTTCTCCGTGTACAGCCTGAAGCACTTGCCCGGCCGCGTCCGCCCGGCACGTCCCGCTCTCTGCTGCGCTGACGCCTTCGATATCGGGCTCACCAACAAGCTCTCGACTCTTATCCGTGGGTTGTAGACCTTCTGCTTCGAAAAACCCGGATCAACGACGTAGACAATACCATCGATCGTAAGCGAAGTCTCCGCAATATTTGTCGACACTACCACCTTCCGCCCAGGGGGCCCATCAGGCATCCGAGCCTTTGGAGGAGGATCGAATATCCGCTGCTGCTGTTGAGGCGGAAGAGACGAGTAGAGCGGGATACAGACAATAGGACCGACAGAGTCCGGGTCCTGGTTGACAAGATCGTCCGCCTCCAGCTTGATCTTCCGACACGCGTCCTCGATCTCTTCCTCACCAGTCAAGAAAAGCAAAACATCACCTGGGTCCTCTGCCCGATGAATCATCAACACAGTTCGAATGGCTGCCTCAACGTAGTCAGGTTCAGGCTCCTGCGTATAAAATACCTCGACAGGGTGTGTGCGCCCAGGTACTTTGAATAAGGGCGCAGGGGAGCCATCTTTGATTCCAAAGTACTTTTGGAACTTGAGAGCGTCGAGGGTAGCCGACATGATGATGATTTTGAGGTCGGAGCGTTTTTTGGCAAGGCCTTTGAGGAGACCCATGAGGATGTCAGTGGCGAGTGTACGTTCATGGGCTTCGTCAAGAATGATGGTAGAGTAGCGATTGAGGTCGGGATCGTTCATGGCTTCGCGGAGAAGCATACCGTCCGTCATATATTTGAGGAAGGTAATGCCGGGCTCGGTCATGTCTTCGAAACGTATAGAGTAGCCGACTTGTCGTCCAAGCTGAACTAAATTGTGCGAACGGTTGAATTAGACATTAGTATCATCTAAGCATCTAAGCATATGGAATCGATAAGGATTCGGCTCACCGTCCATCTCATCAGCAACACGCTTCGCAACTGACATCGCAGCTACACGTCGTGGCTGCGTGCAAGCGACAAGCTTTCCCTTTACATGCGGCAGGTCCGAGTATGCGACAAACTGTGGTATTCTATCGACGAAAAGAGACCGTTCTATAAGTTCGCGGTTTTAAAAATGATAGAAGAAGAGTCTCTCTCGGCTGCCAACTTACTGCGTAGTCTTGCCGGATCCAGTCTCGCCTACCATGACGATGATCTGGTTCTCGTTGAACTGCGGACACGTTGTCAGTATCCTAGTGGAGCTAGTATGGACATGGGTTAAAGTAAGGTGGGAATGATAGTCCCGGGAACAAGAGTGGCTGTAGGAGGAACATGGCCACGTACTGTCTTGTAGAACTCGTCCATCTGAGCATAGACAGGAAGTTTCCTCCGTGCCTCTAATATTTTTTTGTATTGAGGAGTATGAGGAGTTTTCGTGAAAGGATTTCTATCATGTTCCTGGGGCGTAAGGAGACAGCGTCAATACAGAATATCCTGTGATACTGAGGACTATTGAGCAGTTGATCATACCAGAGCCTTGCGGACTTGATTAGCTGTCACCTTGCGCGGTAGAAAGCCAAATAGCGGTTCGTTCTCAGCACCTTTTGGGGTGCCAGGTGGCACAGCGGAAATATTTCCTCTCTGGTCGGAAGAGAGGTGGGTGAGGTATGGATTTTCCTTTTGTCCTGACATATCCTCCAATTAAGTGTTTGAGGGGAAGAGGACTGTAGGGTGCAGCACCAGCTGGTAGTTTGTTATAGAGCCTCGGTACTGCAGGAAAATTCCTGACAATGTGGAAATCACGTGATTCACTGTCACAGACATGAGTCACATGACATCAAAGTCCTCCGTGATTAGTGACCCCTCAGAGAGTTCGCGACCCTCATGTCACAGTCCAACTGGGGGAATTTTTCAATTTAGTCAAAAAATACAATAAAATAAAAAAATGCATTAAGAGGGAATCGAACCCCCGGCGGGTCGATGGCAACGACCCAGGTTACCACTACCCCATTAATGCTTATATGAGAGTAGAATATTGACCATCTTGGAGCAAAATTACGACAGCTAAAAATCGTGGTACCAGGCGAAGTACACGGATTATCCCATAACGCCTCCGTGTGTGCTTGGTAGCAACCCATTTCTCTTATTCCCATCCCACATGTCGATCCCTCGCCAAAGGATGCCCTCCACAACAACCAAGTCTCCAGCAGCCGCGGCTCGAAAATAAGTTGCACATCCCAACATCACGCCCGCATTGTAAGACAGACCAAGCTTGATACAAATAGCGAACATACGGACGTGCAGGACGGAATCGCGCCAGCAATCCACGTGACCAAGCACCTCAATCCCCGATCCAAGAAACCAGTGGCCTTCATTGCACAACCACAGCCAAACCCAATTCATCTCACAAATAGTCTTTTCCCTCTCCCAGCTCTTGCACTGCCTACTCTCCCCGTTTCCGCCTGATAGAGCCTGTATGCCTCTCGCAGGTGATCAGGAGACAGCGGACCAGTGTCACCTCGGCGTGCTTGGACTGCTCGTGCTGTGGCGAAATTGAAGAGGGGCGGGTCAGTCGTTTGTGGTTGGTGTTCAAGAATGGTATGAGGGGTGGTAGTTATGATAATTATGTGAGGAGGTGAAAGGATAAGAGAGAGGTAGGGGAAATAGCGAACAGATAACGGACACACACCTTTCTCTACGATTTCACCCACAAACACCTTAGCGAAGCCTGCCACAATCTGAGCCACAGGCTGGGAGACTTGCTGACCAGTCGTTTGTTGTATCACCTATGAGACACAACAAGTGGGTATTGAAGCATCAGGATTCGTGACGAAAACACGCATGCAAATGACCTGCAAGAAGCGAGGTTAGACGCACCCTCCTGACAGCTTGCTTGGGCAACGCGTGCCGTCTGTACGCCTCGAAGCGATCATACTGAGCAGGACTAAAGTTGTCCATCAACACCCTGATGAAACACATTCACGTCAGAAAGAGTGCTGAAGTCATAGAGGGTAAAACATAAGCTGATACGCACTTGAGATTATCCTTACTCTCGCTCTGCCACGACAACTGCGCCGAATAATCATCATCAGCCATAGCAGGAAGCCATTCATCTTCCCCCTCGCCGTCTTCGTCTCCTGGCCCAGCCCCTGGCTTTGGGGTACTCCCGCTCCCACTCGCTGCAACAATGGGATTATTCAAAGCGATTGTTGCAGCAGTTGCACCAGGTATTACGGTAGCTGAAGTGGAAAGACCGGCTTCGTCTCCGCTTTCCATGGCGACATCGCCTGTTCCAACCACAGGACTGGTACCAGGAGCGTTACCGCTTGGCTGACTTGCGGAAGTGGAAGCAGGGGCAGGGGCAGGTGTCGAGGGTCGGGCAGCGGGCATGGAGGGATTCGCCCATTGCACGGGTGTAAACTGCGCCCCTCCTACACCTGTACCGCCTGCACCAGTAGCACCCCCCACCGCCACATTGCTAGCATTGACTTGGTGGCCTACCGTGCCAGAACTCAAAATGGCACCCCTCGGCTTGCGACCGCGCTTCGCGCCCCGTCCACGGGTGGGTGTTGGAGTCGGAGTTGGAGGAACAGTGAGTGGTGGCGTTATTTGAATAAACGATGTTGGTGTATAAGGGGTTGTCATCGAGTTAGTTGAGGTTGGAGATGGGCCTAATATCAGTTATGGATGAGGAGGGTGTAAACAAAAGCAAATAGTAGTGAAGGGCCAGCTCGAGTCAGGGGCAAACCTACACACGGATGTCATTAGAACAGGTCGGGCTCTCGTCTGGGGCACAAATGGCACATTCCGCACCATATAGTAACCTTTGTTGTCCCGATTCACGAGCAGAAACGCTGGGCACCGAAGCCTTATGCCCTCCTCAACGGACAAGTACTGGCAGCCTTACACTCCGACTCTCAGGGTTCTCATTTGTCCTGTTGCGGCCAGCATGGTACCTCGAGGAGCCATAAGGAACTTTGCGGCAAAACAAAGATAAGGTAGCTTTCACTGTGCTCGTGCCGAAATTCTACGAAGACTTTTGCACAGTATATTGACTAGTGACTGTCTGTTGTTCAATTTACCACGTTTTCACAGCTACATGAATCTGTAGGGCAATGGGAACCTAGTCAATGTCAGTGTACTTAGTAGAACTACCGGAACTCCTCTTTCTACTGGAAAAGCAGTATTATTATTACAGCCAAGTGATATACGCACACACGGCATACACACACAAACGAACCAATGAGATCTCTCAATCCGACACAGGGGACGGTTGCGATAGCCCCTCCCACGTCCCACTTTCACTCATCGTCGACGGCGGCCTAATCTGCCCGGGCAGCCCCTCTGCCTTCCACGCCTCAAATCCGCCCACCATATCTGTCGCATTCAGTAACCCCACATCATGCAACGCGGCAGCTGCCAGACTGCTGGCATAACCATCTTCACAATATACGATCACTCTCAGATCATACCGATCAGCTATAGCTAGCCTCGCCTCGCTCCTCGGATCGAATCGCCATTCCAAGTCGTTCCGTTCGATAATGAGGGATCCATGTATACCCCCTGAACGAGCACGTTGGGAGACAGGACGGATGTCGACGAGGAAGGCAGGCATAGGGTATGTCGCATCGTGGAGTATGTCCCACGCTTGGCGGGGCGTGACGCGTTGGAGGCGCGCACGAGCTGCTTCAACAAGTTGCTCGATGCTTCTCGAGCCTGGGGGTGGGGATAGGGGGTCGAGTTGTTCACGGACGGATTTGGAGAGGACGTCCCACAGAGCGGCGCTGTCGTAGGATGACGCGCCGATGTCATGTACGGAAGCTGTGAGGAGGGTTCCATGATTCGTTACCGAGACGACTCGGCCTAGGAATTTGCAGCTGAAGAGGAGAACTGCACGTTGGACGTCATCGTCCTCTGCACCTGTGATCACAAGCGTATTTGTGTTTGTGACAGATGTGGGTGATGGTGCGCCTGTAGTTGCTAATGCGAACAGGTGCCGGGAGGGAAGACGTGCGCGAATAATTTCTGCGACGTGGCGAAGGAAAGCAGCGTCGTCTTTCTTGGAGAAGGTGAAGTAGATGCCTACTTTGACACCTTCAATTGGCTTGGCTTTCATGATGGCGCGCACGGCAATACTGTGGGCGACTTCGTCTCGTACGCTGTCGAGGGTACGCTGTGACGATGACGAGCCACCAAGGGAGGAACGGGGAGATGTCTTGACGAGTCTGCCTTCCGAGCCTGAGGCGAGACTAGCCGTGGAAGGTTCAGAGGAGGGCATGTTTCAGATAATGGACCAGATCTGGTCAAACAAAACAGTAGGTCAGATAAAGAGTACATAGGATGAAACGAGGCTGCACGAGGTCCAAGATAACTGGAAGATGAGAATAACCTGGTGTCGAAAAAGGGGGTCACGGCGAAAGGGTTTACTACACCGTCACTGTGAGGTAACAAGTGATGAAAACGACGAGGCCCTTTAAGGTTAACACTGACCGCCACCAGTACTATCCCTAATGCTCTCCATAACACGGTCGACGCCGGAGATCGCCAATCGCAGCAACTCGCCCACGCCTCGGTGTATCACAAGGACTTAAGAGGCTATCTGGGGCATGCCATCTCCCTTGATTCTTAAAAGCTATCGTCTGGAAGGCCTGGTCAATCACGAGGCTAGCAGCGGACGGATAAGTGAGACCGTTGGGCACTATGTATCTCCCACTCTTGGACGTAGGCCAGCCCTCTTCGTCCCTCGCCTGGCTTAGGGAAGTGACACGTGCAATTTTCCTCTACCTCGCTACGTGCTTCGTTACTGGGAGTGGAACAGGGGCCCCAAGGAGTGTTACTGGGAACGTCAACGATGGTCAATACTTGATTGGAGTCGGTATTGGCGATGTGACTGGGTATGTCTCTCTCCCCAGCGTGCATTCCACACCTCAATGCCTTCCGAACAGGCCAGTGGTAGAAACCAATATGATGGTACGGCTACTTTCTTTTTTCCTCCTTCCCCAGGTCTTACAGTCCCGAACTGTCCACACAGGGATACGCCTCCCTCGCCCAAACAGACACAGGCCTCCACATGCGCCAGCGTTCTCGTGCCTTCATAATTGCTGATCCCAGAAACCCGACCTTGCCCACCTCCCGTATCCTCCTCATCTCGTCCGACATCTGCATGGCCGACGCTGGCGTCCGCCGTTCCATCCTCTCCGCCCTCTCCGCCGACCCAGTCCTCGGGGGCCTCTACACCCCTTCTAACACAGCTCTCGTGGGCACGCATTCGCATTCAGGTGTGGGTGGGTACCTCGAAGACCTGCTTCCGCAGATAACAAGTCTCGGATACGTGGATCAGACCGCACAGGCTATCGTAGATGGAACGCTTGAGGCTATCCGGAAAGCACATGCATCCCTCGCCCTGGGGTCCGTTAGAGTTGGCAACACGACGCTATTGGGCGCGAATCGGAACCGGAGCCCTAGTGCGTACGTGGCTAATCCGGAGGAGGAGAGAACGAGGTATCAATACGATCAAGATAAGGAGTTGTCCGTGCTTAGGCTGGACGATACGATTGGGAATGCGAGAGGGTTGATCAGTTTCTTTGCCGTGCATGGAACCAGTCTGTACGAGGTTAGTCATCACTTCTTTGGATGTGAAGGAGGATTTTTGTGTGGTGCTGACTTGATGAGTGAAGAACAACACTCTGGTTAGCGGGGATAACAAGGGCATGGCTGCGTATCTCTATGAATGTGAGTAATCTGAAGCAATCTTCACGCATATACTCATCATGAGCTGCCCTACTTCTTCTCGTATGTCCCAACCTCTTTGATTTTGTCGTCTATAGCATATGTCGAGCGTAATTCAATGCCGGGAAACACCACCTTCGTGGCTGCGTTCTTGCAATGTGTGTCCCGCTCCACCCTACTCGGCTTTGTGTTTTCATTTCAGCTCCTCCACCTTTCGTCGCTCTATCATGGAATTGATGGTCATTTGACCAGTTCCGATCCTTTTCCTCTGAGAGTCCGTTTCTAGCCGTCTGTCTTGACCTCAGAATAACATCCTCAACATGCACACTGATGTCGTTGCACGTTCCTCTTAGCCAACGTCGGTGATACAAGCCCTAATACGTGAGTTTTAAAGTTACTAATTTGATTACTACTTGCGCTAAGCGACCATATACCATGTTCTCATCCGTCTCGTGTATTCAAACATTTAAACTCTCCAAATCCAAATTAGCCTTGGTGCATTTTGTGAATCTCCTGGAAAGCCTTACGACGGTGAGCCTTGCGAGTACGAGCATTCCACATGTGGTGGGCGGACTCAGGATTGTCATGGGCGGTATGTCAATTTCATCGTTCCTTCCTCACATTCTTTTGTACCCTCCGTGCTCCATACTAACTAGCTCAATTCCACCCGCGTAGTGGGCCAGCCTTCCGCACGTCGGACTACGCCTCCAACTTCCTCATCGGAACTGCCCAATTCGAAGCTGCACGAGAAATTATGGAGTCCTCCCCGCCAAAGGTCATCTTCACGAGCCCTGATACGACCATCGATACTGCGAACACGACAGCTTTGACAGACGTGAGAGGCACTGTAAAGAGTGTGCATGTTTACATGGATATGTGAGTCATTTTTCTGAACGTTACGGTTCGAGGCTCTGAGGGCTGTTCTGGTACTGTGGTTTCGGTGCTTTGGGAAGAAGAGAGAAAGGAAGATGTCGAAGCGTATGCTGATGGCTGACGTGTCTAAAAAATTCAGGATGAACTATACGTTCACGCTTCCGGATGGAACGATCGCGAGAACATGTCCTGCTGCGCTTGGTATGCCCGCCTTCCTGTCGGGTATCTCTACCTTCCCTGCTTACTGGCCTTTGCGTGCACAGGGTACAGCTTCGCTGGCGGGACGACGTAAGCTGATGCTCACTTTCAAAGGCCTGGGACTGATTCGTTTCCTTTGACAACAACCATTTCGGCTACTCCCACTGAATCAAATGCTTTGAACTTGAAAAGCGATGGTCCGGGGGCATTCGATTTCATCCAAGGCGACAATTCATCAATGTCTCAGAATCCCTTTTGGGAGATCGTCAAAGGTGGGTTGTTCACCGCTTTGGGGTGCCGTAACCTTGAACTTGGACTGGTATATTAATTCCGTAGGGGCTGTCTCCCGATACCCCTCACAAGAGCAGATCGACTGTCAATACCCGAAGCCTATTTTGTTGAATACTGTACGTCTTCCCTGTCTCCTTTTGTACCTGCCATCCTCTTCCCATGCCACCTGCAGGGTGCTATCATGTCTTCGTCCCAATGCACGCCAACTCAATATACCAACTTTCGCACACAGGGTTACGCGGACACACCATATCAATGGTCTCCACACACAGTCGACATCCAAATGCTCCGTATAGGCAACTTCGTTGTTCTCGTCATGCCTGGGGAGCTTACCACCATGGCTGGTCGGCGGATGCGGTGTGTTTCTTCATGTCTTCAACTTTCTTGGCTATCCTGATCTCACCATCTCATGTCGTCTTCTGCGCTACTCTGCACCTCTACCTCTTGCCTTTGATTGCCTTTGGCCCCCTCGTTCACTTTCCAAACGAAATTAATCCATTTGCACGCTCTCCGATCGCGGTTGCACAAACCAGAGAAGCGCTCCGTGCTCAGTTCATTTCTTCCGGCATCCTCGACGACTCGGCCTACGTCGTCATCGTAGGTCCTGCCAACACCTATGGACACTACGTTGCTACACGAGAAGAATATTCTATTCAGAGATATGAAGGGGCTTCGACGATTTTTGGACCTGGTCAGTGAAACTCTGATGTTACTTTTGATTATTGATGTAGGTGGTTGGGGACGTTAAGCAACACTCGAAGCTTATATCGATAGATATAACGTTCTTGTGACATACCTCGCTGATAATGCCACGGGAACGCCGCCTTCCGATGCTGCTCCGCCTGAACAGACATCCAAGGCGATATCACTCCAGGTGCGTAATAATCCCTTCCAATTTCCCAGCATTCATCACCGATTGTGCATTACTCGCCACTTCACTTATCGTCTGTCTGCGTACTAACGGGCCTCTTCATTGATGTAGACGCCGGTGATAGTCGATCATCCCCCGTTTTTCAAGAGTTTTGGAGATGTCTTAGTTGATGTTAACAGTACGCCTTATTATGTTGGGGATACGGTTGCCGTGCGGTTCGCAGGGGCAAACCCAAGGGTGAGCGCCCTCCTTTTTCCCTCTTCAACAGCCCTCCTTTCCATCATCCTTACCAACGCCCATTGTACGCATGACAATCAACACTGCGCCCGCCCTCATACCATGAAACACTGAATCAAACCGAGCTAACATCCACTCACCTGGTATAACAGAACAACCTCCGCCTCGAAGGCACCTTCTTCACCGTTGACCAACTCATCAACGGTACCTGGATGACCATACGCACAGACTCGCACCCCTCTACGACCTACCAGTGGAATAGGACGGACACAGTGTTTGGGACGAGCACGGTTGACATTCGATGGTGAGTTTCGTTTGTCCTATCCCCTTCTCCGTTTTCTGTGTCTTGGTCCCCTAGCTTCTTCCGTCTATTTTTGTTGCTTTCTCTTTGGTCTATGTACTCACGGGATCTCTATCGCCTCTTGATATCCCAGGACGATCGAAGATGTAACGCCTGGTAAGTAGGTCAAGGGGTCATGACGTTCAAGAACTGACGTGCATATCTTATTTGCAGGTGGAACATACCAGATCACATACTATGGTGACGCCAAACAGCTGATCGGAGGCATCAAATCCTTCACGGGCACTTCTTCTCTGTTCACCGTTGCGTTGTGAGAACAGGGGTGCCTATGATTCGATGGTTTTCTGATTTTGACGCTTTCAAACGTTCATGTTCACGAACGAAGAAACCCGCATCAAGGCCGATTTCAGGCTATCGTGCTTTGACAACTTGAAATACGGACTTAGTGAAGCGTCTAATGATGACCGTCTAGTCGATGACGACTCATAATTGTTGTATTCATATTCCAATGACTCTGCACATCCCAGGGGCTAGCAAGCTTGGGTCTGTGAACATCGACTCCGACCCACCGTGTGTCAGTGCCAGATTGATGATGAGTATTATTGGACTCTCTGACTCCCACAGTGTCTGCCCTCAACATGGTCCCACATACACTGGCGTGGCGACGTGCGATGGCCATCTCTGAATTCTGAGCTGATCTCCACAAGAGTATGCAAGGACTGATGCATCCGAATCCCATGTGTCAATCCCAGAACCTTGCTAAAGAACCTTACAGGGCTCCTTATGGGAAGTGGGAGTCCTCCATCACCCCAGAGTCCATCGTCTCAGGTGTCCGTGTTCCACCAACTTTGTGACAATCGATATATGTGTCAACTTTCTCCCGTATCCAGAGCATCACCTTTGATGATGTATTTGTCGACCCCATCACTTCCAGAGTTTACCATGTCGAAAGACGTGGACAAGATGCGGGGCGCTACGTGATTGTCGACACAGCAACGAACAGGGATCTCTTCTCTTCTCCTTACAGTGCTCGCACTGGTGTACAAGAGTATGGGGGTGCCGCGGCCATCGCGTACGACGATATTGTGTACTTTTCCAACTTCCGCAACAATAGGCTGTATTCCGTGAGGGGAGGCTCGTCTCCCGAGCTGGTTACGCCAGGTAAGTACCACCAACTTGGCAGATCAACTTCCTGTTGTTTTCAGCCTTCCGACGTCTTCTCCAGACAATCAGGCATACAGATACGCCAATTTTGCGGTTCACCCGATCAATAAACACCTTCTCGTGTCGATCCTTGAGGACCATACCGTTGACACACCGCAAACGGTCGTCACCACGCTTTGTGTCGTCAACACCCAACTGAAAGCCGTCTTCCCCTTTGTTGTCGGGGCTGACTTTTATTCTACCCCAGTTCTCAACTCTGCCGGCACCAAGATAGCATGGCAAGAATGGTATCACCCCGATATGCCATGGGAAGGTTCTTTGCTTTACGTGGCTGATGTCCTTGTACAGTCTGACACCCTCATCGTCATCAACAAAACGCACGTTGCTGGCAAAAAGCTTGATGTGTCTATTGGCTATCCGATCTGGGTTGATAATTCCAGGCTCTTATATACCTCTGATGCATCCGAAGGGTTCCAGAACCCCTTTATCTACTCTACTATCACCGGTAAAGCAACCCTCGCCTTCGACAAACCCGTCCATGAGGACTTCTGTAGACCTGCATGGTCCTTAGGGACGTACCCGTATGCGATCCTCGAAGGCGGTAATTACGCGGCGTTCGCGGCATTCAGAAATGGGCGTCATGTCCTATACATCGTCGATCTTACCAAGTCATCAGCGGCCCCGGTAGAAGTCACAGATTTCCCCTTCGTGGTTGCGGTACCATTGAGGGCTATTAGTTCTCGCACCTTCACGTTCGTAGGGCTAAAAAGCGATGGACCTGGGGGTGTGATTCGTTGCACTTTATCGGGAGCATCCTTTGCGCCTGGTTACGTAGTCTTGAAGTCGAGCCCTCCTTCGTTGGGGAAAGAGGATTATATCTCACCTCCTCTTCCCAAAACACTCATCAGGAGTGGGGAGCCGCTGCATGTCGTATATTATGCGCCGAAGAACCCTAACTACGCGGGGTCTAGCATCCTGGACGAGAAACCGCCTTGCCTTGTGACAGTCCACGGCGGGCCTACTTCTATAATGCTCCAGGACATTTCCTGGACTAAAATGTATTTCACCAGCCGTGGATACGCTTGGTGAGTGCCATTACGATATCAAAGGAGAGGTTCTTGACGTTTCTCTCGCCCAAGTTTGGACGTCAATTACGGTGGTTCTTCTGGATACGGTCGGAAATACATGTGCGCAGCTCCGCTCAACTATCTCGATGTTCCATTGACTTCTCCCCAGCGAACGCCTGAAAGGCAACTGGGGCATTGTGGATGTTAATGATTGTATCGATGCATTTTCAATACTTGCATCCGATCCTTACTCTCTCATCGATGGAAACCGTGTCGCAATCCGCGGCGGGTCCGCGGGCGGATTCACCACATTGGCAGCATTGTCGATTGCCCCGGACACAAAGAAGTTCAAGGCCGCTTGTTCATACTATGGGGTATCGGACCTTCTGTCCTTCGTCCAGACCACCCACAAATACGAACTCAGATACGTCGAGAAACTGGTAGGTGGAACAGCAGACCAGATCCCAGATGTATACAAGGCACGCAGTGCTGTGTATCATGCCGAAAATATCAGTGTCCCGCTGCTGGTATGTTACACTGATACCGTCGTCGTGCGTTGATGTTTTGCTTACCGTGAAGCTAGGTCCTCCAAGGATCGATCGATAAAATAGTCCTACCCTCACAAGCTGAAGAAATCGTCGAAAAGATCAAGAAACAAACCGGAGGGGAAGAGAGGGTTGAGTATCATCTCTTTGAAGGCGAAGGCCACGGGTGGAGATCCGCCCCAACAATCGTGGAGGCACTAAAATATGAGCATGCATGGTACGACAAGAAACTTCTCTAAGCACGACCCGCTGAATATTGCAATGCGTGCGTGTACGTATGCCGGTTGGAGTAGCGAACATGTACCAGGGGGACTACTAAGCCGTGTTGAGACCTAGCAATCGAACGCTGCCAAATCTTGCTGGGACCGATCACTGTGTTCTCGGTGTCAGGGACCTCCACCGTTTACGACGGCCTTTGTAATTGGGGCAGATCACTTCGAAATCGGCCCAAGAGCCCCAAGGATTCCAGGCGCGAAACTATCTTCCGAATCGTCGCGAGAACAGCAGGAGGAACGTTGCAATCGGTAATTTATAGACGCGAACACCTGGTTTGGATAGTGTACGAAGTAACCCATCGCTATCCCTGGGCAATTGATGCAGGATATCTTTGCACAGCTATAATGCGAAATAACGTCGAAGAGATTCCGAATTGTTTCCAGATCTTCTAGGGTGAGGTTGCAAAAGACAACCTCCCGCAGGATCAACTGAGCGTCACTGAACGGTCGAGTGCTCTGGATCAATCAAATCTAGACAAAAGAGAGCTTCCCCGGGGCCAACGAGGTTGACGATGAGAGACTGAGAGAAGTAAGAATGGCGACGACGGTCATAGATGATAGCAGAGACCATCCTCGATGTCCAGGTCGCGCAAGGTGAGAGTATATGCTCGGCGTCGTTGGTGAGATATTCCGCAGGGAAAGGTTGTCGAGACAGCAGACTGCAGGGCTTGTACTAGTTCATCATCAGGACGTCAAGGTATTCTGGAAGCCAACAGAACGCTTTACGCCCATGGTGGCAAGAGACCGTACACACGATGGAGGTGCGGAAGGACTAATCGCAAGGTTGTGCAAATACGATTTGCTTAGCTGGGGAGGGATACGGCTCTTAGACATTACAAGCTACGGTCACGAGCCAGCGGTATTCAGATAACTATGTAGCTAGTAGCAGCCTCAGCTTACTACTATGTATGTATAGCACTAGGATAACACTATTATGTGTTGTGATCCATGATTCTCTCCTCCAATTACTGTTATACTTATCGTGCATGGAGACTCAGCCAGAAGTAAAAGTTGCGCTGGACATGCCCGATCTCCAGTGGTATCATCAGCGGAAGCGTGGCCAGTGTGGTGGCGAAGTTCTAACCGAATTCTGAATTTCCAGAACATTTCAATCACCTACGCGTTTGTCGACCCAATCACCCAACGTGTCTATCACATCGAACGGCGACCTGCGGAACGAGGTCGATCTGTGATTGGTGACACCTGCTCATCCACGAACCTCCCCAAACCGGATTCGCCATGGAACGCACGAAGCACTGTGCATGAGTACGGAGGTGGTGCAGCCGCGGCCTATGATGGCATTATCTATCCCAGCAATGCTGGCGACGGACGGCTCTACAAGCCCTCAGTCACAGAGGAGGGTGTCAGCGAGGAACCAAGTGCTGTAACTCCCCCCGGTAAGCAGTGCCCTTGGTTCATTTTGTGTCGATTTGACCTAATAGAAGGGCTCTCGGGTGCTGCAAAAGACAGTTATCGATATGCCTCTCCGACTCCTCACCCCATCCAGCAGCATCTGCTCGTTGCCGTCCTCGAAGACCACACAAATGACACACCATCGACAGTGATCACCATTCTAGTCTGCATCAACACACTCGCGTCTATTGTGCATCCTTCGCAGACTTCTATGCGGCTGCTAGCTTCCTCCGGACGGCACCGTATCGTGTCGCAGGAGTGGAAACACCCACATCACATGTGCCGTGGGTGGGCACAGATATTTGGGTTGCAGACATCATAGTTCCTACGTCATCTACTACTGCAGTGATTCAGGATACCGATCACACCCGCATCGCGATGTCGATGCATGCTCAGCCAAGCCACCCAGGCAGCGGGGTCTCATATGATTCATGGTTGACCGATGATTCTCTCCTGTTCCTGGTGGAGGCGAGCGGTTGGCACAATCCCTGGGTTTACAGTCTGTCCTCTTGCAGTGCACATCCAGTTCTGAAGGAATGGATTACAGAAGACGTCGTCTCGCTTTACAAACTGTTGGGCTCCTCTTATTACGCACCTCTGGACTTCTCAGGTTCTGATTCTTCCCAGGGCGAAGCCCCTCTCGACAGCAAGGTAGATGTGTTGTTCGTGGCTTTTTGTGGTGGCCGGACAGTGCTGTACGTTGCTGACACCTCGAACATCGGAAAGGTGGAGGGCGTCGAACTTGACTGCCCCTTCGTAGACGTAAGCAGCGTGCGTTCAACTCAGAAAAATGCGGCCGAGGTCGTGTTCATAGCTTCCCGAGCTGACGCACCGAGCAACGAGCGACCTAGCCACATATTTCTCTTCCCCGTCTCATGACACTTCCAGCCCCTCATTCGTTGGTCCTGTTGGGGAGAAGCCACCGTGTATTATGAATGTCTACGGTGGACCGACCGCCACAGCTCTCCAAAGTTTGGACTGGATTTACGAGCCGAGGTTGACGCAGCGCGAATCCTATCCTCCCTCGAGCACTCGCTCACCGACCCTCTACGATGCGTTATCCGAGGGGTCTCTGCTGGAGGGCACACTGTCCTCAGCTCTGCCGCCGGAACTTATGTTTCATCTTCATCGCCGCCAGAGCTAGGCTTTGCCTTCAAAGCTGGCGCCTCACTTTATGGTGTAGGCGACCTTCAAGCACCCGCTCGTGAATCTCACAAGTTCAAGTCTCATTATCTCCGCGGGCTCATGGGCGGTCGACCCGACGAACTTAGGATGGAAGAAGTGTATCATCAAAGGTATTTCGTGCAGACAAAATCTCGATGCCTTTACTGATGAATTCACGAGTTTGACTTATCGTTCGTGAGACGTTGGTGATCATCCCCGATTCGCCTCTCTTTGTATATTCACAGATCCTTCAGGGCGTAGCGGATCGTGTTGTGCCACCGGAACAGTCGCAAGGGATTGTGGAAGCCATCGAAACCAAAGGCAGATCCGAGCGTATCAGGTATGTTAACTACGAAGGCGGAGGACATGACTTTGCTCGTGCAGATTCGAAGCAGTCTGCACTGGAGGAGGAGGCGAGATGGTTAGGAAATGAACTCAAGTTATGGCACCTGGATAGTGCAGACTGTATTTATGAGCAAGGGTACGACCAGGTACTCCTCTTGGAATCGCTTACGGTAGAACGTCAGTTTCTCAAATGCGAAGGAGTATGCTGTATGGACGAAGCAAAATGTTCAGCAGTCCTTGGCGCACACAAGCGAACTATATTCGACAGCCGTGGAAACATTTCTTGTTCTACGACATTATGTTCACTGGGCAGCATCTGAAGATCAGACTGCCGTGACAATATGGTGTGACAGCGACAGCAGGGTCAGTACACGTTAGCAAGGAACGTGGAAAAGATCTGATCAAAGGGTATCTCGACAACGACAATAGCGGCACCTGAGAAACTGTCGAGTTACGATCCAGTTGCGTTGTACTCGTCTCATTGGTCGAAATGACTGTGAGCGACCCAAGAAGAGCCAAGTACCTGTACCATACCAAAACGGGTCGGAGTTTTGCTCATAAATGCAGCCTTTTCGCAATAGGCTAGGTCTAGCATCTATCTGAAATGAGCAGCTCATAAATGCATGTTCGATCGAATTGGCCGCAGGCAGAGCAGAGGAAGACTAGAAGTCGTCAGCATGAGTCACGACATCTGTGGATGTGCAATGCTTTCGTGATGTCCTGCGAGCGAATGGAACGAGCTTCAACCTCTGAGGACAGGCTGAACCCGTTCCTCGGCCGCGAAATCGATGTGTAGATTCCCATCGTTGTTACGCATTAGATTACCAAGTAATGAACGTTCTGGTCTAAAGAACACACGCCAAGTTACAATTGGCTACACTACACATAACAGCGGAAATGAGGTTCATGCGAGTGAAAGAATGATGGAAGTATGAGTAGGCAGGCCATAGAGTCGAAAGCTGCGGTTCTGAAGTGCATACTGAACCTGAAAGGGTGACTGGTAATTCCGCAAGCTGCCGTCGATAGATGAATGATCCTCACAAAACCGGTAACTCCGAGGATACCCAAATTCATATTAGAATATTAAATGAGCACAAGCATAGTCCATAAATATATTTGCAGGTCAAGCTGGTAGTTCATCTATGATAACTGTTCTCGTGACTCAAGTCCAGCTCAAGTTCGGCGGGGATGCGTCAACGCGAAGAAGGACATAATTGGATGACCACGTTTCTTGATGCCCTCAGTATCGTTACAATGCCGCAATACAGGATGTGAAGCTGATAGCTCGAGGGGTAACACGTCAAATTCCGCTTTGCTGTATGTACTAATACTCCGATCAGAACTGGGTGCGTGCAAGTAGAAGGCGGTCGGGTCGGAGAACTCATACATAGGCGCTGAATGGAAGTAACGCCACCGACACCGCCTCCAAAGAAATCGTAGAATCACTTAGAATCACTGTTCAAGTTGGCGTGGATAGAGTCATCGCTGCTGATATAGAACATTTTGAATAGGTAGCACTTTTACTGATTGGCAGGAGAGATAAATGGAGACTAGTAGTCAATCCAATTCAATTTGATGAACCTGGTATCGTGTTTGCGCCGGAATCACAAGTCCCCGAATGCTCGGGATGGCATTATATTCTGAGCAAAAGAACCACAAAGTTTATAACTCGAAGTGCTTACCGTTCGTTCGTTCGAACTGCGCAACGATGAGCTCAGCCCCATGGATCATGAGAAGGAGACTTATTATATAATGCTTATCAAGCAGTTGCCAATATATTTTCTCTTGGTAGCCTAACTGTACACTGACACTGATCAATCGATCACCAGGAGTAGACCGTGAAATCAGCCGTGACACCCCTCGCAGCTCATCCTTTCAGAGATGTGCATCAAGTTAACCGACTCGAAGATTGCTCAAGGCCACTTGGCTCGACCGTTTGAACCAGCTGGGGTCAATTGTTAGCCTAGAAAGACGGTCTCCTAGGCCGAGCCCATTCATGTCCTGTCATGTCCCTTCAAGCAGTCCTGTCACTTTTTGTGGGAGATATCAAGGACTGGCGGTGACAATTGACGAATTCAAAGTGTCAGATCTGGGGACTCTATTGACACATCGAATCACAGGAGAATCGCATGCGCAGTCGTGGTCGTAACATCGATATCGCTGTGCAAGTATCGTTATCTTGAGGCCCGAGCTGGGCTTCCAGGGAGCAAAATGTTTCGCATCATGCCAGCATCATGCTGGCTGTCAATAAAGTATATTTCAACAGGGTCCCAATAATAGGTGAGCTAGGTGTGAGTGCGGTTTAAAATATTTATTCTGACAAATTCATATTTATAACGCGGCCATTAGAGATAACATTTTGACAAATCGATAACACTCGGTTTCAGTGAAGCAATGCATGACATAGACGACGGTGAACGAACGATAACCTTTCCTTTATGGTTGAAACGTTGAGCAGGATTACGATTATTATTGCACGACCTACTGCGGCGGTTCGTTATAGGAACCACCTTCGAGAACAACAAACTTCTAAATGACGTAACTGTCTTTCATGTCCGCTCTCCGAGCAACCCCTGCCAGGGATGTCATGGTGTCTTGCTCGGGTCCCTCCCATTCCCCTACAATGTCAGAGTACTTAACCAGTCATTCACAGAGCCAGGTTCCATTCATCCACCATCACTTACCCCCCTTCCTTCACCATGGAAACCTCAAACACACAGCGTCAGGAGGAACTTCAACATCAACCTTCAGCTGTCGCAGGTCCGTCCTCACATTCACTATCTAGCAGGTACTTGAACTGACACTTTTTCGTCGGCTGCTCCTCCATAACGCTAACAGTAGGCCCTGTCATACCTGCACGTTCCCCTCCAGAAGTGCTAGCGCGTCTCTTTCCTGCTCCCCGACCCTCACCATCTGTGCTTGCCCCTGGGCGTATGCCCGGTGTTGGCCCCCATGCAACCACTACGTTGCTCAAAAATCTCAAAGACAACCACGAAAGGAGTCATATTTTCTTCAATCACTTCCTTTTCCACAAGTATGTCCTCCTTCAAGGCAGATATTCATTTACTCACCTCGTGGTCTTTGCTCATAGTCATGCTGCTCATCACTTAATCGCGCTATATGCCCTCGGTGCTGCGGCTCCCGTATTAGATGCCGCTTATGAGGGCACCCATCTAGACCACATGCGTGACGCTTTCGTTGCACCCCTGGGCGTGACGATCACTGAGGAGAATTTTACCGACTACCTCGGTGATGACCAGTATGTGTCCATCTAATCTCGTTCATCGTTGGATCATGAACAGTCTGCGCTCTAGGTACTACAATGCCTATCTAAGATATTTCCAAGGTGTCGTCCTCGAGGCTGGCGCTGGCATCCCTTCAGTCCTCGAGAAGTACATATTCTCGGCCCAATACAACCTCAGATACCCGCAACAAGGGAAACAACAGCCTCAAATGCTGAATAGATTCCTAGAAATTCTTCTCCATCCTATCATTCATGTTGGATATGGTGCAGAGTTTGGGCTACCAGGCTTGATTGCAGAAGGTGCGCAATCGCAGCGTATCGAAGCACACCACTCAACTCAACTTATTAAAGGCCTCGCATGGACTGCCGTGCACCCAGCCGGAGCAACCACGCTTATCACTCGCCATCTATTTGAACTTGAACGTACTACGCCCGTGTCAGATCTCGAACGGCAAGGTAAGTTCCTGGTCTGCGTCCATGTGCTTGGGTTTGAGCTGACTGTCCCAAGAACCAAAATGGATGCCAAGAGCGGGCTCGCGTCTGAAAGCCTTGAACATCCTGTCTCTCATGCATCGTGATCCCCGCTTCCCTTCGAAGTTGACTGGCAAACTCGAGTATGGCGCCATGTTACGAGCACTCGGAGAACTCATCAACAAGTATGCTGAGATGTGGGACTGCGAGATCAACAGTCAGGAAGACCTAGAGAGATGTCTTGAAGAGGTTGCCTGGACCGGAGTGCTCATGTATGGTGTTGGAAGCTGGGATGGTGATGAAGTTGAATATCGTGCTGATTTCTTCACGTACGTGCTGTTTTCAAAATGGATTCATCAGTTTGGTTCATTAATTTGGCTCTTTCCGATCTCAGCGCACACATTATTACCTCAGCGTTGTTCTTGCCGTCTCTTTGTGCGCAGTTGTCCTACCGATCGCAGACTCTGTTACTTCGCGCACACTTCTTGACAAGTCTTACGTGGTGGCTCGCTCGTGGGCGTCCAGGCTTCCCCATCAAAGAATTTGTTTCCTCTCCTCTCCCACCTATCTCCAGTGCTTTCCCTGGTCCTCAACCAGCTCCTGCAGCATGCGCGCTCCCATCTGCTACCTCCCCGCACTCTGCCGTCCCCAATGCGTGGTATCCTATCCTTGCGAACGCACTTGTTCATCCAAACGAGCATCTATGCAAAGTACAACGCGCACTTGCACATTTCAACACAATGTATGGCCACCGCGAGGCTGGCTTTGCAATGGAGTCTCTCACCAAGGACGGCGTGGAGGTGGACCCCGAATTTGCTTACCTTGACGGGACGGTGTTCCTGCGAGTCGCTTGGCTGACTGGTGCTGCACTGGGTTGGGTCAAAGAAGGTGAAGCCAACACTGGCGTATGGGATTATCAGGAGTTCGAGAAGGCTGCCGTAGAGGAGATGGAGACCGCAAAACGCTTCGGCCAGGCGCCCATGTGAACACTTGAACGACCATCTTTGTGACCATTGATTTTGTACATGTCTGGACAGTGTCGCTTTATGTATCATACGTATGCACGAAATGTATCTTCACCATACAACTTTATGAATGCGCCGTCGCTCATTCTTGGACTTGAGCCTGTTGCGGCTTGTTCACCGGACCCGTTTGGCCTTACTGGGAGCCAATGTGCTTTCCAGGTATGATTTGATAGCCACGTCTGGCACACTTTGCGCTGCTTGGATGATGAGCGAAAGAGTGCCAAACGCGATTATTGTCACATCACGTGAATGCACTCCTAGTTTGTCACGCGTTTCTGTCACACTTCGTCTCTCCTAGTACAGTAGACCAACGATGGCAGCACAACTCCACCGCAACCAGCTGCAAAAGTTATGCCCCAGTCCAGAAACATTCGCCAAGGCCCAGTCAATTCTTCGCCTCGTCACTGCAAGGACAGGCCAAGGCTCTGGGTTCGTCGTCAACCCTGTCGTAGTGCCCGCAGTGTGCGCGTATCTAGCATCTGAACAGTGCGCACCCATTTCACCTCAGCTGTAATTACATTCATGACCTGGAACAGGTTAAACTCAGGCGAAGTCTCCCTCTCAGTCGCCGCGATCGCCGCGTGTGTCACACAAGCCGTATTCTCCGACACCCTCAAGACTATTCGCACAGCTCTTCATACCGATGATGAAGACCACGCAACAGATGTTACATACGACACACTTGTTAGTGCGCATCGTATTCGCCCGCAAGAATTTGCCGTGGCGTACATGAAAGATACCGAGACTGGTCTCCCGCGCGTCGATATCTTAAAGGATAGGCACGGCGCTAACGTCGTTTCATGTGCAGTATTTTACTGGGTGTGTCAATTAATGGAGGTACGATCTACCTCTTTCCGAAACCCAGTTGTTGTTTCACTCGCTTTTTTCACGATGTCTGATAGGATATTTTTCTTTAGGAACCCACAGTACAAGAACGATCTCTCTGCCAGACGTACGGTATATCCTTGAAAGCATTTAGATCCGTGGTGACTACAATCGACAAGCAGTGTGACTCCATTGCAGAACAGATAAAATCCTATCTGCTCCAAAATCGCAGTTCTACACGGGCATCGTCGTCGACTTCCACGCATCCAAACCACTTTCCCACCCCCACACCTACCTCTCAACAAACGTCTCCGACAAAGTCTGCACTGAAAACGCGGGCTAGCACGAGAGATCTCACGACCCCGTCCAAAACGCCTTCAAATAAGCGCGGTGTCGTCTTTTCGCGCCATACCCTCGATCACGACGATCACGACGACAGCAGCCCCTTCCCAGAAACCCCGACAAAAAAGAAACGCAGACTCGATACCTCGTCATCCGCCAAGCCCAGCGCGAGCACCCCACCCGCTAAGCGTTCACATGAATCAACATTGGCGGCGACGGCTGCATTTCACGCTGCCATGTCAGGTAGCACCTCTAAACAGCCCGGAGATGAAACTGGACACACGCAAGTTCCAGTTGGTGACAATAGCACATCTCAAGACGTCGGTCCGTCCACTCCTCGTCGCCCACGTACGCGTTCCGCGATCTTCGGCGCCGTTACTACGCCCATGCAAGTCGACCAGCAACCATCACCATCCCGTTTACAAGCCCAGCCATCACCCGCTCGGCGTGCCCCCCGACGACGCTTCCGCCCGGTCTTCCTCGAGCAACAACAATGGTGCGCTCGGGATCCTAAAGTGGAGCGGATGTGGGTCGATGCGGAGATGCATCGGGATAAGATGACGGAGCTCCACGGGCATCCATTTGAACGGCATCGGCAGGGTGTGGGTGTGGGTGTGGGTGTGGGTACAGCTTGAGCAACCGTCATTCAACTTTGTTCTTTTCTCTTGTATATACATCCTTAGGAAGTAGACCCCTGCAACGAGCTTCGGCAAGCTTTCGTGATTCGCATCTGCTTAGCTTTCCGCTATGCTGTTCTGAATAGAGACCAAATGTACGCCCCGCCACTCCAGTACTGACACAGATGCGACGGCGCACCAAAGTTGAGGAATCGGAGAGTAGTAGCGCATGTACTGTGGTTGCCGAACGTTGAACGTTGGTCGAAGAGGCTCTTGCAGGCGAGTATCGCACTGCCCTACACGAGGTAGGTCGAAGTTGCTGGCTATATATGACCATTCAGCCAAATTCATTCACTTCAAGATCTGGAAGGCGTACACGTGCATGTATTGCATGCTGCTGTAAAGATACAGGAGAAAATAGCCATCTCACGGACGGCAGGATATATACATCCGAACCTTATTGAGGCGATACAAGCTCGAGACAGGGCACAAAAACCATGATACAAATCCAAGTCCCAAGGGATAAATGGAGAGGAGATTGTCGAGATACAAACCGATACATCGATAAAGAACTAGGTCACAATTGACGCTGTAACTCATCGGAAAAAGGACATTCGAAGGCTAACCACAAACTTGGGGATCATGGTTTGAACAGAAAAAAAATCACGATTGGGCTCGAACGTATGACGACGCCACAAGGGCCGCGTAGGACGCTTGAGGTCATCGTGAGCGAGTCTACAATATTCTGAGGAAGCTCGAGATGTCTTCAGTGTTATATCCCCATGTGAATGAACATGATCCTCTCTTGCAGGGGGATCTTTTCCTTGCTTAGCCAAACGATAGACCTGTGCAGAACTGGGCCTGCCATCGTACAGTCCAACCGATCCCCCGTGCAAAATTCCTCGTAGAATTTCGACACCACTTTGAATGCCACTCATCATCGACTTGCCACAGAGTCCCCACAACACTTTTCACACCTGTGAACTGCAATCCTGCCGCCAAATGAATCATTTCATCAGGAACGGTTGAATCACCCATGGCAGTTTTGTACGCAGAGAGGAACGCGAATTCGTGGTGTGAAAGGTCAAGATCGATGATGTCGAGAAGCGAGAGTGGCCCATCCCCCATTGCGAAGCAGGACTTGAATGGTTCTTTGCAGTACTGCTGACCATGGCAAGATATGTGAACCCAACGATTGTTCTGCAGGGCCCGGGATGCTGCTTCCCTCGTCGATAGAGAGCTCGTCAGCTTTGTGAATGTGGTCGAAGACGCGAGCATGGAGCCCTCGATCAGGTCCAATTCACGTTCGACGAATTGCAGCAGTGTCCATTCGCCATCTGGCTTAGCCTGACCAATAGCAGTAAATGAGAAGGATCCCCCATACTGGCGTCTTTGCGGGCCTTCACGAGAGCCATGAGGGTTGGGGTGTAGGATGAGATATAAATCTGGAACAGATTCTTTTTTCCTGGTCGGTACGCGCTGGCGGAGTGCAGTGGGAAAGCAGTGAAGATCGACGTTGGGCACCACCATATCCGAGACCCAGTTTCTCGGCTACTTTTTCCAGCTCGGTGACCACGGGAGAGACGACTTCGCTCCATAATTCCCGCAGTATCTTCACGAATTCATTAGAGACTCCTTTTCACTGCGACAGTTGTTCTGGGTGATGTTTTTCCTATGCCTCTCTGCGAGGACTTTCAACCACTCCACAGTAATTGTGAGCGGAACATGGATGGGAGACTGCCTGTGCAACACGATGACTGCATCGCAAGAAAACTTGCTGGCAATCAGAACGATGACTGGGCCCCCACACGCTGCTTCCGCGATGTCTGAGAACAAAGGTGGCAGCAGAAACCGAGAAAAGCCTTCGAATTTCCTGATCTCTTCAACGACATCGTTCCACTCATCAACGAGTCGCTTATAGCTCTAGGCTTCAGCCTCCAATGTAGCTCTGGGTGCATCTGGATCGGATGACTCGTGACTGGGTTGTTTTTTTTTAGCATGGAACTAAGCTCCTGAAATCTCTTGACCAGCAGTCCCGCACGTGGATCGGAAAAGCGGAAATCATCGAGTAATGTGTGGAAACGTGCCATCTGTGTCCAGAGAAGAGCCCGACCTTGCTCCAGAAGTTCTAATGCGTGCGAAACATTACCGCAACGAAGCGCACACGATGCGGCGTCGACAGGGGGATCAACAGGGAATTTTCATGGCAGCGTAGCGAGACGAAATTGACGCCGTAGCGGATATGTGAGCATTCAAGAGGCGCAGAGACAAACCGTAAGCATCCAGGACAGATTGAGAGATATGCTGATGCGTCTCTGCAACTTGGACCCAGGACAGGCCGGCTTCTAAGCGCGATAGCGCGCTGGCAGCTTCACAAGCGGTCGCTCTTGCATAATGCTCCATTGCACCCTGTAACTGCTATTCGAGGTGGGAAGCCTGCCATCGGGACAAATGGACCCTAGCAAGGGTCTGGTGGATGTTCAATCGAAACGGATGGGTGGCAGGCGTGTGATCTTCTGCTGTCTGGCAGAGCTGGAATGCCTCATCCAGGGCATCCTGGTCACCTTGCCGCTCAAACCTCGTGAGGAGTGCGTTCGCAAGGTTGTTCAGGGACATTGACTGATTTGGGTTGCCGTCTGCCCTCAATAGCAATGCGCTTCGGTTATGCTCGATAGCTTCATTGAGGTCATCCCCATCGCCCTGCTTCTCGAATCGTGCGAGGAGTGCAAGCGCAAGGTTGCTCAGTGATGTCGATCGGTTTGGGTTTCCTACAGGCTGCAATAGCAATGCACTTCGGGTGTGTTGAATTGCCTCTTTGATGTCGTTCCTGTCACCCTGCTGCTCAAATCGCGTGAAGAGCGTGATGCCAAGGTTGGCCAGCAACATTGACCGGAATGGGTATTGGTCGGGCTGTAACAACAATGCACTTTGGTCGTGCTCGACTGCCTCATCGAGGTCAGTCACGTCACCCTGATACTCAAACCGTCTGAAGAGTGCAAGCGCAAGGTTGCTCAGTGACATGGGTCGGGTTGGGTGCTCGACGGGCTGCAGTAGCAATGCATTCCGGTGGCGCTCGATTGCGTCGTTGAGGTCATTCCCATTACCCTGCTGCTCGAATCGCGTGAGGAGTGCACTGGCAAGGTTATTCAATGCCGTTAACTGGCCTGGGTGCCCAGCATTCATCATTCGCAATGCACTTTGGTAGCGCTCGATTGCCTACTGAGATCATTCCCATCACCCTGCTGCTCGAATCGTGTCACGAGTGCGATGGCAAGGTTGCTTAACGATGACGACCGATATGGGTGTCCCACGGGCATTGATCGCAGTGCGCTTCGGTTGTGCTTGATTGCTTCCTCAAGGTCCTCCCCATCACCCTGCTGCTCAAACCGTCTGAGTGCAAGAGCAAGGTTGTTCGACGACGACGACCGATCGGGGTGTCCGAAGGGCCGCAATCGCAATGCAGCCCGGTTGTGCTCAATTGACTCGTGGAGGTCATTATCAGCACCCCGGTACTTGAACCGTCTGAAGAGTGTAAGCGCAAGATTGTTCAGCGACATGAACTGATTTGGGTGTTCGGTTGGCTGCAAGAGTAATGCACTTTGGTTGTGATCAATTATTTCACTGAGGTCGTTCCCATCATCATGCTGCTCGAATCGTGCGACGAGTGCAATGGTCAGGTTGTTCAATGCTGTCGACCGTCCTTGGTGTTCCGCAGGCATTGATTACAATGCAACTCGGTCTTGCTCGATTGCTGTATTGAGATCATTTCCGTCGCCCTGCTGTTGAAATCGTTTGAAGAATGCAAGCGCAAGGTTGCTCAACGACATGGATCGGATTGGGTGTTCATTGGGCATCAATTGTAAGGCACTTTGGTTGTACTTGATTGCCTCGTTGAGATCATTTATGTCACTATGATGCTCGAGTCGTATGAGGAGGGTAGTGGCAAGGTTGTTTGATAGTGTCCACCCGTCTGGGTGTTCGGCGGGTGTCAATTGCAATGCATGTCGGTCGTGTTCGATTGCCTCGAAGAAGTCATTCGTGTCGTGCTGCTGCTCGAACTTTATGCGGAGCGCAACAGCAAGGTCCTTCAATGACGGTAACTGATCTGGGTGTCCGACAGGTCTCAACGCGCTTCGATGGTGCTCGATTGCTTCGTTAAGGTCATTCATGTCACCTTGCTGCTCGAATCTTGTACGCAGTGCAACGGCGAGGTTGCCCAGCGACGCTGACCGTTGTTCGACGGGCGTGAATCCCAGCACACTACGGCTGTGCTCGATCGCCTCGTCGAGGTCATTCCTTTCACCCCGCTGCTCGAACCGCGCGAGCAGAGCCACAGCAAGGTTGCTTTGCAATGCAACGCAAGCAGGTTGCTCAGCGACGTAATATCTCATCACGTGGTGATGAAGCGCAATGGTACGATCGAGTAACTGTGGGCGATCTTCCTCCAAGCACCAACCAACGAAGGGACCGAGCACATAGACTGGCAACCACGGAATGGTGGACCGGACAAATGAATCCATCCTCCAGCCAATGAAGCAGGACAGAAGGGCGAGGCTCAGAATGGGTAAGACCGATAGAATAGTGGTGATGCTAGGGGTGACCAAGGGGTCAATGAGACGAAAATTCGGCAGGTCTTTGGAAATGTCAATCGGTTTGACCAGTTTCAGATAAACGTCCCTGTCTTCACAACCGAAGGGGTCCGCAATTCTCAAGTTCCACAGCACTGCTTCATCACCTTGATTATCCAAGGGGTAGTGGTCCACATAATTCATCGAATGGTGGAACTGTATTATCGCCGTGTCGAGACGAAATTTGTTTGGTTGTTTGGGGTAGCATCGAATATAGTCATACCCAATACCATGCATCTGGGGGCGAGTCAGCGATATTCCAAGCTGATCAAAGACCACCAACAGTAACAGGAGGCAAAAGAGCCATGTCGTCTGGAACTTTAAGTGAAGGTGGTTCCATGGTTATCTCCGGTGAATGAAGAGAAGAAGCGATGTTTCCTTCATACTTCTGGCAGGATATCACTTTGCCGTCCAGTCAGTACTGGCGAAAGGCGGGCGTCGTGGTCCAACTTACCGCATGAAGTGTGAATGCGGTCAATCAACTCGCTAACGACGATACTGAATTCATGTGGAAGCTCTCCTTTTCCTACAAGCGTGCAACTCAGTTCGCCAGATGCATAGATCCGTATATGAATAGTTGGCGCTGGGTCCAACGGCCTGGAGAGTCTGTCAGCGGGGAAGAGCGGAGTGTACGTATGATGCTCACAAATCAATCCAATCAATCCATTCTGTCGCCCCACTGCTGAGGTACACAGGGTTGTCGACCGTCCTCCATTTACCGTCTCTGGCTGACACGTTGGCGTCGAATGCAGCTGAGATATGTCTATGACCGGAAACAACGCCCGTCACTTTGAGGTTGATGCGATGAATGTGACAGTTATCATGTAGGTGCCGTGGTGACACGTTTGTAATATACCTCGGTTTTGCGCCAAATGGTTGCACTTGAGATCATCCAATAGTCAATTTTCGGGCCGTCTTGCACAGGAGATTTGTGATTTAGTCTAAGAGACTACGGTTCCCGAATCCTGGACACAGGTGCCAGTGAGGTCGTAAGTCGTTCGACTCGTGGGTGGTAATCTATAGTATGCGCGCAAGCAAGCGCCGAGGCCGTGGTGAGCAATTGCGAGGAATATCAGACAACAAACACGGCTTCAAGATCAAATGGCATGATGGTGGAGTCACTCTCCAAGTTAATGCTACAGCGAAAGTTAGGAGAAACCGCAGCAGAAGGCGTTTGCTAATGGTCGGTGATGGCTCAACAAATCCCAAACTCCTACGGTATACCTTCAACCTTGCCATGTCCCATCCGCCTAAGACTTCGAAAAAGAAGGCGAGGCGCGTCCCACAACTTGTAGATGCATCACCATCTCAGATATTTGAAGGTGTCCCTGCCGTGTTGGTCGAAACCTGGTGCGGCGGTGAGATAGACGGCAAGTCAGATTTCCAGTTGCTTCGCCTGCTTAGATACTTTTCGTGTCTAGCCTGGCTTTGAGGTCGTATAGGTCAAGCATCCGAAGACATGGTCGGGACCAGCACGATCATGTTCCTGCGATACTTTACCTGAGCTTATCGGTACCATGCTCCTCAGGGAGCCATCAATCACCCCGACCTCATGCACTGCCCCACCGTCATCCTTCGCGACGCACATAAACGACGTTGAACGTATCCGGTCATCTTCATAAGCCTTCTAAACTTTTCGTTAGAACGTCCCGACCTCAAAATAATCATTATGCAGGCCACTGGCTCTTTCGATGCCTCTGTCAAGCTCCCGCTCCATTGTTCAACGCGCGTCCGAGCTCGAGCATAAGACGCACCCGTTGGTATGGATGGAATATACATTCGTTGAAAGCAGACCGTAGAGTCGAAGGAAGATCATGTCGTTCCTTGTCCACCACACATTGACAAGGTATGAGCGTGGCTGACTGGTCTTTACGTTAAGCAAGATCTCGTACCATTCAATTACATTATGAGGTTCTCTGACTCGAGTATACTTCCTTTACGTCATGTTGTTTGCATTCTCTCGCAGGTTGACTCAGTTCAGACAGGTAGCATCGTCTCGGAAATCCTGATGCTCCCTCCAGGCCTAATTTATGCCAAGCGAGCACTCGTGTTTAGGCGCATATCTTGAGTCTTCCCTGAAATAACAATTGCTCTGGCGATTCCTGTGCGGGTCTCGGCCATACAGACGGTATAAAAAAGTTACATCCATACATCATAGTAGTGATCATAGTCTAACAAAAACCTGGAATCTTTCACAGTATCAATGGAACTCCTCGACGTTAACTGTATCACATCAATCAGCCCTCAAGGAAATCGTAGCCACGCCGGTGCGCCACGATTTGTGCTGCTACACCCTGTAACCACCTCTCTTGTCTTCTCTTCTCCTGGGCCCCAATCATGCCACTGCGATGGTCTTCTATGATCTTGGCACGCATCTCTTTCACCCACTTATTCTGTGCTTTTCTCTCCCCTCCGTCCGCTGAACTAAACAGCGAGCCCTTGGGTAAAAAGAGTGCCATGCTTGATCGCAGCCAGCTCTCCTTGGCCCTGTTGTCCTCTTCGTCTACCAACCCATCGTTTGCAGCTTTACAGTCAAGCCACATCCCATTACGGCGAGTAGGACGGCGTGGGCGCCAGGCGTCAGAAGGGCTTTCGCCGTCTAACTTTTGAGCCAGGAACGCCTCACGAATGTCTTTCTTGCGCTCTTCGGTGGGGGCAGTGGCAAAATCTGACTCGATGAGCGACGTTGTTGGGTCTGCTCGTTGTTGGTACATGAGGGTTACGAGGTACTTGGAACAAATGCTCTATAAGACTGACCATGTGGCGTGCCTTCGTTATGAATTTGGTGCCGCATGTTTGATATGTTGGTCCTGACACCACCGTCTGGTGTGCTGTCCTCGTGCGGCGCGCGTGCGGTGGCACTATGGCCCATTTTGTCTTCGCTGTCGGGTGAGCCTACGGAGTGCGTTGCACGGTGCTCTGCGGCGTCCATAATGATGGTGGGCGATAGAAGTAAATTTCTTGATCGCGGCAGAATAAGAGAAGGTGGCGGCGAGGCTTCAGTGATAAAACAAGGTTGTTACTAGGAGGGATACAATCTGGATGGTGACCCGTGAACCTCTGTCACAGCCTTTGATTTCGAGGACCCACTAACCGTCATTAATTTTATTGTTGACTGTCATGAACTTATAGGGGTGAACAAAGCGTCGTCCTTCGCCACGTGAGATATGTACGAGCAGATACGACTGATTGTATTTCAGTAAAATTGTGGAAGTCGCTAGCTTTGCAGCATTTCCATGGTTCCTTTTCAAGTCGACCTCCATAGCAAGTCCACAGGATCACAGCCCTGCTGGGTCAGACAGGCACAACACATGATAGATATTGATGCGAATTTGTCGTATCGCGTGTAATGCAGTCAGTCAAGTATAATAATTGTAGGTTTCTCATTCTCTAAACAGATATCGTACATACAGTGGTGTAGTAAGACCAGCTAGCGTCTCCCCCGCTTCGGTACGGTGTCCCAGCACTGGTTACGATGTCCCAGAAGGCTACTCCTTGCGCCTCAGTTAGGCACATCTTAGAGATGGGGCGGGCCGCGCGGAATGGCTTGATGCCACGCATGATATTGATTGTTGCAGCACGGTCGTTCCGACGGTAGGGATACGGTAGTTCCTCAGTAGCCACCTGGGTATATCGACGTAGATAAGACCGTCAAAACCCCACCTCGAGACAGACACAGAAATATCGCTCTCTGTTATGACCAGGAGGTACTCTGTTATCTTCCACGAATGCGGGGGATGAGCGCAGGTGCCATCCAGCGCGTCGACCCCGCGCGCAGGAACGTGCAGTTCGCAAATCGGCGTCAGTGAATGCAAGCTTTTCCACGATGTTGGAGAGCCCGAAATGCATCGCCGGTATCATAGGATCGTCTAGGTGGAGAAGAAAATGATTTGGTAATTGTCCAAGGGGAGTTCAAGCATCGCAGCATACCCCTTGCGAATCGCCATGCATCACAACGGGATTCATGTTATGGAGGTAGGTTACTCCAGAGACTGTTTTCATCAACTAACCTCCCATTATTGATGATGTAGCAACCCCTCCGAAGCAGTGACCTCATTCAGCAAAGCCACTTTGTCAGCATGGACACTCCATGATTGTGTCTGAGTCACGAAGAGGATCCCGAAAGCTAAACCTACCGAGCGTCTTTGAAGCCGAAAACGCAGTCTGCGAAAAAGATCCGCGAGTGGGAGAGAGAAGAGAAAGGTGGGGACCCAAAAAATCACGAATGCTCTCCTTAAGAGAGATGTAGTGTGACCTTGCCACCTCTTAGAAAAAAGTGGCCAAGGTCTGTGATGCTTACGAAGGCCATGTTCTGCGTCTCAACACTCGCAAGCTCGCGATCGACTAAGAACTGACATGAGTGTAACATGTTGGAACCATGTCTTGATCAACTTGAACAGTACTATGTAGCTCCCAGCAGAAGACGAAGATCATCAAACTCACAATCACGCGCTGGCATCATATCCCTATGTGAACCTCTCTTGCAGGGGGTTCTTCTCCTTGCCTAGCCAAGCGATAGACCTGTGCAGAGCTGGGCCTGCCATCGTACAGTCCAATCGATCCCCTGTGCAGAACTCATCGTAGTTCGACACTACTTTGGATGCCACCGCACCATCGACTTGCCACAAAGTCCACACGATGCTTTTCACCCTTAAACTGCAACCCTGCTGCCAAATGAATCATTTGATCAGGAACGATTAAATCACCCATAGCAGTTTTGCACGCAGAGAGGAATGTAAATTCGTGGTTAGACAGGTCGAGATCGATAATGTCGAGAAGCGAGAGTGGTCCATCCCCCATCGCAAAGCAAGACTTGAATGGTTCCTCGAAGTCCTGCTGGCCATGGCAAGACATAGGGATCCAGCCATTATTGTGCAAAGCCCTGACTCACGCTGCTTCCTTCGTGGATAGAGTTCGTCAAATTTGTGATTGTGCTGGAAGATGTGGAAACCAGGCTTTCGACCAAGTCAAATTCAGATTTGACGAATTGCAGTGATGGCCATGGGGCATCTAGTTTATATAAACCAGACCAATGGCAGCGAACGAAATAGGACTACTTTTCATGTTGGTGGTTTTGCGAGCCTTCATGAGGGCCATACGGGACAAATGGACCCTAGCAAAGGTCTGGTGGATGTTCAATCGAAACGGATGGGTGGCAGGCGTGTGATCTTCTGCTATCTGACAGAGCTGGGCACAGCCTATTTTTCTTCTTGTTCTTAAGAAACTCTGCCTTCCAGTCAGACAAACACAGCACACGATAGATATCGGTGTCAATGGTCGTATTGCATGTGCAGGTAATGTACATTGAATGAAATAAGTTTATGATAATGCGATCGGTAAAGTACAATGCAAGTTTCTCCTTCTCTGAATAGATATCGTGCGGTCGTGAGTTGCAGTCAGAAAATGCAGTATCGTGAGCGCTCATGCACAACAGCCAACAATAGCAACTAGGGTCTCCCCCACTTCGGTCATAGTGGGCCGCAACACGGGTATGGCGTCCCAGCACCGGTTTACAATGTCCCAGAAGGCTTCTTCTTGCGTCTCGGTAAGGCACATCTTGAAGATGGAACGGGCCCCGCGGGATGGTTTGACCCCGCGCATGATATCGATCGTTACAGCGCGGTCGTTCCGACGGTGAGGATACGGTAGTTCGTCAGTAGCCACCTAAGAGTAGCGCGAGCGATGCCATGAATTAAATGATATCGACATAAACATGAAAAACCCACCTCGAGACAAACACAAGCGAACGAGAATACATCGCTCTCTGTCGTGACAAGAGGAGGTACTCCGTCATCTTCCACGAGTGCAAGGATGAGCTCAGGTGCCATCCAACGCGTCGACCCCGCGAGCAAGGATGTGCCAAGTTGAGCAGCTCGCAAACTAGCGTCAGTAAGTGAAAGCTCCTCAACGACGTTAGAGAGCCCAAAGTCCGAGATCAGTGCATGGCCGGTATCACTGACTAGGATGTTTGTCTAGGTGGAGAAGGCAATGACTTGGTATTTGTGCAGGGGCAAAGTCCAAGTATCCCAACATACCCCTTTCAAGTCGCCATGCACTACAACGGGCTTCATATTATGGAGGTAGCTCACACCAGAGGCTATTTGCCTCAACTACACTCCCCATTAATGCCAGCAACCCTTCGGAAGCAGTGACCTCACTTACCAAAGCCAATCTATCAGCATGGACATCCCCTCGTTGGATATACTCCATGATTGTGCCATTGTTGTACCACGGCGAGACCATAGCAATCGAGTTGACCGCCTGAATGACACCGCACAGTGGTGCAATATTTGGATGCTGTAAGCGATGCCAGGCAACTATCTCGGTTTTCAAACGCTGTACCACCCATCATAAATCTCTCGAGTACAGTGGGACGCTAAACGGAACAATCACCCTCAAGAGCTTCTCGCGAACTTCATCCGCCACACTTTGATACTGACGGAGGAACTTGAGTGCGACCTGTAAACACCAGAAGGTCAGCATTTACCGCCTACATGACTCGCATGACGACCTCACCGCTTTAGAATGCCCCGACGAATTTGTCCAAACTCCTTTCCAAACGTCCGAGAAGCCCCCGTGACAAACAGGATCCTGACCAAGTCTGGTCACCTCGTCAGTCAGGTCCACCAGCAACACGCTCCCTTTCACGACCAACGTCTTGGTGACCTTCTCAATGGTCGCTTTCTGTCGAGCACGTTGCTTCAGCCTGGAGTAGTCAAGATGCTCCGAGATCCAGCGAAACTCATCATAGCTCGAGATAGCTTGCACGAGGGACGTGAGAGAAGAGAAGTAAAGATGTGCTGGGTTGCGCTGGAGAAGTGATGCGTTCCGGAGGTGTACATCAGACGGAGATTCGATGCCGACATCAATCCAAGCTGCTCCTTCGTCCCCTACAAGCGAAGGTGGGCTGGTACTGGTGTCCTTCATAGGAGGCTCCACATCGTGAACCCCGAGGACGTAAAGTGCCAGCGTTGGCATGACTGGGAATAAGAGATGTGCGGATGTTCTAGAAGGCGTGAATTAACCGACTTATGATGTGATTCAGAAAAACGCTACCCACGGGTCCCCACCAAAGTCCTCGTCAAGGGAGGCAAAGCAAGTATCAGGAAGCACGTATTGCTGTCCCTCTGACGCGATACCAATGCATATTTCCGCTTTGCAGAACGTCCAGCAGTCTAGGCCCTCGAAGCGATGGAATGTTTGGGTGTCCAAGGACTCGTGGTGAAGAAATGCATGGTAACTTCCGAGGACAGCACGCCTGCGAACGCGGTGCCATGCATGACGTGCGTTTACAACTGCGCCACCTTCCACGATGACGCGTCGGGTCAAACGTCCGACGGTTTTCTGATACTGCTCGCTGTTGCGATACCGCAGGAAGACAAAATACCGGAGTAGGTGGTCGCGGTTTCGTTTGGAGATTGGGATTTCAAGCCTCCTAGTGGTCTCAGAATTACTAGGAGAACGGATCTTCAGCACGAGGTCGGCAAGGATCCGCTCCACCCCGTTTTCAAGGCGCGTAAAGGCCTGCTCTGCAGTGTGGACCGCGGAGCGGCAGCCCTCATCTAGAGCATCGGTAACGAAGTCTTGGAAAACAGTCCGAGTTTGTTCTGGTATCCGACGCGTCTCGGAAAGCATGTTGTTGAATACGTCATAGATGTGCACACGATGGTCATCCAGTGTGTGTTTGGTGGGGTCTCTGAAGAGGAGTGAGCTCCCTCGTTTTGGGTCAGGACGACCTAACGACGTACGCATCTGAAAGCCAGAATCTCCAGAAGAATTGAGGAATATAGGGAGTAACATCCATGGGGCCAACCTGACAGAGTCATCGTACGTCACCAGGATGCGAAGGATCGTTGAGTCAGCGAGCGAAACCTACCACCGAATTCATTGCACCGACTGGTAATCGATCGTCCCTTCGTGAGTATGCGACACGGGATCACTGAACCAAGGTTGCGTTGGTTGAGGCCCTGGGACTTCAGTGAGGCCAGTGAGGCCACTGAACGTGATCCACTGGATGGGATTCAACTTGAAACACTAGGTGGAGCTACTAATCTGTTTAAGTCTGTTCTCTCGAGCTGCCTCGTGCTTCCCCGCATGACCCACGATTATCTTCGCGATAAGTGGAGCGAAAGCCAAGGAGGCGTGCTGACTCCAAGAATTTAGGCATATGCAAATAATTTGACAATAATAATATGTATACCGTTCATGCCCAAGCACGTCCGTCACTGCAAGATCACACAATGTGGTCGTCAGGGTGGTTCGTAGGGCACTACTAGTATCCTTCCTGGAATGCTAATATTCACAGGTCGGGTGCAAGTACAGGCGATCATGTGCTTGGATGATATACTTTGGTTATCGAGTATAACTTACGAAAGGACTACTAATACGACTATAGACACAAGACGGCAAGAAAAAGAGCGTGCTTTGATGGGAGTGATGGGGCGAAGCAACGGCGACGACGACTTGAATGAAAAGATGGAATCGGACTTTGTCCACAAACTATGACAATGATTCCATACCACCCATCACACGCGATCGAGATGAAGAAAAAGACATTATGCGGGTGATCTAGGATCGATAACTAGGGGGTGGGGGAGAGAAAACCCGCGCAGACGGAGCGCCCGGGTTGCTGTCTCCTGCAAAGCTGTGTCGCGGAGAACTGAAAGAATATTCCCCTGTCGATGACGCTGACGCAGTTGGTGGAGGTCCAGGAGGTGGAGCAATGGGCGGGATGGCCGTTGCGACGCTTTCTACGTCGTCGTCGTAGGGGTTCCGCAAAGGAATGGCAGGCAGGGATTCTGGAATGGTGTGCAGTGGATAGGCTTGCCCGTCTGCAGCATTAGTCTGTAGTTCCCACCCCACGGTATCCGTGCTTTCCTGACGTGGCCTAATGGCGGTTGCAGCAGCACTTCCAGAACGAGAAGGAGTACGAGAAGGCGCAATGAGAGCAGCGTTGAAAGAGTCATTGGCTCTGCGAGGCTGGGGAGCGAAGACACGGGGATCAGGTGCATACCCCACTGCATGACCATCTCTATCCCATTGCTGGTATGGGGGATCATAGGGTGCATCAGAGTGGGCAAGTGGTGTAGCAACACTGACGTCGGATGGGTTGGGATTGAATACGCCATCATCGTTTGACCCGTTCATACCGACATTTTGATACAAGGCGTCTTCATTCGACTTGACTTGACTGCGGAGGAAATTAATGATTGTATTATGAAGACAGAAACTGGACTAACCGAGCCTTACGGCGGGCGTGGATGACGTCAGGCTTAACTCTGTTTACTTCTTTCTGAATGTACCACATGGCTGCGACTGTCACTATAAAGGTGACGCCTCCAACGACGTAACTGAGGATCTTGTTTTGGGTTGTGGCAGAACCTAGGCTCCGGATCAGCGGGAGTGGGGAGAAATTGCACAGTAAAGAGTTGACTTACCAGACGAGGAACTCTCCAGAAGTGTGCCAATATAGACGGTGATGAATTGTTTTGGCATGGAGAGGAGAGCGGCTAAGAAGAAGACAAATATGTTCATCCCACAAACAGCGAAAATGGCAGTCGTAACTACGAAGAGCGGTCAAGTACGTGACTTCACCCTAGACTGCCAGAGCTTACAGTGGGCAGGGACGGCGCTGTACCGCGCAATCAACGCAACCTTAAAACCACCTTCTCGAACTATCTTGGCAAGACAAGCATACTGGATATTCTTCTTCTCCTCTTTTTCAGCGCGCGATTGGAAGAGATATCTAAACGCGCTTCGGAGACGTGAGCAAGGATCAGCATGAAAAGGGAAGTCGATACTCACTAGAAGTTGCCAATTTCACCGAGTAAAGTCCCTGCTGCAGTAATTCCAAAGCCAACCCAGACGCCCCACACCAATCCGCAGACAATTGCCAAGATTTCGTGACCAAAAAGCTATTGGACGTATTCAGCAACTCATCACGGGCAAAGCGGGGTGGTGAACGAACAGGGGGGAAGGAAATCACAAAGAAGATACCAATTGGTATCAGCCAACCGAAGGACAAACTATCGAAGGTGTAAGTTGGCGGCACAACAAAGTGGCATTGGCGTTCCAGCTTACCCATGCATCCAGTTTGCGGCAGGCTGGATGGCGTGCACAATTTGGTCATGGTACCAGATGAATAGAGAGCCGAGGACGATGAGAATGATTCCGACGATGTAATAAACTGCAGAGGGCATGTCATCGTGCTTTTCGACGGAGCAGACCCTCTGATCACGCACTAATGTATTTCTTCGTGAAGAGCTTGTCCCTCTGGAAGAATGACCTGAAATCAAACATCGACTTCTGTCGCAGGGCGGCCACCTCGCTGGGGGAGGGACTGGGGGTTCTTGACATTACTCGGACATCAGAATTGTACAGGGCGGGACTTGAGTAGGGTGCATAGTTGGGGTAGCCGCTCATATCCGGAGGACGGAGATGGCAGGAATGGTCGTGATGGGACGAGCGTGAAAGGAAAAAGTGCAACTATAAACTTGAAGAATCCGACTTGGTATCTAGTAGTATTGAAAGAGATGGGGTCTTTTGTACGTAGCCCTCGTTTGTGTTTCCGAGATCTTGACAACGAAAACGAGGGCAAGATGCTGCACAGCAATATGATAATGTTGCTGTCACTAATACCATGTACAGTATACTGTACACTGTACTGCCCTGGTTAGATGTAGCTTCTGCTGCGCCCAACAACAGCGGAACTCATTTAGTTTGTGCAGTGTTCAATGCCAAGTATGAATCCTCAGGATGAGTTTGTACTGTAATATTGCAGTTCACAGAGCATGAGCGCTAGATCTACAAAAATTCACAACCCTCGCTAGTGTTTTGTGAGAGAATGTCAATAACGCCAAGAGTCCTGGAGCACGTGACACGTCATATTATAGCTTTTGCAAAAAGTATTTGCGTTAATGGATAGCTTCGTATTACAACTTTGTAAGGTGATTTTCACCTATGCATCAAGCAGTAGGTCCTGCGAGGCCTGACCTCGTTGTCGACACCCGCCAGAGGGTAGCTCATAGGAATGAACCGCTCGAGGGTCGTTGAAGCCCTCACGTGACTGACTGTTGTTGAACGTTCCGCCAAGTACTGGTTGATTTCAGTGTTTCGGCTTTCTGGTAAGTTACTGTTGACTATGTGTCATTGGCCGTTGTAGAACATAATCACATCAGAGCATCATGTTGTCGGGCTCTCTACAACACGAAATCAGCCAAAGTTGGATCTCTCAGTCGGCCTTCGATATCGTATCTCGAAACTTGGATAGTCTAGGCGGTCTTTCTTTGGACGAATACCTTTATGGAAATACAAACTCAGGTCTTGCACCTACTAGTACTATCCACACACCCGAACCTGCTGCATCACCCCCTCCCGTATCCTTTCCCAAAGTATCATCTCCGTCTCCTCCAGAGGTCACTGAGACGATCAACGTCAACGCAGTGACACGGCTGCACCAGACTTGTCAACGCGTGTCTGGAAATACAAACGCGTTGAAGTTCGAGTTCATCGAACAAAATGGGTCGAGGAGTGAGTCGAACTGCAGAACCGCATCTGTTAACAGGGGCACCTGACGTCCGATCATAGACAAGCAGTGCATATTGACCATAACCAGACCGGATGGTACAAAGCGATCGTATGCCACACAGCCGGCTTTCGCGAAGAAGAATGAGGCCAAAGCTGAGGCAGCTAAGACTGCCATTGAAATGGGTGCCCTGGACTTCCTCGTGAACGGCGAGGGGAAAACCGCAAAACCCAAGCACGGTCTGGTCCTCTCATCTGTGGCTACCGCTGGTGCCGGCCCTGCCACCGCCGATTCCATAGCATCAACTGAGACAACAAATGATGCAGTGTCGTCTATTGACGAGATCGAAAGATGTTGTGTTGAATGGCGTGCTGGGCGCGTCGCACCGCAGTGGGTCGCATTCTTCGAATCCAAGCTAGGACATAGTACGTTTGAATTTGCTGTCCTGTCAGGCGGTTCGTTGATGCGAGGTAGAACAGGGTTGTGCGCTTCGAATCCAGCTTTCACCGCACGTGATTCGCATCTACCTCTCAGACCCCACTTTTGATAACTATGCAGAAGCCAAAGCGGCTTGCGCGAAGGCCGCTGTTTCCGAAGGTGCTTTAGACTTCATCAAGCATGGAAACGGGCAGACCCGTCCGCTGTCACCTAAGCCACCCTCGGCCCCAGCTTGGAGCGAGCAAGTCGCAGTCGTTAATGCCAAGGCACCTCTCACGCTCCAGAGTTTCTATGACTCCCTCCCAAGACCGTTTCCCGAGTCTTTTGAAACTAATGACGCCATCGAAATTAACGCTCCTGGCTGGCTTAATACAATGCTTCAGAATGCCAGAGGTGGGAAGTTGGCGATGACGTTCTTCTTTACCTCGGATGGTACACCTGGTTGTCAGTATTTCAACACATCTATCCGACTTCTCTCACTCGATTTCCCCGTAGTGCATGGATGCGTCCTCAAGTTAGACCGACCGGGAGATTACAGAGCCTATCTCGTTGACGCTAGGTTTCCCAAGCGATCGGACGCGAAAGCTGCGGTTTGCCTGCAAGCTATATCGCATGGCATTGGAAATTACATCCGGTCGATCACATCAGCCATCGAAGCAAAAGTGACCTCAACGATCCGTTCTTTCTCGACCAACTTTATATACCCAACCCTGATGTCGGAACTCAGCAAGATTCGCATGGAACTCCGCCCACACTTTGAGTTTAAGAAGGAAAGAGATGGTAGGTGTACCTCGTCTTCACCTGCACTTGTTTTCTTTTGAGATCGTATCGTGTACACCCAGCTTTTGGAGCTACCTTGGTTGTCGAAATTTCGACCACGCCGACGCCAGAGCAGGTCCGAAGGTACACTGTACCTAACGACTATCGCAACAAGGCTGACGCGAAAGCGGCTGCTATCTGCTATGCTGCTGAACAAGGCGCTGTTGAGTTCGTTCGTATGCGGGGAAGAGAACCACCTCTTGGTTACGTGAGTCCATACACATTGCGTAACTACGATCCAAAAGCCTCGCAAAAACGAAAGCAGCCTGAAGGTATGGAAGAAGCCGAGCAGGGACCGCCACCAACGAGGCAGAAAAAGAAAGGCAAGAAGCGTGAGGTCGAAGGTCCTTCTACTCAAGGAGAAAGCAGCCAATCAAGCTTGGGAGGACAGAGTCAGTACATTCACAGTGGCGGCCACCAGATTCATGGCGCTCCCGAACTGGGCGGCATTGGTTCGTTGCAAGCTGTTTCTAGAGACTACGCGTTTGACTAATCCTAATCAACCAGCTTTTGGGAACGAAGGTGGATCTGGGGCTGCCTATTATGCACCGGGTCCTCCTCTCCCTCCCACTGTAGTCCATGGCATGCATGTTGTACCTCCCTATGGGCCACAGCCATATATGGCACCTTGTCCTATTCCCTTCGACCCTCGATTTGCGGGTGTTGTGGGTGCTCCGGGTGGTTATCATAGCTATGGCATACACCAACCGCCTGCGGTGTACGCTCCAAATCCACTGCATCCACCGCACTCACCTTACCATGCTCCACCTCCTCCCGGGGGGCTGAGTGGACCGTTTTACGTCGGGTCAAGTGCTTCTTCATCTCTTGTACCTCAGCCACCAGCCTTCACACGTCTCGAGCATAGCGATCCGGAGCCTGGCGAAGTTTTGTCTTCAAGGGAATCTGAATTCTCTGAGAGCCCCAGCGAAAATAGCGGAAGAGCAAAGAAGCGAGGTACGTACTCTTCGAAGGAGCTGACGCTAGCAGACCACGTGAAATTACTTCTTCACCAGATTTGAAAAGCAAGATAACGGGAAGTAGCAGTCTGGGGGACACTCGGCCAATCAAGGAGAAGACGAAAGGCGAGGGCAAGAATAAGTCTACTAGTACCTGGCCAGAATGTCAGGGCGCTGAGTCCAAGTCTCACATGATTCAATTGATAGGTAAGAACTATCTCTTCAATTCGTGCTATATTTAAACAGTTTTTTTGCCATCTTATAGACCACTGCGGGCAGAACGGGCTCGGGACGCCAGCGTTCCACGAGGAAAAGAGTGATGACAAGTTTAAAGTGTGGATCATTATTGGGAAGGAGCGGTTTGATTTACCAACCACGTATCATACTGCTGAGGAAGGGCGCCAGCGCGTTGCAAAACAAGTGCTGGTGCGCTTGCGACAGGGTTGGGGAACGAGATAGACCGTAAATTTTCGGTGGCATAAGCTTTCGGACGTTCGTTAGGCAGTTGGTGCTTTCCCACATATGTTCCACCGTGATCAAGTCCCCTCCATTCTTGGACCTTCAAAGGATTTGTTTTTGGTTCCGTGTCCTATCATATGACCACGACTTGCAGCTACTATAAGAGCGAAATAGGATCTTGTGTGGGCTGACCTATCCTGTTGGTTCTCAGTGGCATATCATATCCAGCAGTTTATCTCTGCCCCGAGCACTGACTTTCTTCCTTAATGACCGTCTCCATCAAAGTCACGTACGACGAACAGGGGTACGTGATCGTCCTTGGCCTCATTCCTCCACAGAACTTCAAAGCCCTCGAAGAAGCCTGCGATCGTGTCATATCCAAAACACGCGCCGGTATTTGGCCACACCGTCGCACGGTCGGGACACAGTTTCCCCCATTCGATAACGACAACCCAGACTCGTGGGGCGTGCAGCATGTTATGCACCCTGATCTGAACGAGCCGGCTTTCGCGAGGTGGTATACGTCAGAAGGCCTCAGGAATGTCTCGAGGGAGCTGTTGGCCTGCGAAGACGACTCGCAGTTGCAGATGGGTATGTCCGCCCCTGTTCGATGTCCGCTACTATCGGTGTACCGTGGGTGCTCACTGGTGCGTTGGCCGCAACAAGAGCTGTTCAATCTCCTCATCAACCCCTTGGAACACGACTTTGCCCTGCGATGGCACCGCGACGATGTGAGGGAGAATGCAACTACGGCAGAAGAGATACAAGCTCTTGCTTCATGGTCACATGGGGCAAGTTTCACTCGCTCGTCCTATGGCATACCCACTGACTTCGGTTGGTACAGATACAATGGAATACGTGAGCTCTATGCACCTCTCATGGAGCGCAGGCTTGACAGCCTTTTTTTTTAGTGCACTGTACAAGGACTCTTGTCTCTACATAGTTCCGCACTCCCACAAGGTACCCAGGACGGAAGCACAGAGGGCGCTGTCGATGACGTTGGAGCCACCCCAAAATCCAATGGACATGCCAGGAGCGATACAGGTCACCCTGCAACGTGAGCGCAACTCCCCAGGTACCACAGCGCATTCATGATAATGTCATGTCCATAGCTGGTGAAACCGTTTTCTATAATTCGAACATCCTGCATTGTGCAGCATATGACTCCCAGCAGCGCAGGGCAACCCTCCATGCCACCATGGGGGACGTCCGGGGTGGATCGACACGTGCAAGGAATGTCCTTCAGCATGGTCTGCAGTGGATGAAGGAGGATCGGTTCCGCAATGTTCTGAACGAGAAGGGGAAAAGGATGCTGGACTCCTTGATTGAGATGCAGAATAGCGTCAAGGGGGATGTTGGATACTCCTTGGGCAATTAACCGCTAAACGTTCGGTCTCGGTCTACTTGATACTTATTTTGTCATTGCTTGATAACAGGGGAGTTATCACAAGAGGTACCTACAGCAACCATGCCCTTCGGGGGATTGTCAGACAGCAATGCCATTTCTTGAACTAGTGACTACAAACAGGGTATAGCCAAGACAAAACGCAAACTTGTACGTCCACGTCGAGATATCAGTAGCAAATTAGCATCGTCGAGCCTCGTCATGTGTCATGGGTCATGATGCAGCATGTCAGATGGTCGTTGTATGAATATAGTTTTCCAGCCTTTTTCCCACCCAGCCCGCCCTCCGAACCCGCCGTAGAGATCATCGGCTAACAGGAGGGAATACGAACCCCTTGTTACCTATTGGACTCCATCCTTCCGTACGCTCATCAGCACGAATAAGGCTCGCGATGCTCGCCGTATGCCGATGCGTCTTCCCATTTACCGATCCAGGACCTCCCAAGAACTTTTTCGAAGGGGCCTCAGGCTGTGCCTGATTTTGACCTTGGAACTGTCCCGCGTTGGGGTTCGGCGAGCGATACATGATGCTCTCTTCTTCGCCTTCATCAGAAAAATCGGCAGATTCTGCCGTGTCGCTCGCAAATTCGTCGGCCCCCATCAAGCCTCCGGGCCTCCTAGCCTCCAGGTCATACTGCTCGTACTTCGACCTGCCGCCGTGACCTCCGGGCCCACGGAGTTCATCAGGCATGAAGAGATAGAAGAAGGCTGTTGCCATGCACGCACCACCCACCACATCGATAAGATAGTGGTGTGTGAGGTACATAGTGCTCCAATAAAGCACGCCGACATAGGTCCACACATATCTCCCGGTGCCACCCCAGAAGTGAGTGATGAACAACGCGCCAAGCGTTGCCCAGCCTGCGTGCAAGCTTGGGAAGGCGCCAAAGACGAGAGGTGAATTTGAGAATGCTGTTTGGTACCCGTCGCCGCCAAAAAGTGCGTCGATGCGCGCGAGACCGCCGGGGGACCCGGGGGTATTGTACGTCGCGGGTGTGAGACCGTAGATGACCTCGTACCAGGGGGCTGCGCAGGGAATAAGGATCTGTATGAGTACTCCGGTGAGGTTCATGTACCCAAATGTCTTTGCCCAGGTCTTGAGTGCAAGTGGAGGCCGGAATAGCCATAGCGATAGGGAGAGGATGAGCGGGTAGGTGTAATGGATGACACCGTATGGGAGCCAAGCGATGATATCAAGGATTGGGTGTGTGAAACGCGTGAGGATGTCGGATACATTAGCTCCGTAGAGAACGGACTCGAGAGTCGGGAGAAGTACGACGTGAACCGCAGGACGGAGATCGGAAGGTATGAACCGGTTTGTATAGAATGCGAGGAGCCAAGCAAAGACAGGCGTTGCCGGGAGGAAGAACTGAGAAGTAAACGGGATGAGAAGAGCAGTCGTGTAGAGAATTGGTATCAGGAGCTTGCTCGGGAACGATGGCACCCCCATAATCGTGAGCCAGAATATGGCAAGGATGATATGAAAGATATAGATAGCATCAGACTTGACGAAAGTATGAGCTTGGAGACGTGCGATTGTGTCTGAAGGTGACAGAGATTTGTCCAGTCGAGCCGCTGCAGCGTAGAAAGCAGAGAAAAAATTTCTCAATGAACCAGATGCGTTCATGCGAAATTCCATTGTGCTATATTATTTATGTATTTGCTTGTATATTGAGGTCGAGTCCGTTGCGTTTGGCAGTATATCAGAGGAAGATGCTGGAAAGTATATGAAATGATCATCTTGGATTGTTGATAACGTGTATGCTACTTACCGCAAGCTAATGAGTGATTATATGCGAGCTACGCAAACACGGAAGGGTAGATACACGTTCTGTGTGGTCAGAAGTATTCCATTAGATGTGTCTATGGCATACTGAGCACGTCATGCTCACCGAGGTCGCGGCAACTTCAACCGCAATGTACGCCGCGACACACGACTGCCTGTCACCCTAGAGCAGCACGTTGCGATGGTTAAGAATGATGGCCTCCTCGTTCCGTGTGTTGAGCTTGTCGCAGCCGCAGCTGTGTCCAGCTGCGAAAACTTGTCCAGGAGAGTCCACTTACTGTAAACTTGTTCAAGCCACGGGAAAACAACATCCGTGGGAAATCACGCGGCAAGTACATACTAACGTCGACGATCAAATATCAATAGGACGATGCATCATGGGATATGGGGGCTTGAAGCTTGAGCCTGAGGTGAGTATCGGAGTACTCGAGCTCAAACGTCTGGAGGAGATTCAACTTGAAGCAGGACGAGGTTGGAATGTAAATGGCCGTGCATAGTACTTTCACCTCTTGGACTGCCTACGTGACCAAGAATAGGTTGGACGGGGACAAATTCACGTTAGGCCCCCATCTTTCAAAAAAAAAAACAGTTGGTCATAAGCTGATATAGACACTTGAACTTATCCCTGGTTTCTTGCAGTGTGCACCACGAGGACCGGTACACTGCTGTTCAACGTTCAACAGTGGCCGTAGACGTTGTCTTCCCAGTTTGGATGTCTGTCTAATTGAGGTGTGAATGTAGATCCTGGTCCAAAGATATGTCCCAACCGCCCATGAACTTTCCCTGCTACCACGAGCACCCCCTTCCAGGATGACTCTCCTTGAGAGATACAGCCTCCTCGGAGACATTCGCATGGCAATTCAGATCGCTTTTTGGCCCACCTTCAAGCAGATATGGGCCAAGCCTTCGCTTCTCTTCCACCCAACAGCGATCTCGCGTATCTTCATGTCTTACGTGTGGACTGTCTTCGGTACAGGCATTGACGAAAACAGCGGAGAAATTAAGAGGGGACTCTTAACTCAGCATGCACGAGGAGTAGTTCTCGACTTGGGTGCAGGTAAGCACCATGGTCCCTCGCGACGTTTCTCCACGGTAATCAGGTTTCAAGCGCACGGGCACGCGGCAAAATATCTTGACAAGACGCAAGTCACTAAATACGTTGCGCTTGAGCCAAACACCAACATGCACGATGAACTCAGACGCACTGCAGATGCAGCCGGTTTCAACGAAGCATCAGGTTCCTTTGTCCTCCTTTCATGTGGCGCTGAAGACATCACGACCATTCTCACCTCACTGGGCGGCTATCAACCTGTTGATACGATCATTTCTATTCTCACCCTTTGTTCGGTGCCCGACCCGCAGGACACTATCAAATCTCTTGCCACGGAGGCACTGAAGCCAGGTGGACAAGTACTCTTCTACGAGCATGTTCGGAATCCGCACCCCAACATTGCATGGTGGCAGACGTTCTGGACCCCACTCTGGGGTGTGGCATTCGATGGCTGCAAGCTTGATCGCCCAACCCACTTGTGGGTGCAGGAGGTAGGTGGATGGGCAACGGAAGAAGTGTGGGGTTTGGACAACGAAGACGAAGAACATCTGTTCTGGCATCGCTTGGGGAGGTTCGTTAAAGTTGCATGACGCACTTGTGGTATTCAGTAGGTCCAATGTCTCTGTTTATTCAGTGTGTTAATGTTTTCTTTCAAGGGGGTTGGAACATTAAAGGGCCATAGTATCTATTAGAAGTCGTATCAGATTACATACCGGTTTTTGTGATTTATGCTAGAGTAACGCAATTAGTGCGCAAATGACCTCTTATTATACAACCCACATCGACGTTTAGTGTTGATATCACTTGGTCCCCTCACAGCATTGATATACGATCCTCGGTTACTCACGCATCCCTTTCACAAGGTCTCATCATGTCTTTCGAGCCCAGGTCATCATCACATAGGGAATCAGATCCCAGATTATCTTGCATCTTATCGTCATGTTATCACACGTGGTGCTGGAGATCGAGAGTCAATATTGCTGTACATCGATGTCATTGCACACGAAACATACCGAAAGGCCAGGGGCCCAGGGCCCTTTATTTTCTGGTAAATGAATTTGTACCGACGAATATCTGGTCATGGTACCGAGCGAAACTAATTTCACCCACGGCACTGACGTTGGGCTTGAGCTTGGACAGAACTATCACGCATGACGAGGAGGGATTCGAAGACCCACGACACCGGTTGCTGCCAATGGTAAACTCAACAATGATAAGATTGTTAGCGTTGCGTTTAATTTTGGTCATAGGTGAATGGGATCCAGCCCCTTTGGTTCGTCCGACTCACTCGATGGGTACCTTCGGTTGCAGGATACGCCCAGGCAGACATCTCGCGGATAAAACGCTCTGGATATCCATAGTTGCCCTGCTCATGGGGTTCCGGTTCTCAATGCCCAAAGATGAGTAGGGGGATGATGTTGACTTCAAGTCTCAGCGGGACTCACGACGCGCGGTTTCGTGTCACTTAGTTAGGATACAGGTGCGTTGAGTAGGATGGCAAGGCGTTTGTATCACACTAGCAGATAGTACCTCTGACCAGGAAATCAGCCAAGGCCGAAGAATGCATTTCCTAGGGTCTGGCAATTGAAGATCCTGTGCAAAAGACATCGCTGAAGTTCTACGACCCTTTTCCTCATATTTATAGGATATATAACGATTGCCATGTGATTGTGTAGGATGGCCCCAATGATCCAGTGATTGACGTTGACACTCGGTATGTGGGTGATGGTGCATATGACGGTATTATGAACACCTTCTAGATCTCTCCGGCGTTCAATATGGCTAGTAATATTGATGGTATGATTCTGGTAACCGTGACGCCAACGCCGAGGAGAATGCCAGGAGTAAGTTACAATACCGCCAACCACTGATAAGCTCGAAGGCGCGGCGCTCTTGAAATCCAGGGCCGCACCGCCAGTCCGTCACCACTGTGTGAACACTCGAGAAATTATCGGGGAAACTCACTGCTCAACCAGTTTGTGGCGCTCAGTTCTACACGCCGGTCCATCTTGGTTTCAAATTGCTCCCTCGGGCTCGAAGCACCAAGGGTTGGTCACCTGGATGGCGATGCTACGCAGATGGTTCTTAGTCCGATCCCCTAGGCAGACCAAAGAGTCGAAGTTAGACAGTCGTTACTCCTCCATTGATAGTTTTCCCTCCTACATCCCCGGCGTGTGCAAGAGCCTTCCACCGTGGGGAGTTGTGGCAATTCTCGAATAGCCCCAGGCTATGATCGGCGGGACAGCGGCCCGTTGTCCAAGAAATTGCCATGTCCGCTTGGCACCAAAACCAAGCAGTAAGAATGGCGCCTTTCGATAAATCATTGTGCATGTGATCACGCAATCCAGAACGACGAGATTGTTCAGGACAGCAAGTCCGACACCATTATATTTATGGCAGGTAGAGACCTGCGGGAAACACTCAAGTCTCACTCGAACATCCTTCGCTTACTTCTCTTCATACTATTATCATGGCTGATCCCAACAAGTGAGTTCCCGTAGCTCATTTTGATTGAGGGGAAACTTTACCTTGCTTATTATCCGTACAACTCGGCGGTAGACCTCAGGAATTTGAGACCTTGCAGCTCCATGCTGGCCAAGTGCCTGATCCCACTACGAACGCGCGAGCTGTACCTATCTATGCCTCGACGAGTTTTGTGTTCAACGATTCTGCGGTAAGATACACAGTTCACTTGCCGAAATAAATTAGGGGCTAAGATGTCCCCCAGCACGGAGCGGATCTCTTTGGCTTGAAGTGAGTTGCCGTTTAGAACGAGCTTATCTGAGAGCTAGGACTGAATGATCGGCAGGGCATTCGGTCATATCTATTCCCGCATCGGCAATCCCACAGTCGTACGTTCAGATATTCCATCGGCCGTGGCTCTGCAACGTACATATCTTCTTCGCAGGACGTATTCGAGAACCGCATTGCAGCACTCGAAGGCGGAGTGGCCGCAATTGCAACTGCCTCTGGTCAATCTGCACAGTTCCTGGCCATCTCTACAATCGCAAATGCAGGGGATAACATTGTTTCTACGTGAGTAATCGTCCCCTGGCTTTCAACGTCGGAAGCCTGAACAACCTGTACACCGTAGGTCGTACCTCTATGGCGGAGTGTGTAACGATTTCATGTAGCCCCATTTCTCAGCTGACTTACTCTGATCTGCCGTCCGTAGACATACAATCAGTTCAAAGGTGCGTCCCACTGATAAAGCCCCCTTTAGTACATCATCGATGAGCATCAAACAGTCACCTTCAAGAAATACGGCATCGGCGTCAAGTTTGTACAAGGGGACGATCCAGCGGGCTTTGCCGCAGCCATCGACGAAAACACCAAAGCGATCTATGTCGAGAGTATAGGCAACCCTAAGTACAACGTCGCTCCGATACCTGAGCTCGCCAAGGCTAGTGTGAACCTTTGAGTGTTAGCTCTGGTAATGATGTCTTTTGGCCTTCCACCAGGTCGCCCATGACAATGGCATCCCTTTGATCGTCGACAACACCTTCGGAATGGGAGGATACCTCATCAGACCCATCTCCTTAGGCGCGGACATCGTCTGTCAGTGGACATACTGTTTATATCGGACTGTGCTCTGACATATCCTCTAGTGCACAGTGCTACGAAGTGGATCGGAGGCCACGGAACCACGATCGCAGGTGTCGTTATTGACTCGGGTGCGACTGCCCCTCAGCCCCTATGATAATTACTAACTCATTCCGGTGATAGGCAAGTTCGACTGGACCCGCAGTGGCAAATTCCCATCCTTCACCTCGCCATCGGAGGGTTATCATGGGCTCGTCTTCAGTGACACCTTTGGAGCGACCGCCTTTGCAGTCAAGCTTCGTGTCGAGCTCCTGCGTGACCTAGGACCTGCCTTGAACCCCTTCGGAGCCTTCCTCCTCATCCAAGGTCTCGAGACGCTGAGCTTGCGAGCACAGAGACACTGTGATAACACGCTAGCCTTGGCAACGTACGTATATATGTTGCACTACCATCGAAGTTGGAGCGCTCAAGGGTTGACTTAGTTGGCTCCAAAACCACCCCAAGGTTGCGTGGGTCTCGTATCTGGGGCTTGAAAGCCACAGTTATAATGAACGTGCCAAGAAACTTCTGCGGCCGAATGCTTATGGCGGCGTGCTGAGCTTCGGTATCAAAGGCGACGTCAATGTTGCCAGCAAGGTCGTGGACAGTCTGCGACTTGCAAGCCACCTTGCAAATGTGGGCGATGCGAAAACCCTTGTGATTCATCCTTCCACGACGACACACCAGCAGTTGACAGAGGAAGAGAGGTTGGCGACTGGAGTGACTCCTGATCTAATTAGGGTGTGTGTCTTGTGTGGCTCAAGTTGTGGCAAATACTTACTCATGCTACGGGGTACCAGGTTGCTGTTGGAATTGAGCACATCAATGATATCATTGCAGACTTCGAGCAGGCGCTGAGGACTGCGCCTTGATGATGATATTTAAAAATTCCTTTACTTTCCATGGGAAAATGAAATGTTGTACGATTGGGTGTTTTGTATGATTCTGGGATATGCGCAATACCGTCTCGAATGAGCTGTGAAATCAACACATGACCCTGTCACCTCATGGCACTCTTCAAGGAAAGCGAGAACCGCTGGGCTGCACAAGGGTCGATCATTCTAGGCTCTAGTTCCCAGGGGCCTGCGCGAGAACAGATAAGAACTTGAGCTGGGAATGTTTAAAGGACTTTGCTGGGGAGGGCATCAGGGTATTACACTCACCATCAACTCACCGTTCCTGAGATCAAGCCCAATGGAAACAAAGTGAGCACTGTTACCAGGTGGTGACTCGGTGCACATACTGAACCGTTACAGTCACCAGTTTGAAACCTTGCAGATCCATGCTGGCTATGAAGTTGATCCGACTACTAAAGCCCGAGCAGTGCCCATCTACGCATCAGCAAGCTTTGCGTTCAAGGATTGTCAGGTGCGTGGTGACACATGGTGATCTGTGGAGCTTTACAGGAGATACTGTCACTGAGGCGGGTTGTTGTAGCATGGCTCTGATCTGTTTTCTCTCCGGTATGCACATACATATTTCCCTTCTTGTTCCCCAGAACAACAACGCGTCCATCGTCTGCAGAACAGACGGGCACTGCTATTCACGAATGAGTAATCCCACTGTCGTAAATACCTCATTCCGGCGACGCCGAAGGTGACAAAACCCCTGATCAACTGCACACCTTCTAGGAGGTTTTCGAGAAGCGTATAGCGGCCCTTGAAGGCGGTATAGCAGCGGTGGCTTGTGCCAGTGGCCAGTCTGCACAGTTCTTGGCGATCTCAACCCTAGCAGACGCAGGGGATAACATAATTTCAACGTGAATATATCATCTCAGCACCGGGATAGGGATGAACTGACCTGACGTTGAAGATCGTACGTTTATGACGGAGTGAGTCCCTTTCGCCCTCCCCCCCCTTACAGCTGATGGCTCTGGTAGACGTACAAGCTCTTCAAACGTTCGTTACATCGAAGCTTCAAAGAAACCAACCAAATGACTTCTGATTTACAAAAGGTACCTTCAAGAAGTATGGTATCGAGGTCAAGTTCGTTCCCGGGGACGACCCCGCCGATTTCGCTGCAGCAATAGATGATAAGACCAAGGCTCTTTACATCGAAACGATCGGAAATCCAAAGTTCAATGTCCCAAATATATCTGAACTTGCTCGGGTGAGTGTTCGATCGAGTACCTCGATTGATCGCTCGCCCCACTGATGACAGTTTTAAGATCGCCCACGCAAGCGGTATTCCTTTAATCGTTGACAACACTTTCGGAATGGGAGGTGTGTGATGATGGAAGTCTTACTGAGGTACAACTCAAGCAGACACCCAGGATACCTCCTTCGTCCTTTCACGCTCGGCGCCGATATTGTTTGTAAGTGCGATTACTCAGGTCGGTACCGTCATCTAAGACATCGACACAACAGTGCACAGCGCTACGAAATGGATAGGCGGACATGGAAACACTATTGCTGGGGTTATCGTAGATTCAGGTCAGTGTCTTCACTTGTAGATCAGGGACAAGACCTGATTCCCTCGACAGGCAACTTCGACTGGGATCGTTCTGGGAGATTTCCTGGCTTCACGACACCCTCAGAAGGATTCCACGGACCAGAAGTCACTGAAAAGTTCCGTACGAAAACGTTTACCACGAAGTTACGCTCGGAACTTCTGCGGGATATTGGTGCTGCCTTGAGCCCCCTTCATGCATTTTTGCTACTTCAAGGACTGGAGACACTGAGCCTCCGTGCCGAGAGACAGTGTGAAAATGCACTTGAGCTCGCAAAGTAAGCAAGCTCATAGCCAACGTCAGCCTCCATTGACCCTCCGGACCTACACCTAGATGGTTATCACAACATCCGGATGTATCGTGGGTCTTGTACCTTGGATTGCCAGATCATCCGTGGCACGCCCGAGCAAAGCTCCTGTTGAGACCCAATGCGTATGGTGGTGTTCTAACGTTCGGCATTCGGGGCTCTATAGATATCGCGAGCAAAGTCGTCGATAGCTTGAAACTGGCTAGCAATCTTGCCAACGTTGGTGCGTCGTGAGCGACCTTCCTAAGGGTATTTGTGATATTTGATACAATGCTCATTTTTCAGGTGACTCTAAAACGCTAGTCATCCACCCAGCTAGTACCACGCACCAACAACTTTCGGAAGAGGACAGGCTTGCGTCCGGTGTGCCTGCTGATCTCATTAGGGTACGTTTGGATTGTTTCGACCTCGGAGCCAGTGGACAAACACAAACTTATCATGACTACGACCCACGACAGGTTTCAGTTGGAATTGAGCACATAGGCGATATCATAGCAGACTTTCGACAAGCTTTGTCCGCAGGCTTTGAGAGTTAGTTGTGACTAGTAGGTCCTAATTTTGTAAGAGCAGTCATGAGTGCTACTAGCGGGCGTGTATCAGTCGGCGCACACCGATGTGGTGCTTGTTGGGTGACTGGGAAAAGCTTAAATGCGAAACAGAGTTACCTTGGGCTACGACGGACACGAGTACATATCTGCAAAGCAAAATACGAGAATCTGTATGACTTGGACGAGGACGGGAAATCCCGAATTGTTCACTGGCAATTTCAAAGTCTCGACCGCCTTCCACACGGCCAGCCCCTGTTGGATCACAAGCCTTTTTGAAAATTCGGAGCAAATTCTGCATGTATGCGATAATCGGGCAAGTACGGGTTTCAATCATGAAATCAGCTGGTGTGGTGGTATGACAGCCTCGAGGCGGGCTCTTTTATCTTTATCCAATAGTTATCCCCATTTGACTGTCATGACAGGAATTGATGAATTCTCCGCAACCGCCGTGCTCTGAGTTGATCGATCGATCCCCACTTGACTCAAATCAGCAGGTGTCATGCACGCACGCTCCAATCGTCCTGGGTCCAATCTGCTCATAGCCGTACAAGTGGGGGATATTCCCGGTTCAATCGACGGCGGACACCGAACTTGTCCTCTGGCGTCTCATCCGCTTTTACCCCCAGATCATCACCGGGTCCTTGGCATGGTTTGGCAAGCTCGATCCACGACAATGGAACTTCCATTCTTCGCCTTCGTACAACACCGACGGTCAAGCTATTTAACAGGACAGTACCGCCGACCAGCTCTCCCTCAACACACTCCCACCTCATAATGCCTACTGAAGCTCCCTACGGAAAGTGGGTATCCCCCATCACACCAAAAACTGTCATTCAAAGTGTTCGTTCAAGCTTCATCCTCCAGAACCGCCACTGAACGTATTTCCTGTACAGAATATCGTGTTTGACGATGTCATCGTCGATCCAATCACATCAATCATCTATCACATCGAGGAACGACCAGATGACGGTGGTCGCTGCGTCATCGTCAACACTGCAACCAACAAGGACGTCATCCCGTCTCCGTACAATGCACGCTCCGCTGTGCAAGAATATGGTGGAGCTGCTGCCATTGCGTACAACGGCGTGCTGTATTTCTCCAACTACGCTGACAACCGCGTATATTCTGTCGAAGAAGGAGAAGGCACCGAACCAATTCCTGTGACACCTGGTAGAAAGTTCCATTCCCCTAATTTCAGTCACGCATTGATAAGACATCACAGAGAATACCAAGTGGCGATACGCGAACTTTGCTGTCCACCCCGGACAGACCAACCTTCTCGTATCAATTCTCGAAGACCATACAGTCGACACACCACAGACAGTTGTTAACACTCTGTGCCTCATAAATACCGAGACGGCGACCAAGAGTACCCTTGTGGAAGGCGCTGACTTCTATGCTACTCCCGTTTTTAACTCTTCAGGCACCAAGATAGCCTGGCAGGAGTGGTACCAACCTGATATGCCTTTCGAGGGCGCACTCATTTACATCGCCGACGTATCCGTGGTTAATGGTGGAATAGAGCTCTCCAACAAGACCTACGTTGCTGGTGAAAAACTTAACATATCAGCGACATATCCCACTTGGATATCGGATACTAAGCTCATCTATACATCCGACGAGTCGAACGGGTTCCAGAACCCATTCATCTACTCTACTGAGACGGGTCGCGCCACCGCTGCTCTGGCAAAACCAATAGAACAAGACTTTGCAGAGCCCGCATGGCACCTTGGCTTGTACCCATATGCCCTTCAGGGTTATGGTAGCTATGGAGCATTTACTGCATTCCAAGACGGTCGAAACATTCTTTATATGCTCGACCTTACAAAGCCTTCCGACCCCGTTCCCATTTCTGATTTCCCCTACACAGTGGCACAGCATCTGCGACAGACGGGTCCGAATACATTCGTCTTTACCGCGAGTATGGCAACTGCCCCTGGCGGTGTCCTTCTCTGCACACTCTCTGTACCCTCGTTTGCACCTACCTACACGGTTTTGAAACCAAGTGCGGGAAGTGTGGCACCATATGATCCGTACATCTCCCCACCTCGACCCCAGAAGCTTGACAGAGGTGATAAACCTCTTTACGTAGTCTTCTATGCTCCCAGGAACGACGATTTTGTGGGGCCGCCTGGAGAGAAGCCACCTTGTGTCGTGCATGTTCATGGGGGTCCTACTTCAATGGAGCCTCAAGTTTTGAACTGGCAGAAGATGTACTTTACCTCCCGAGGATACGCATGGTTAGTGCATCCTGACTTCTGCGGACCTTCGATTCCCTAACTCACTCCTAGGCTGGACGTTAACTATGGAGGGTCATCAGGCTACGGTCGGGCCTACATGTAAGCAACCAACACATCCGCAAGTTGAACATGTGTACATCTGTTCTACAGTGAGCGTCTCGCAGGAAAGTGGGGCATCATGGACATACAAGATTGCCAAGATGCCGTCTCTATCATAGCCTCTCAGGATTTGATCGACGGTGGACGCGCCGCCGTTCGAGGAGGCTCCGCTGGTGGCTACACCACTCTGTCATCCATTACGCTTGCACCAAACCACAGGTTTTACAAGGCCGCGATATCTACTTATGGCGGTATCTCGGACCTTGTTCTGCTCGCCCAGAGCACAGAGAAGTTCGAGTTGCAGTACATGTACAAGCTCCTCGGCGGTTCCCCAGAGGCGATACCTCAAACTTACAAGGACCGCAGTCCTTTCTACAATGTCGTTAATCCCAACACAGGCGAAGTCAACATCAGTGTACCGCTCCTCGTGAGTTCTAACAATCTTTTCCCCTCGTTCCCCATATCTTAGTACGAGCACCGCTAAATCGGCGTCGTAAAGATGCTGCAAGGAAATGAGGACAGCGTCGTTCCCCCGGACCAAGCGCACAAGTTCTTGAAAGAGATCGCCGATTACGCACCTAACGAAAAGGTTTCATCGCACTTTTACGACAACGAGGGTCACGGCTGGCACCTCGCGTCGACGATTGAGGATGCTTTGAAACGCGAGCATGCGTGGTACGATGAGAATTTGCTCTGATGCGTAGCCGTGTGTATCCTTCGGCGAGAGAAGCTTCGGGAAGCGGGATGTATGTACGATCACGATGACTTTGCACAGAACGAGAATGAGAACCCTTGTACGAGTAACAATATATTGGCCAGAACATCAAATAGGTTCGGGAGTATCGCTCCCTTTCTTTGGATAAACGCGGCTTGCAGTGGCAGCAAGTTCCTCCAAAGTATGTGGCACCCTACCTATAGGTGTACGGGTCCCCGAGATATTAAATTAATAAATTAAAATTAATTAAATCGCTCGGGGTCAACGACTCCGTTCGCTCGTTCGCTCGTGTTGTTAGCTCACAAAGCGAATGTCATTATTAAAACTGTGAATAAACCTACTAGAATAGGAGATAGAGAATGTGTACATGCATGGTTGAGAATGGTTGTATGTATGACACGCGAATATGGTCACGTGATTGATTTAATTACCGCATATAACACGCCAATCAACAAAGACGCGTCTTTACTGTTAACCACCACCACCACCACCACACCGGCCAACAAGTTGACCTCTTCAATCTCCAACTTACTTAACTCTACCCACATATCAAATTAGCAATGTCTGGACGCGGAAAGGGTGGAAAGGGTCTCGGAAAGTGTGTTTGGTTTTGTTCCTGTACATGAGCTCGCACTGACTAGTGGTCTAGGGGAGGTGCTAAGCGCCACCGCAAGATTCTTCGTGACAACATTCAGGGTATCACTAAGCCAGTGCGTGCACATTCCGTTTGAATCAGGCTCCGCTTAACTCACAATTCGAATTTATTCAGGCTATCCGCCGTCTCGCCCGTCGTGGTGGTGTCAAGCGTATCTCTGGCCTTATCTACGAAGAGACCCGTGGTGTTCTGAAGATCTTCCTTGAGAACGTGAGTCATGTTTGGTCAGCTGTCGCGGTTCCGACGTCTAATCTGTGCCGCCAGGTTATTCGTGACTCTGTCACATACACCGAGCACGCGAAGAGGTGGGAATTTGTCTTTCTGATGCTGTGCAGAGCCCTGATTTGGTCTATGTCACAGGAAAACCGTCACTGCCCTTGATGTTGTGTACGCTCTCAAGCGCTCGGGTCGCACTCTCTACGGTTTCGGTGCCTAAACTTTAGGACTGTAAGCTGCTGCCTTCATGTCTCTGGTCCGTCCGTTCTGATAGTGAGCTTCGATAGACCTGTATTACCAAATGCATGTCTCCTGTCGCGAACGTCTACCATGTTATTTTCTCTGACTATTTTATTTGTAAAGTACATAGGATATCCTAAGGTAAAAATGGTGCGATTCAGATGTTGATGCACGAAAGGTTTGGACAACACGCCCAACGTGGATATATATCCTGCATATTGGACGTTACAATGGTTGATTGCAATGAATATCAGATTATGACCATGAATTGAGGCCCTTCCAGCCCCGACAAAGCCAGTAGCCTTCCGCAGACTCCGCCCTACTGGAAGCTGGCTTGATGTAGTGGACAGCATTGAAATTGGGCTCGAGAAAGCGTTTCCGAAAATCTTGCAAGAGTGGGTGAGCAAAATGTTTAAGCCTGGGAACAGGTCAGCAACAACAATCACGATCAATGGTGGCTTCGCATACATACAAAAGTGTTCCACCTCGATGTCCTTTGATCACGCCTTGAGACATATCCCGGACCTGCAAGTTATCCTTCGCAAACTCAAACACCGAATGACATATATCGAGGCTGCTCTCCACATCTCGGAGCTTATACCCCGAGAAGTTGGCAGCCATGTCGGAGAGTATAATGTCCGCCATCCCAGATGGATTCTCGGGTGTCGTAAGTGCAGCTTTAACAGCGCCCCCGGCTTCGGGTGACAAGAAATCCATTTGTATGGTCTGCACGCCCGGGATCGGCGCCATGGGCAACAAATCCACCGACACGATGACGCCTCTCCCAGCTTTCGAGCTCCAAGAGCTAAATTGATCAACGTTCGTCTCGTCGCTCAGACTGCGCCATGGTTGGACCCCATAGGCCAAATCGTCATCAAAGTCTGGTGCGGAAAGGTTGATCCACCCGAGTTTTTCTGAGACGACCTGGCTCCAGCCGCCCGGAGCCGCGCCGAGGTCTACAACCGCGCGTATGTCCTTTTTGGAAAGGAATGAACCCCAAGAGGTGTCGAGCTCGAGGAGCTTGAAGGCGGAGCGGGAGCGGTAGGCATTGAGTGATGTGTTGCGTTGTTTAACATATGGGTCACGAGCTTGTCGAGAGAGCCATGAACGGGATGCAGAACTAAGCTTTTTGTAGAGGATAGGTGACGGACGGAAGGACATGCGATGATGGAGGAGGCAGAGAATCAGGAGGTATCATGAACGCGTCAAAAGGCGTTGTTTGGCAAGATCTTCCAATCCAAACAATCACTTGCCAAATCTAGACTATCATTATCTCTTGATGGGTTGCCAACGCACTCGTCCCCGAAATTCACAACCCAAAGGCTATTCTCAATGCCAGCACAAAGCTTAGTGTCAGGGTGTAAACAGGTCGAATCCTTTGGACCTGATGAAGATTACCTTGACGAGGAGGAAGAGGTATCATACGTCACGCTTGACCTAGGGATGGTGGAACCCACCTTGCTACCAAGCAGTTCAACATACAGATTGATTGTGAGCGGGACGTGTCTTTTCACCGCATGTCTTTTTAATATGGGAAGTTCCAGGGCTTAGATACACCTACCCCTTTCTTGCAGCTTTCTGGCTCGATATTCAAAGGCCGTCACGACACGCTTCTAGGGACTGAACTGCTGTTCACGGAAGAAAAAAGTACGGATGTCATAGGTCGTATTCTAGTATCGTGTGAAAAGCTAAATCTCGAGCACAGATGACACGGAGCTAAATAAACGCTCCTTTGCTCACTTCGGTTCCACGGAACAGCGCGTCCGCTTCAAAGAGGTGCAATTGAAGGAGAAGGCACCGTCTGCACCGTCATCATGCACGCCCAACGTAATAGTCTCCGATTCAGCAGAAGCATCATACATGCCCCTAGAGCCCGGGAATGCAGCCGCCGTAGCTTCTTCGTCCGACCGGCTTCTCGAGCATTCAAACGGCAACAACTCAACTACCCCTACGCGCGAGCGCAAGAAGCAGTCGAGGAAGGGAAAGGAACGTGCGGTTGATGTGAACGATGCCGATGCGATGGACACTACGTAAACCTGAGAACGTTTGGTTGGAGCTCGCAGCGTCTGACCAGCAAAGGTAAACGGATTCATCGTTTTGTCCTGGTGACCGATTCATGAGGCCGAACCCAGTCAGCAAAGACGTAAACTCTGCACCATCGCTGATTCGCTGATGGGAGTCTTTGTCCCTGCGAGCAGGCTCACGAGACACCGCCTTCTGAATCTCTCTCAGACTGCTCGTCAATACTCAGTTGGTAAAATCGCGTGCATGGTTTCGGTACCCCTACGCTTCGGTGCTCAGCCATATGTACCGCGAACTCAAGATACAGATCGATGCTGATGAACTTGATAGCACACAATGTCATCTTATTGTCCTAGTGTTAATTCCCGCTTCCGACGCTCCGATCTGTGATATATCCGGGGGCCGAATTCCGAGGACGACTTCAACGCCTACATAATTTCAGGTGGGTAATCTACAGTACAGACCTCACCGAATAGATAGACCGTCATGTCTCTGTGACGATCCTCATGGTTTGGTTTCAGCACCCTTCAATTAATGTAGCCTTGCGTGCTTTGAAAAAAGTTTGACGCGAATGAGCCCCCCCAAGATGGCCCTGCACCGAAGCGATAGCTGCCGTAGCCACTAAAAGCAAACAAAAGCAAACAGCAAACGTGCCATATCAAAAGTTGAGAAAGTTAGTTTAGTCGTCGACCGTTCGCGTTGCCGTCGAGAAAGTCGCTTTTCCAGGTGCTACAGCCATGTCCTCCCCAACACCCATTGCAGATGGTCTCGGCATTTCCAACCTTCCCAACCAGGTTCGTACATGCTACTAACCTCGTCATCAAAATCACCGAGACTGAAACTTACATTTCGCGTCTTTTGGTATCATTTTCGCACTTGTCACTAACAGAGACACAAAATCGTCGCAAAGCATGGTGCACACTTCACCATGATGGTTGTCGGTGCGTTTGGGCACGTTTTCTCACTTGCTTTGAATTCAATGATCACTGAAAAACACAGGTGAATCTGGTCTCGGAAAGACGACCCTTGTTAACACGCTCTTCACCACTGAGCTCTCTCCTGCCAAGAACTACTCGAAGCGCCATTACAAGCAACTCGACAAACTTACTGAGGTTGAGATCATCAAGGCTGAGCTTGAGGAGAAGCAATTCAAGGTCAAGCTTTCTGTCATCGACACGCCTGGGTTCGGTGACTACGTCAACAACCGTGACTCGTGGTCCCCAATTGTCGATTTCATCGATGACCAACATGAAGCCTACATGCGACAGGAACAGCAGCCCCAGCGTGGGGAGAAGACTGACCTCAGGGTACATGCTTGCTTGTACTTCATCAGACCTACTGGACACACGTAAGTTTGTTCGCCGTGACATGTATTGCAGATCATGCTAGGAAGCTCACGTGTTCGTGTTCCCAGCCTGAAGCCCCTCGACATTGAGATCATGAAGCGTCTTGGCACACGTGTCAACCTCATCCCCGTCATCGCCAAAGCTGACACCCTCACCCAAAACGACGTGTTTGTCTTCAAGCAGCGCGTCCGCGAAGTTATCACTGCCCAAGGTATCCGCATCTACCAGCCTCCCGTCGAGACCGACGACGAGGCTGCCGCTGAGCACGCCCGCATGCTCGCGGAAGCCATGCCTTTCTCCATCATTGGCTCGACTGAGGATGTCCAGACGCCCGATGGCCGCGTCGTCAAGGGACGCGAGTACCTCTGGGGTGTTGCAGAAGTTGAGAATGAGAACCACTGCGATTTCCGCAAGTTGCGCTCGCTCCTTATTAGGACGCATATGCTGGATTTGATCTCGACGACTGAGGAGCTCCACTACGAGAACTACAGACAACAACAAATGGAGACGAGGAAATTTGGAGAACCAAAGGTCAAGAAGGTGGACAACCCCAAATTCAAGGAGGAAGAGGAGCAACTTCGCAAGCGCTTCACGGAACAGGTCAAGGCCGAGGAGGCACGCTTCAGACAATGGGAACAACACGTACGTAGTTTCTACACGACGATGACCTTTTCTGACCTATTTTGCCTTAGCTCATCGCGGAGCGCGACCGTCTCAACAAGGATTTGGAGATGGCACACAGCGCTATCAAACAGTTGGAGGCCGAGCTCGACAACCTCCAAGCTGGCTACGGCCGCGGAAGTGCCAGACGATGAACGTTTACCAATGTCTCGCACTTGGTTGACTCTGATCTTAGCTGTTCGAGTTGGAACCCTTTCGACCACTGGCAAAATTATACATGACTGCGTATACCCCAACATTGCTTACGCTTATTCTGTCCTGGCTCTAGTCTCGGGAATCACCATTTCAATGCTGCTTTCCCGCCTGGTCCGTACTCACGAACGCTCGTTTAGTTGGCTTGTTTTTCTGTCTTTCGTTTTTTGATGTTTGGATTATTCTATATACCTCTCCTTGCATCCTCGGCGCTGAGTGTGACGAAGCTAGTTTCATTCTTTCTGTACCGGGTCACGGCCCTAATATCTCCAAGGACAACTTGAACCAGAGACTGACCAGATTTTCCATGGGCGACGCCGCTAAGCACACCTTTGCAGTGGAATGTTTTTGCTAGGTTATGGATTGAAAAGGATCTAATATAAGGGCAACCTCTCAGCCCTTGAAGCTAACTTGTCAAGTCGTGGGTTCATCTGACATTGTGATCTGATGCGATACCGGATAAGCTGACTGGCGTATGTCCGGGTATAGTTCTATCACCTGCTACCACCTGCTTGGGCTTGTACACGTAGAGCAGTTTGACGGCTAACTTAGCGGTCCGAGGCTTGGGAAGGACATTATACCGATCCAGCTTATGGCACGATCCATAAGGATGAGCTTGAGCCAGCAAACTGACTAGCCCAAACAACTCTATCAGTCTGCTTGCCCTCTTCCCAGTCAATCTCTCGAATCGTGGGGTCAAAAACAACAGCGCGGCCTTGTCCATCCTTGATAACATCCTTTGTGTACCCATATTCCTGGATCATTAAGTTCCAAGGGGCCTGGACTTGGCACAGGATCTATTCAGGGCGCCGAGCCGCGAATTCTTGTCCGGCGTTGTGTGTCCTGTCTACCTTTTCAGGGACGCGCCCAAAACCTTGCATGAGGACAGGGCACTGGTCTGGAAGTCGCAACCAACGAGTTGAACAAAACCGAGTCGCTTAAGAGATCCGTGGTCGTATGATACAGGTACGTGACTCTTTTTGGAGTTGCTCAGAGTCGTTCTGACCAATAACAGACTTGCAAAGTGCAACACAACAAGAACCTGACTTGACAGTAGTTTCTCAGATCCGTGGGCGGCGGCATGGCACCATGCAAGCAAACGTTCGAGACTCTGCAATGTGCATCGAGTGTCACCGGCGCATCGATGGTATTTATTCCTCGAGAGCTTAAAAGCCTCGCAGTTGCTATGGTGCAAGCTCGCTTTCCGCACCACCAGCCGGGTCTCAGGACGTCGACATCATGAGCCGCGATCGTAGCACAGCTGCTGTACCCGCCAATCAGGGCGAGGGCTCCACAGGTCCACAAAACCCTGCCGCGGTTCAGCCTTTGCTGCCTGTTCATATTGGCGCTGGCACACCGCAACCAGAGCACGTTCAAATCATAATTCCCGACTCTAGGAACAGTGCTAATACAGGAGACCTCGATGCCCGTCTCCAGAGTTCATCCACATTGGATAGGCATCTTCCTGTGGGATCGGAAGGCATTTCGGCGTTTATGCGTTCCCAGGATAATCCATATGCCGATCTGGGTCGCTTTCCTTCCCCCGCTGCTGCGAGGAGTCGGGATGGCCACCCCCGTGGGCTATCCCGAGGGGCGGCAGCATCACTGCAAGCTGGCCGGAATACGTCTGGTATGTCACCAGATGACGAGAAGGAGCAGGTAGGTACTTTAGGCCTTGTAAGCGGCCAGCACATATATCTATCTTACTCCTAGACCTCGCGCACCGTAAGCGAACGCATGAAGCAAACGATCACAGATGCTGGGAATGAGAAGAAAAAGTATGCATGGAAAGGTTAGCATAGGCGGGCCCTAAACTCGTTTGAGTCTCCCTACCGACACAATATACATGCATCATCCTGCAGCATTGTGGACAAGCTACGCTATTAACATTGCCATCGGCTTGCAAGTGTTCTTGGGCGCTTTGACGACGGCAATTCCAGCTGCGTTTACTTCTGCGAAACAGGTAAGTCCTGCATTAAACTTCATGGCATCCGTTTATCTAAACGAGAGTATGTAAAAAAGGCACAGATCGCGACTTCAGTACTGGGTCAGTACTGAGACTTGGTAATTTGGCGTGGGTTGTAATATAGTTCTTTTCAAAGGGGGTGCATCTACTATGGTGGCTTCCTACCTTGCACGTGTACGTGGTTCGAACGAGCCCGAGCTATCGATCACCCGGGTAAAAGACCTAGACCAATTTCTGCGAGAGGCCAACGCCTTCAAGGATGATCATTCCGACGAACATGGAACAGCAAAAAATGATCTAGACCAACGGATACAGGAGTTTAGAGACAGGTTGGAAGCACTCCTTGGTAACGCGATTGGGTACGTCATGGTTTGAGCCCCCGAGGGTTCTCCGGTTACTGAACCGCCTTGCCAATGGCAGGGACAAGAACATTTCATCTGCTGGAGCCAACCCTTGAACTTCAGCGGAAGTTGGTCCGTGCGGACCTCTCGCCTATCAGGGGCCTCACAACGCGCACACTTCTCATGCGTGTGTTTCTTTCAATGTCAACCATCCGGGTATTTGGTGGGGATTGATGTGTTCCTTGGGCTCATCCGCGTTCTCATCATCTTCAGTCACCATCTTTTCTTCGTTCACATTTCATTCGATATTACTTGTATCTTCGCAGCCAGGGATTTTTTGGTTCCTTCCTCGCGACAGTCTGAGGAACTAGTGATATCAGCTACGCATGGAATGTCTTGATAATTTCATTGTCAGGTTAAGGAGTACAAGAGCGATTTACTTCAGCTTGGCACCAAACCATGGAGTTAATTCCGAGGCTGTAGCTAAGCTGTAAGTTAGTATTACCAGTGAATGCCTATCCAGCTTCCAAGGGGCCATATTTGAGCACACCTAAAGTGCGAGTTGCGGCCTGTGGGAGACAGACTGGTCGGCACACTTGAACAACCTCGCGCTTGCACTCCTAGCACGATTCGAGCAGCAGGGCGACGTGAACGACCCCAACGAGGCCACTGAGCACATCCGAAGTGCGACAACATAAATTAGCCAACGTCGCTGAGCAACCTCGTTGACTCCTCACAAGGGCACCTCAGCGCTGTGACCCCAATGACCACAGTATGCATGCGCCAATATTCTTCAGCTTTGGTGCTTCATCGCATCTTGATGTTCTAGTTTTCTCAAAAACGACTTGACTGTCATGGCCACAGTGACCTAGACTAGTGACCCCTGTACCCCGCTAAACTTAACGATTATTTGCAAGTCCACTGCCCTCACTAGAAGCGAAACCTGGCAGCCATCCAACCTTGAAATGGTCTTCTCACATCTAAAATCATGACTCACAAGTTGACCCCCTGATAAGTATTATAATTACGGTAAGTGATCGATGGGCATATGCATAGTCACTCAAGGAGTATTCGGACAAAGCGAGTAACATACCGACCCTTGCCAGTCGATCCCTCAAATTGCAGGGTCAAACTCAAAAACAACAACGCGGCTTTGTCAATCCCTTAATACATCCCGATTTTGCAATTTACGTTCTTGGAATCTTCCAAGGTTGTCCTGAAGCTTATCTCAGGCTAGGGTGACCCATATTGTACGCAGTCAGTACTGTTATTTGCGCTTGTCCAGTCTCACATTGCGGACTTACTGTAAATGACATGTGGGACAGTACTATGTGACTCCTTGTTGTATGCTGGAGGTGTTCGCAGTATGCACTTTTCAAGGCGCCTCAAGCTTATTCGGTTCCGCTATCCAGAATCGGTTGACAGGGAACCGAAGGACGCAACAACACGGGTGTGGCACTCGCCTTCATACTTACAGTATGTGTGAGCATACGTTCGAGACTTTCCATTAAATGCGACGTATTGACGGTATTTGTTGTGCATCAGGAGTTTAAAAGTCTCGTAGTTGCTATGGTGCAAGTTCGTTTTCCCCGCCCCAGCCTAGTTTCAGCACGTCGGCACCATGAACCGCGATCGTAACACGACTGCTGTACCCGCCAACGAGGGCGAGGGCTCCGCAGGACCACAAAATCCTGCCGTGGTTCAGCCTGTGCCGTCTTTTCTCGTTGGAGCCGGCACATTTCACTCAGAACACATTCCAATCATAGCTCCCGACCCTGGGAACAGTGCAAATGCAGGAGACCTCGACGCCCATCCCCGAAGTTCATCCACACCAGACAGACATCCTGGTGCATCGGAAGGCTTTTCAACCTTTCCACGTTCCCAGGATAATCCATATGCCGATTTTGATCGCGTTCCTGGGCCCCCACCTCCTGCCAGGAGTAGGGATGGCCAACCTCGCGGGCTTTCCAGGCGGGCGACAGGATCACCACAAGCCGGCCCGAACACGTCTGGCATAGACTGGATAGTCCCTGTCGAAGAGAAGGGGCATGTAGGCGCTTTCGGCCTTTCAAGCGGGTAGCACATGTATTTATTTACTCCTAGGTGAGGCGCACCATAGGAGAACGCTTGGAACCAACGATTCAACATGCTGTCATTGAGAGGGACAAGTATGCGAAGAAAGGTTAGCACGGACGAGCTTCGTAAACAACTTCAAGTTTCCCTACTCACCATATCAATGTATCATCCCGCAGCGTTGTGGACAGGCTACGCTCTCAACATCGCCATCGGCTTGCAAGTGCTCTTGGGCGCTTTGACAACGGGACTTTCAGCTGCCGTCTCTTCTGCGAGACAGGTAAGTCCTGCATTTTTATGTAGAGAAAGTCCATGGTATCCGTTTGTCTGAACGAGAATAAAAAATCAGGCACAAATCGCGACTTCACTGTTGGGTTAGTGCTGAGGCTTACGAATTTACGAATTCGACGTGGGTTGTGAGTCTGACTTGGTTCTTTTTCAAAGGGGGTGCATCTACTATGGTGGCTTCCTACCTTGCGCGCGCACGCGGTTCGAACGAGCCCGAGCTCTCGATCACCAGGGTAAAAGACCTAGAGCAATTTCTGCGAGAGTCCAGATCGTTCCAGATGGATCATGCGCACGAATATGGAACGGCAGAAAATGGTCTGGACCGACGGTTAGAGGACCTGAGACTGAGATTTGAAGCACTCCTTGGTAACGCTAATGGGTACGTCGTGGTTTGAGCCCCCGGCTCTGGTTATCCGATCACTGAATCGCCGTCACAATCACAGGGAGAGGAGGCTTTCGCCTGTTGGAGTCGGCTCTTGACCTTGAGCGGAGAGTTGCTCCTTGCGCAATGCGAACCCTTCGGTCTCACGACATACTCGCTTTCTCATGCGTGGGTTTGATCCCATTGCCAACTATCCGGGTATTTAGTAGGGATTGATGTGTTCCTTGGGCTCGTCCGCGTTTTCTTTTAGAATCGTCTTTCATCACCATCTTTTCTAGTACGTTCATGGACCAGGCCAAGCATCTTCTCTTTCATTCGATACTACTCGTATTTTCACATTTTCACAGCGCTGCCATGTTTTTCCCTTCTTTTTTTTTTGGCTCCTTCCTTGCGACACTGATACTAGCTATGCATGAAATGACTTGATAATTCCAAGAAATCCCCAGGTGTGTCATTGTCGGGTTACGGCCGAGTAACTTTAGCTTAGCATCAGACAATGGAGAGGCGGACCGCTGACCGCTTAAGCCGTGAGACGGAATGCTTACATTCAGTATCGCGAGCAGTAACGTATGTCGGATACAGGGATCTAGGTAAGCTAGCTTTAGCTGTAACAAGACCTCGAAGATCTCCGCCGAGTTGGAAGTGAATAGGTAGTCATCTTTTTTTAATAATTTTTGCGCCAAGGACCCGGGGCGGTTGGGGTGCCGATTATCATCACGATCAGGGTTGCTATCTGTGCTGTACATGTCCTCCGGTCTGATGACATTCTATCAGATCTACAGGGTCCCAATCCTGTGCTTCCCCACAAATCGTACCGGTAGAAACAGCCATTGCGTACGTGGGTTAACTGTAGAAGTTGGGTATGTAGTTGTCTTGGAACGGATCAGGAGAAACCATTGTGGTGCAGAGATTACTTGAGACTGTCCCTCCACACAAACTTGAGCGCTCCTCGCTCTCAGGCATGCGCCGAGTCCAACGAACTCTTCCTCTGGACCAACCCTGCCATTCCCCCAGCCTCCACAATCCGCACCGGCGTCTTCCTCTTCGATTCTTGCAAATTCTCCATCCTCACCTCCGCCAACTTGAGCGTCGACAAGGGCGCTGCCTTGGATTCTGGATACGGCATCTCCTCACCAGTCACATCGTCAGTCCTCTTCCCCCAATCGTCCAACCCATATACCTTGAACGTGTCCCCATCACCCTCCCCAACACCCCCAATCCCAATCTTCCCAACAGTCTCTACCCCATCCGCCCTAAATGCCTCCTTCACCTCCCTTGCTCTCCGAAACCAGTTGCCAACACCCACACCAATAACCCTCTTCCCATATTCCACCGGGGTTCCAAATCCCTCCCCGTCCACGCCCCTACCCCTCTCCTCTGCCCCAAATCTAGCACCCAGCAAACCTCCCCTCGCACCCGCCAACAACTGCGCCACGTCCACACTCAATCCTTGCATCCTCGCAAGCCTCATGTTCCTCATGCGCGTCGAAAAACTGGGTCCGTATTTCCTGTCGTCGGCGTCGACGGCGGCGACGTAGCTCAGGCCTCTGGGAAGAGCTTTCGAGAGGCGTGTGACGACCTCCGCGAGGGGACGCGTAGAGAAAGTGAGCGTGAGGAGGGGTCGGAAGAAGGGCTGGGAAGGTAGGGTAGGGAGGTACTGTGCACGGATGGGGGTTGGGTCTGGGAGCGGGTCAAGGGCTCTCATTTGGGCGCGGGTGAGTTGGGTGACCTTGGCATTCTTGGGTTTCTTTACAGTTGCGTTCGGAGCAGGATTGGGATTTGGATTAGTAGTCAATCCCGAATTGGAAGACGCCAATAGAGTAGGATTGGCGTCGACAGTGGAAATAGAGTTGAAAATAGATATGTCCGTGCGATAGGGTTCTCTGCGGCTGAACGGAGGGAAGGGAGGATATGTCTCCGAGGCCTTCATCACTGCTGTCGTATGCAGGCCCCTCCCCATCTTCGGAATTGAACCTGTCACAAACACTTCCCTAGCCCTCTGTCGCCCGATAGCAGCACTCAAACCTCTGTCCAGACTCGCGCTGTCCGAGTATCTGAACTCATTGGCGGGTGTAGGAGGTACGAACCCACTGGGATGTTTCACCGTCCCGTCCGGCTCGCGGACCTCAAAGGGAACTTTGTGTGAACGGGGACGAGTACTGGCCATGGCTGCCTGAACAAAATCAAGGTCGGATTCGAGGACACGTTCGGCGACGGCTGCTGTCTGCGCTGCGCGATCCTCGTCCTCATCGCGCTCCATTTCTTTAGCACGTGCAACGTTCGATGTGCTTGAGTGCCCGGGGCCGGGAACGACGAAGCCTGAGGGGTGGATAACGAGGTTGCCCTCGGCATCATAGTGCTCCACGGGGATCTTTGACTTCAGGCGACGCGTGCTAGCTGCGACCTCGTCAGAGAGGATAGAATCAGAAAGCTGTTGCATTAACGCTGATCCTTCGTGCTTGCGCTTCTTCACACCTGCGTTCTGGCGAGCGGGGTCATGCGCCTTTTGCTTGACGACTTCGAGGTCTGTGCTTGTTGTGTTTGCAGCGTCGGGGGAGGTCGTGGAAGGCGTTGCACCAGATTCTGTGGGAGATTGGATGCGGCGGTCTTGTTTGTGTTTGAGGTAAAAATCAGGGACGACATCGTCCTCATTATAGGATGTTGGTTGGAGAGCACGGATAGAGGTGTGGAAGCCACGGAGCTGTTGGGACCCAAACAAGGTTTGGGAGGGTGTTTTGAGGATACGGGAAGGATGGATATTAAAGGCTGGATTCACGCGCTCTGACTGGTCGCCTTCGACAGGATCAGCGTCCGCGTCGTCAAGCAAAGCGACGTCCGCGTCGTCGCCATAGACTTCCTGCAGTGTAGCTATACGGTCCTCACTATCTTTCCACCACCTTATGTGTTTCTCGTGTTTCTGGGGCAGCCACGGCCACTGGGCGGTATCCATTGCTTCGAGTACATCCTTGGAGGTATGCTCAGAGTTGTATCTCTGGATGACTTTAGGGAAGTCAGATTCGCGGCAGAAGCCGACGATGTGGTCGAGGGTAGGGGCACGTTCCTTGCTGCGTTTTGAGGGGTAACGTCCTTCGAGGATGTAAACGGTGTGAGGTACATATGCGTCTGGGGTTGGAGATTCGTAAACTTTACGTCTCTCTAATTGACCACCTTTAGACCATGCAAGGACGCGTAGGTCTCTGGGACGTGTGAAGCCGCCCATATACCTGGATGGGGACATCATGGTCAGTAAATGAGCTCGAATGTGAAAGATGAGGAGGGAATAAGGTGTGAATCGGGGAGATAAGAGTTGACAGCAGCGCGATTTTAAGGACTGGCGCCTAATATTAATATGTTTGAGGGTAAGAGTGACATCATTCGTCTTATGAATAGAAGCAAATAGCTAGCGTTGATGTCGCCCTCGAATCCAACTTCTTGCGTCTAGTCGTGAACGGATGATAGTCGTAAAAGGATACCGTGGAGCACGCGCACAGATGGCATAAAGCACGCTTCGAAGCCAGACAGGCCCGCGATGGCACCGCATCAGATATAGTCGACACTCACGTCTTTGGAGGCGTCAAAATCATGCCAATGTCGACGCGCTCGTCACGTTCCGCCTTTTCGATGCGGCGTTTGGTGATGCGGATATGTTCAGTGCGGGAGATCTTTGGCTTTGACTTGATTGCGCGGGCTACTACCTCTGATTCTCTGGACAGAACCGACATGGGTACCGCGCACAGGTCAAATATAGGGTAAAGACCTTGTAAGTGGGCGTGGACGTTGTGTTGGCTCTTTGGTTGGAAGGGACGAGCAAAATAAAACGAGGGCGTGATAGTATTGCCAGTAAGTACTTGCCTGAAGACACCCCTTGTTACCTAATATTTGCCTATGTTTGTATTCCGTATTCCCACTCCACGCCTGGAGTATCTTGATAACTTTAGCCACTTACCTATAATATCTCTCTCTCGACAAAAATCCTCACTATCAGAGGAGTCGCATCGTAAAGTTCCAAATATCTACTCGGTTCGATATCCATTGACTTATCACTCATGATCAACGATTCTACCACCAACAGTAGGGTAGGGTCACGACTGTGACGAATGGAGATACTTCATTACTTACCTCCGCCAGGTCGACGACGCACAGCCAATCACTCATGTGGATTTCTTAAACATGGCATCGTCAGCGACCAGCTCTACTTCAAGTCGCTTGATCCCCCCTCGATTGAGAAGTCGGCCTAAGAAATCCCAGAAAATATCAGACATGGTGTTGAGACTCCGTTAAGTCGTTGGGATCGATTTTGGTCCACCCATCTAAGCCTGTCTGCGGGTCGGAAAGTGTGCCATCCTTGCACTGAACACAAACCCGTAAATGATTCCTTAACGTGGCGATATAACATCGGGTTCAGAGGAGATAAATCACCACGAATAGTATGATTGATTCCAGTCCCCTCCTTACCAAAGGACTGTCTGAGCTGGAGAGATGCAAGGTTGTAATCGATCAAGACGCTAATTGGCCTTATAGTGCATCAAGATTTAGTAGCTGACATGACGATGAGGGGCGCCCGCTGTTGAAACCACATACAGACCTAGAGTGTGACTCTCAGAATGAAACGACGATAATACGCATCAAGACAAGACCGATCTCGTCACCTTGCTCATTACAGATTGTCTTGAGGCATTTCTCCCATACTAGTCCAGGGGGCGACTGACTGGGAGGCTCTGGGCTGGAAGAATCCTGCAACAAGTATTCGAGCATCATGTCTACGTGGCGTTGCTCGCACGATAACCATCGCGAGTTGTACCGAGGTGACACTACGGCTGTCGTTCCGGGGAAGGGGTTGTTAGTAAGGCATGCATGTGGAAGGCTCTGGATACTTCCGATATTATAAGAACCACATGCCATGAGATGAGATGTTCTAGCAAGATGCAGCGGCGGACTGCGGACTGTGTATAGCTACCATGCTGTGTACAAGGACATCTCAGTAGCGTAATTCTTCTCTCCGACACTTGATATCACTAGGGTCTACCAGGACATCAATATGATGTTTTACTGCTATCCTAGTATGGTCCATACCAGTGGTGCACTACTCCTAGTGTCGAAAACCTGTTTTACACTCTTGGAAGTAGGGGACAAGAAGCAGGAGACAATATTGGTTGGCATCAACAATAGCCTTCATGCCAACCAATATTGTCTCCTACTGCCAAAAGTGTACAACAATACGTTGCTCCAAGGTCAAAGCAAGTCTCAGGAAGGCTTCCGAAAAAGGAAAGTCTGAGGGACGACTCCCTACACAGGGGCCCACAGGTCCACAGGATACGGGACAATAGCACCGGTCATGGCGTCGTGTGTGTTTTTTTGGTTTTGACATGATGTGACGGTGAGGAATGCAGGTACGCTTTGACCCTGGCGTATTTTTTATTTAAGGTGCGATCTTGTGGAGGGTGGAGGCCATTTCTTTAACTACGAGACGAACACATACTTGCACTCACTGTCACCTCCAAAGATTGATATACACTGTATTCTTGAGCGCCTCTCTATCTCACCGTTATACTCACTTGAATCTTGAATTCCCTCACCCGGAATATTTTTTGCCCCACTGCCATGTTCCAAGAAATCGGACACGTTCAAACGCAGATCCAAAATGGCCAGAACACCTCTAACGTCGATGGTACCTCCATCGACCTAACCACCAACGCCACCACCAAAGGAAAAGGCAAGGAGAAAGAACTCCCCCCTCTCCCTCACGGAGGCCCCGGCTCCCCCTTGCTCAACCCCTCCGGGACATCTGTCTCCACGGGCGCAGATCCAGACGCCTCAGCAGAACAATACGCCATTGACCCTAGCACGATAGACCCCGCCCAATGGCCCTTCGAGCCATTCCCCCTACCACCACCAGACGGCTACTGGCTGCCCAAATTCGGACCTCCCCCTCCCTCCAAATTTCCCTCCCCTCCGAGCAACGCCCCATCCACCACCAGCTTCCCACTCTTCCCACCCCTCATGGCACTCACCTACCCACCCCCGCCCCCTCTCTCTGAAACAGACCCCACGTGGCTCTTCCAAATGGTTGGCGACGTCGTGCGCCAGCGCTCGCATCTGAACCAGAGTGTCATGGATGCCGAGGCGGACGTGGCGAACGCGCATGTGGAGGGCGCGTTGGCAGACGGGGAGTTGGAGGAAGAGATGGAGAAGATGCAAGAGTTTTTGAATATGGTGGCGGGTGTTGCGGGGAGTGGCTTTGTGAGGAGGATGCTGGAGGATGTGGATGCCTCTATTGCCAGGATGAGCGGGGCTGTCGTGAATGATGAAGATGAAGACGAAGATGATGGCGAGAAGGTTGATGAAGATGAACAGTTGTATGATGATAGCGGGCGTGGTAACGGTGGCAACGAGGAGGGTCACAATGCCGACGATGAAGATGAGGATGAGAGCGGTGATGGAGACGACGAAGGGAACCATGGCGGCAACCCTGAAGAGGATGTATTTGGTAACAATGTCATAGGTGGTCTTCTTTACCCCCCATCCGATGACGTCCCCCAGAATGATCCAGAGGAGACCGAAGGTCCATTTGAGTAAGTACTTTGCGCAACTCCTCCCTTGATCTTACTCATCGCCGTTCTCGTAGACAATCCCGGTCGCAGCTCGAGGACGATGGGACTCCCAAAGAAGATGCAGTTGCGGATAAACCGCCCTGCCAACCTCCCCACGCTGAGGTCGAAGAACAACACCCGCCTATCGACGTCCCAAAAGTAGATCCTGAAGACTTCGCATTTTCGGCTGTGCAAGTTGCAGAGCGTGAACATCAATCACCTAAAACTAAGCATGAGATGATTCGGTAAGCAGTCTTTCCTTCTTCAGTTTGACCTGTCTTTCTCAGTGGATTTTCTTTGTTCGTCCAGCGAGAGATTCCTTGCTAAGTTAGAGGAGCCTTTGGACGCTAGCATCACCCAGCGCCAATCACGAGCTGTCGGCACCAGGACGTACGTTTCCACTCGCCGTGATAACAGACACCGGACTAACCCACCAATGAACTGCAGTCGAGTCCCTGGGATCGAATCATCCAGAGACCACGGCAGAGAGCGCCGAAAGCGGTCCTTCTTGGCAGGCGACGAGGATGAGGACTCCAACCATGGTTCCGACGGCAGTAGTCGCTCAAAGCGCGCGAAAACCTCTCATGAGCCTTCTACACCCACGCCCGACGGCCCTTCTCGCAAACGCTCTCGAGAGTCAATGGAGTCGGAGGACGACGAACTTGATGGGCTTGACAGCGAGGAAGAAGTCTCTAACCAAGTCACGCCTCGTCCTGACCGCGGCGACCCATCGCTCACGAGTGTTGCGGATGCAAAAGGAAAAGGAAAGACGCGCGCTCAGGATGACGGTCCGGGATCCGGATCACCCAAGCGCGCAAGAACGGACGTTGGACCCTTCGCTCTTGTGGCTCGCGAGACAAAAGACGAAAAAGTAAATTGGTTCAAAGAGGTCGTGGCTCAAGTTTCTACGCCATCAGCTTCACGTCAGTCAGTAGCCTCTGGATCTCGGTCTGGGTCAACCTCGAAGCTATCTTCCTTTCCTCCCCGTTTACCTCTGCATCTAGCCCCACCTCCCGTACCTCTTGAACTTCGCCCACCGTCACTTCTAATCCCAGATATTAGAGTTAACTTCAGGGGGCCGCCTCGAGGACCACCACGCCCCCTCCGTCGCGAGACTGAATGCCTCCGCGAGAACGCCTTTGGGGAGCCTGAGGTGTACCACGTGCATGATGTGCACGGCCGTCAACTTCCTTCCCCTTCCCCCTCCTCCTCCTCGGCGTCCTCTTCGTCGCGAGACTGAGCGCCTTAGGGAGAACGCTTTCGGGGAGCCAGAGGTTTGCCATGTGTGTGGTGAGGGGTCGTGGGGATATTTAGATTGCTGTTGTCCTCTTCTTTCGTTATTTCGACTTGTGTATCGAATTCGGCTGTGGAGTCGGGTGGGGGTATATTTATTACAATGTGTCTTCGGTTTCCATCGAATCAGAAAGACCTGCAAGACCCTCAACAACATTTGCGGACGGTGGGGACTGTACCTTCTGCTGCCAAGTCGATGAGTAACGATATGCTCGTTTGTTATCCACCTCCAACGATACTAACGCTCCAAACTAAACTCTATTTCCAATCGAGTAAGCGCAACAACCCAAGCAACAATACCATGGTCTCCTTTATCGACGGATTCCTGCACAACATGATCAAGTAATACACCGCCCACGAAATCTCGATCAACAACTTGAAGTAGAAAAACGCCCCCGACAGCACCATACAAGCCGTAAGACGTATGGGTCCGTGAAAGGGCCTGAGCGAGCGAGCGAGCTTGACGAGCTTGACTTGAATCGTAAGAAGCTTGATGACGACGATCGTGAAGATGAGGAACGAAACGACAGAACGCTTAAGCATGTGTCGGCTGATTCGGAAGGTGATAATGGCAAGCGTCAGTTGTCGGAAGACGCGGTTCTGGTGTTCTCAGTATTTGAATGCGAATCTGTCGAGAACGTGTTGAACAAACTTACCCTGTGTGTCTGTATGTACTCCTGGCTGTTTGTCCAGCTCAGGAATTCGTACTCTCCTGCTGAGAGCATGTAAACGACGACGATGGCCTTGGTGAGCAGCATGATGGCCAAGGAGAGGATGTAGAAGGGACGCCAAGGTATCATTTTGTAAGCGTACGACCGCGCGATTTCTTTTCCAAAGGGATGGCGACTGCGACGTGCCCGAGGGCGTGATAGGAATACCTGGACACAGGAAGACATGCCTACACTCGCATGGTAGGGTTGCAAACAAGACTGGCCTAAACCAGACAACTAGACAGGATCGGGATGAGCATGAGTCCAGGGTCCCAAACCCGCCCTGGACGTTCTGAAACCTGACCGGTGCGCAACCAAACCATGAGAGGTGATGTAGATCCCTGGACCAGCGAAACGAAGGAAACGAAATTGACGAATAAATGTGGACCACGTCCCCCGGATGAGTGAAAGACGTGACTTCTCTCTTACCAAGTGCCCAGCACCGACAACTTGTTAACGCACAAGTTTCAAACAAAAACTTTACCTTGAGACAATCTTCGTTATTATCATGGTCCTCTAGAGGGAAAGATCACATATCCTTGTTGGATACCGCACGCATTCCTATGCTGATGTGTAGATCCACTAGCGTGTGGAAACAACATCAGTGAAAACAACTTGGGCCCACTAGCCTAGACAGATAATTGTCTGATGAACCCTTGAGGCCTGTTGTTCCGTCCATATAGCGATGAGAGCGTGGCAGGGGATCCAGTGTTCTGTGGTTTAGGCGGCGGTATGCCCCTGGCCAGCATTAGTCTCAATGAAGTTCGCAAGCGGAAGAAAAGTGGATCGTGTGATATATCACGATGTCCAAGTCCATTTCCAACAACCAAAATCTATAAAAGTCGTCCTCTAGAGAAAGCAAGGAGGTAGTGTTACCCTATGGTGGGCAGTACACGCGGTATAAGGTATATGTACGTAGTGAACTATATCGTATTATGTGAGTGAATTAACACGGGCCATCCGTTCAGTAAAACAATGTCACCATCAGAAACTCCCCTTGAAGTCCGACATCACTGCGCAGACACCGAAGACAACTCTAACAACATTAGTGAGACGCGCGAGGGCACGTCGTGAAGAAGGTAATCACTAGAGTCCCTCCACATTTCGGGCTCGTAGCATCGCACATCGACATGGTGGGAGATAGCGGGTAATGTCCCCACAGGGTGCATGGCGATCTCACTGAACATTTGAAATTGGTGACCTGAGCTTGTTTGCGGTGCCGGAATTATCATCGCTGTCATCGCTGTCATCGTCGAACCACCAATCGCCGTAGAGAACGCCTATGTCTTCCGAGGCGAAAAAGTCAAACAAGCCACGGGAGAAGTCAAGGCCACCCCAAGGGCATCCCATACACTGCATTCGACCTGAAGTGAGTGGAAAGTACTCAGGAACTCAACTGGCCACTGAACCTTATCCGTGATGATGGCTTGAGTGGTCTTTCCACCGTATGAAATAGTGATTGTCTTGAAACAATATTGGCCAGGGTATCCTGGACCGAACTGGTTGACGTTGAGAGCCACGATCTATTTTAACTGTGTCAATGTCCCACTCACCATTGCTATCAACCGTTACTCACCAAGTCATTGCGTCCGTTCCATATTCCACAGGCTCCCCTGGTGTATAGAAGGGAGGTCAGTATCGAGGCTTCGTATAGAGGATATAAAAATACTTACAAGCCAACATCGTAGAAAGTGAAGCGCGCACCTGTGAAAGAGCGTTGGTGGATGTCGACATCAGCACGTGCACGATTGGCCACTTCATGGTGACGCCTTGCGAAAGGGCTGGCGATAGCAAAAGGGAGTGCGAGAGAGAGGAAACCCAAGATAGTAGAGGTCTTCATTGAGGTGAGAGAGTAATAAACGAGTGTGAGTTACACAAAAAGAGTGACTGTTGGGTACAAGTCCAACTGAGGTATAGCCGTTGGAACACGGTCGATGGGGGAAGAAACTTGGAGGAAATTCAGCTTTTGTTTGCTGGCTCATGTTTGTTCAACATCGGCTAACGATATGACGAGAATTTAAATCTGGATTGGTGAATAAACCGTACCAATTTCAGTTTCACACTTTCTATCCGCCGTGTGCGTTGTGGCTGACGGTTCAATTACAAGGGGCATCACCAAATTGAGTAACTATGTCAGGCTCATTGCCATCCACGATGAGCACCTAGTGGTACTTGACCACGTTAACTTAAACAGAACGACTATAGCTGGGAGTTCGAGTATATACATCACCGGCCCAGAGAAGATGATAGCATGGTGACTTGTATGCAGTCTGTCCAGTACGGTAGTAAGATCTGACGTAGGGCACAGCACAAGCTAATCTGAGAATCATCCTCTGGATCGGTCCTGACAAATTATCACATACCAATGGGTCGTGGCTGCAACATAACGAACACAGCTAGGAAGTCTGATCAATCCCCATCCAGTACATTCAAGCTGGCGTAGCTCAAAGTGCTCTGTGTAGCAAAATGCTATGCTGAGATCAAGTCATACTTGGTCCACCCCAAGCAAAAATCTAGCTCCTCTGTGCATTTTGATGTACAGATCAGCCAGGAGATTGTAGTCAGACGTTTCCCGGGATTAGCATTCCGGATTCCTGCATTCCTGCAAAGACAAATTAGCCGCGACAGGGGGCTTCGGGACGCGTTGCGCCCGCTACAGTCGACGGCGAAATGCTGACTGTGATTGTGCATTTCATGTAACCAGTGTCCGACGTCACGTGTTCTCAGACCACCATCTACCCAGATGTCGTCCCCGGAGCCGTGCCCCTCTATCATTCGCAACCATAGGTCCCGAATCTCGGGGCACACACGGCGTGGCAAAGTTCGTGCAGGTTGGGGTCCCAGAGCAGGCAATAGACGAACGCAACTCGAGAGACATCACGGTGGTTCCAGTCCAACAAACATCAGGTCATCTTTGTTGGCCACGTGACTTTTTTTATGCACGAAAACGTCTCACCGGAGTTCAATGAGATCTAGACAGACTCCAACAAGGCCAAGGATCAATTCCGCAGTGACCGAGTGACCAAAAATGAATTCCTGGAAATATGGTGACAACCACGAAATCCCGAGAGCTAAGATGCCGATCTTGGAAAAACCTGTTCTTTGCCGACCAGTCAACACGGAATGACTTCTCTGCACTCATTGGAGTAGAATGGTACCGTTTGCATCAACTTCCAGTGAGGCGTTGAGCAGACGGACTCCTTCAAGTTGAGGGGAGATGAAAGATTTTGGGGAGGGCAACACCGCCAAAAAAAAAAAAGTGTCGCTTATATAAACGAGAAATCGCGGTCACAGAGCAGCAGCATGAGCCAGTATCAACACAAAGACAATATATCGTAGATAGCTATGATAGAGAATTCATCATGCAGGACTAGGAACGGGTATGGATCTGTTCCAAGAAAATGGTAGGAGAAAATCCATCTATAGAAAGTTGAGCAGAACAACTGACACTCGTCCGGTTTCTCGAGCCGTGAAAGAGGAGCATCGGAAGCTTGATCAGATGATGTTGGTAGTGCATGGGGACAACCGGAAGATATTAAAATAAGACTACTCAAGCTGCGTAAGTCTGTTTACCATAGGTCTCCTCATGTTTATCCAACCGTTACCAGCCCAAAAGGATGCTAAACGTGCTGCGGACGACGTAAGCCATCGTCATTTCACAGCAATGTTCAAAGCTCTTGAATGACCCTCTCAGCAATCCATTCCTGGGCGGCGCAATCCGACAGGACAACCGGCACTTTAATCTGGCCTGCTCCAACATTCATCTTCTCGCCCCTCCACCGACGATAGTCCATGAATGTGCCGGGCTCCACCATTCGGATCGTTGGCAGGCGAGTCTGACCGTGCTCGAGCGCGTACTGATGTTCAATGTTCGTGGAAACGAGAGCATCAAAGAGTCTTTGAGGAGCAAGGTACGAATTTGGGCCTGCAAAATGACTTCGTTAAACGGTAGCTGGCCAGCCACGAGTGGATCTGGCGTACCCAGTGGTCCCTCGACAAAGTAGCCTACTGTCGCGGGGAGCTTGCGGTCGTCCACGATGGCCGTAAACTCGTAGACTTGTATGACGTCCTCGGAGCTTATCGCCTGAATAGCTGTCACGAGGTGAGTATCGGAGATCAACGTGTGCGGGAACCGAATGAATAAACTGTAAGAAAGTTCCAGAGCCGTCCTCAGATAGCACACAGAGAATATGGCAAGCACGACTTACGATTTTCTTCCCGAGTATTTGAAGACTGGCGAGCCATCATCAGCGTCAAACCCTACAATTTCAACAATGTCGCCCAGAAGATATCGCCACAAGCCATTTTTGGTGGTTAACACGATCTGGTACTGTCTACCTACCTCCAAATCCCACTAGCATGGAACGTCAGCGAACGCCCCAAGCCTCACAATCCAACTACAGAAAACTGACAACCTGAAGTATGTTTTCGTGAGTTTCTTCTGCTGCAACACCCAAAAACTCAACGACGTCTTCGGTCAGAAGCACGAACGTATCAAGGTCATCTATGTCGTAGCAAACAGCAATGAAGGCCTCCGTCGAAGCATACCCGGGATTGCGGATGGCAATGGTTGGCCCAAGGACGGACCTCGCCTGAATTTTGGCTAGGTATCTCACAACAAAAGCTGACTTGACGGTCATTTACCTTCGGAAGCACACTGGCGAATGTGCCACTGCTTATGGTCACGAGCATCCTGAGTTTTGGCCAAACACGTGCGGCCCATCCTACGCAGGAGAAAGGAGAACCAATTACACGGAGTTCGGTTGCGCGTTCAGGATTTGCGTGCAAGTGAACCTGTCCAACTTGCTTAAAATACAGTGCATCGCATCTTTGTCGATCCATAACTTACTTGCAAGTGAGCTCGAACACGTTCGATGCCCTCTAGATCAGGTATTATGCCATCCCTGATGCAGATTACGAGCATGTCCCATTCCTCGTCCACGTGACGCATAAGGTCAATGAACAAAGTTGCGAACGTTATAAAAAATCGATCTAGGTCTCGACACGTAAGATAGAAGAGCGCGTGTATCATCAGGAAGGATCGATGATGGGTGATCATCGAGGCGGCCCACGGTGCCACTTCACCTGGTACTGCAACATGAAAAGTTATAGTACGTCAGCAAGACTGAAGGAGAACGTACTGATAGTTGGCATCCGACTCTCGTCGTCGTCAATGCTCCACCCAGATCTCATACGCATCATGCCGCCCGAAGCGATACATACGGGAATCCTTTTCGCGACTTGACCGGAATTACGTTCTACCTCCTTGAGCTCCCTGTAGCCGTAGTAGGACACCCGAGCTGTTGGGCCTTTGGCTTCGCGGAGATTCAAGGTTGGGCGAGCGGGTGGTACCTCTTTGGCGATGTGATGGTATTTCGCAAATGTTTTTGGTGCCTTTCCGGAAGTAGAGCTAGACACCGCTAGATAGACCGGAAGGCCAGGAGCAAACAGGTTCTCGACCTCCGACTCCTTGCATGGCTGCTCGTCAAATCTCGCCACAAACGGCTTGTACGACTCGTAGTCCATTAGCGGAACATGGTTTCGGAAGCCTTGTAACAATGTACCATCGACTTCCGTCCCATGGGGTGTAATGACATTGCGAAATTCGGCGAGCGAGGGTGATTGGGAAGCATACTGTGTGTTCAAGTTAGCCCGCACGATCCTCAGAAGAAGGCGATCAGTTCTTTCTGCTAAGAGTTCCCGCAGCTTTAAAGTCAGGGATCTGCAGGGAACGGGAGAGGCTGGGACTTGGGACATTGTTCGAAGGAATGCGACGAATAACCTCTGCAGGGGCTATGTCACACTACTATACGGACAGGTACTCGGAACCGTGCCTCATCGACATCGATTATCGATACATCAACAGCCATCATTCCGGTCAGATGCGAAACGTTAGACCGCGTTCCGCACAGGAATTTCGTTTACAGCTGTCTTGTAGAACAAATAAAACTTTGTACTTTGCGAACTCCCGATGCCCAGCAGTGCGCGTGATCTTGAACGCAGCCCTGCTGCGACTCCATGAAGCTGGTAATGATAAGAGTGCACGCATCAGAAAATAGACAAGCTTGGAAGGACAGAACATTCACCAAACGAAAACGATCAAAGAGGTTGGGTTCTCTGTCCTTTGCGTCCAAGCAACATTCAACTTGTGTCATTCATCGACTTTACTCCTCGCCTTGTATACCAACATCCATGCATCGTGACGTTGAGTCCAGTGATGTGAATTGACTCAACAGCCAACGTGGTCAGTGGTCAGTGGCATCGAAAGAAGATGATCCCAACCATTGCTCCCTCCTGGTTGAAAACTTGGCGACCCATGCTCGAGCTCTAGTGAATGCCCATGGCAGGGGCATATATGCTACCAACGCGATGACTATCGATGGTATTGAGCCGCGGGCGTTGAGGGCCGCCGTCGCAGGTCTATACCGATGCCCAGAAGCGCGAGCGTCGAAGACGGCGAGGGAAGTATCTTTAGTACGGTCGTCTCCAACTGGCGTGTGCTTTCCATAACGTCCTCACATTATCAATTGTGTTTAATCTATGTTCAGCCTCTGCCCATCTCGCCGTTGGAGCGTGCAACTCTGAGTATGAGCATGTATCGATGACCTCGACTGCAAGCTGCTTACACGACCAGATCACGCTTCAGTGAATGGCGTGCCCAAACCTTTTTCAATTATTCTATCCTTCCTCCACAGGCTGGCATCGAAGTTCAAACGGAGAGCCTGGGACGGTTTTCTGCCATCGCTCAACAGGCAGGCCTAGTTTACATCGTCGACCTCAATGTCGACTCTGCAGATGACGCAGACCTAAAGAAGAGCGCTGAGGTACGCCTAAAATAATCAGCATAATCTACGCTCGTTGTACCCCATATGGCGTTTTGCTCGACGTGAGTACTTGAGTCCTCAAGGAAGGCCTAGCTGGAAGTTGGAACGTTGACTCTCATGTCTCGTATACTAGGCCACTGACTCAACCGTCGTCCCCCCCAACCGGGTCTCAAACATCCCGCTCGTGCTACCGCATCCGTCGATGAATTGCAATTGCTCCGACCCTATCGCAGTCGCTGGTGTCGTTTCCCTTTCAAGTGAGAATTTCCATTGATTCGTTCCATTCTTTCAACTTTGAAGAACTTCTCATAGGGAGTCTTTCGGACTCGATGCTGTTGACGTTGTCGTTCACAAAGCCACCGCCGGCTCTCACTTGTCTATCTCCCGTTCGCCAAATCTGATATTATCCTTTGGTCGTGTAAGTGGGTAAAGGGTAACGAGGCTGGAGCCAAGCAGGTGTTTGAGGTTAGGACAAAACTGGTTGACTGCAGGATGTTGATATTGATACATGTACGTGATCCGGGGAGCGGGGAGCGATGTGGGAATGGGGCATACTCGTTATTGGGACGACTAAGGTTTGTACGGTCAGTTATGCCTTTTGCTCTGAGCTGCAAGCTAAGTTTAGGGGAATCATCCCCATTAATCTCTCAAGCCACATACAATCAGTAAATCGCCGGATTCTGTTCTGCTAGCGCGGCGAATCAAGTGGCGGAACGCCAGGAGGCGGTAAGCACTTGCGCATGGTGCGACAGTACCGCAGCTCACAGCTTCCTGTCCGACGAGACTGTGATTTAGCGTGCATTGGGTGATCTCACAGCGCCACCGGCGGTCGTGCACAGGATATCTGAGCTACCCTTGCTAATGGGCACGAAAGAAATGACTTATACACCTTTCTTTAGGCGGAGTGCTTCCACGGTACTCTGGTCTTTCGTTACTATGATTATCGGCGTCGTGCGACGGCCGTGATAGTGGCAGTTTGAGGGGTTTGACACAGTGATCTCCGAGCATCAATTATCAGCTGACTGGACCACTTTTGGCGTTTCAGGCGCGAATGTCTTGTCCCGGGCTGAACGTTCCGCAGATTGCAATCCTTCTGGTTACCACCTGTCAGCTATTCATTGCACGTTATTGGACAGCCTATGTGTCTGCGGAGTACGTCTTGGAAACCGCGAGGGGTGATCACGAGCGGTTATCAACTCCGGGGAACGATCCCCGCTCCTGGATTCCCCGCACTCGATTTCGCCTGCCTATACTTGGACTACGCTTGAAATGGAGCAGCGTCCAGGTGACGGCCTGTTGGTTTGAAATCTTGGACCCTTACCAATAGAAGGCGCTTTGCGACTCACCGCCTCGGCCAAATACAATTATCAATTCTAGTCGGTATGGGTTGGGCTATGTCGCCGAGGTATAAAGGACTGGGACGTGGAGCAGCCTATCTTTCAGTCAATCAGACACTCAAGGCTCGAGCACCCCCGTAGCATCTCTATTCACTGTTTATCATGAAGTTCACCACTATCCTCACTGCTCTCGCCATCTTTGCTCTCCCTACGCTTGCAGAGACTGTCGGGGTCACATACGACACCTTCTACGACGATCCTAACACATCTCTCGGCAACACTGCATGCTCCAATGGAGTGAACGGACTCCAGGCGAAGTACCCGACACTCGGGTCGATCCCCAATTACCCTAACGTCGGGGGCATCCCAGGACTCACTTGGAACTCTACCCTATGTGGTTCTTGCTGGCAGCTGACTTACACTGAGGCCAACGGACAAACCAACACCATTAACATTGTCGCAGTTGATGAGGCTTACACTTTTAACCTCTCCCTCGATGCGATGAACACTCTGACTGGTGGCATTGCCGTCCAGAAGGGAAGTGTGAACGCCACGGCCGTCCAGGTCGCGGCTAGCGCTTGTGGGTTGTAAAGGTGAAAATCCGATCCGGTATTGCTGGACGTGACCTCAAGTTCTGACGTTCAGGCTATCTTAGATGCTTTCCTAGGTCGTGTCAGGTGACCGGTGAAGTCTGACAGTGCAGGGTACGACTGAGACTGATGCTGAGCGAGATGCGGAAGGACTTTTTTTCATTCGGTACTATTTAAATTCGATGTCGGTCAGTTGGTACGGGACAACGGTTGTACTGGATGTAACATATATTTGGTTTACTGCGAATGACTCGGACTCCTTCAACTTCGCAATGGCGGTATGATTTGACGAGGAGGATAACTTCCATCTTGCTAGTAGCTTGATCAGGCTGTTGTCCAAAGTCCCGTCCTTTGGCTCGTGTTTCCTGCTTGGAATTCCCCGTAGTACTACTAAGTCAACTATTGAATACCGAACCCTTTCAGTGACAATAACCGCGACGAGTTTATTGGACTGTCAACTGGTTCCAAACGCTTGAAAATACTTGTCTGTAATATGTGCTAGTGCAACTCACTCCACCGGGGGTAGGACTGTCACAGCCTACCGGCCGAGTCAGAACTGACGGTCCCGGTCATGGCCTACAGTCTCGACGACGACCAGGGTCCGCCAACAGAAGGCTGTCTCCTGCTTCTGGGATCTGAGAAGCCATGAAGTTCTACACCGCGCTCGTTCAAGCATTCCTTGCCATTACCAGTGCACGCTAATCTGCGTGTCCTTACTGCCACAATGACAGCGACGCGAAAGAGGAGCTGTTTCTGCGAATGTACGAATTGTAATACATAACTGAAAAGCACAGTAGACAGAGTGGATAGAGTAATCAAGAACAAGACTAGAGCTATGAGACGAGAGGCGACTACCAACTAACGAGGAAGAATGGATATGCATGTCCCTACTGTATCGCATGAATTGTCCAACGGTATGACACGTAAATTAATACCCTCCCTGCGAACTGGGAACAGCTTGCTGAGGTTGCATCGACGGGGAGGCCATCTTCATCGTCGGCGTAGGCGGAGGACGCGGCGGTGTCTGGTGTGGCGGTAGAGATGCAGGATTGGGGAGAGGGGAGGGGCTATTGTGCTGCATGTGGGGGGATAGAGAGTGAGCAGCGTACTGAACCCCAGGCATCATGTGTCCAACTGACGTCGGGCCTCCGCCAACGCCCATAGGCCGGCCGACAGTGCGAGTACCGTTGGCTGAGGATGTGCGCGCAGGCAATGCGGCAACGTTGAGGTTGGGGCTACCCGCCATCGGCACCCCGGCACCATCTTGCTGTTGATTGCCGAGCGACGCTGTCTGTTGCAACGGTGATGCAACGCCATTCCACTGTCTCCCAGGGGCGAGTTTAAGATTCACGTTGGTCCCTGCACCCATCTGCATATTGTAATGTGCACCGTTTTGCACCAAATGCCCAACGTAGGACGTTTGGATCGGTCGACCGTGGATGGCTGCGTTCACGTCCTGGCCTTGTGCAAGTGCCATCTTCAAACTCTGCATCTGTTGTAGCGACAGCCCGTTGGGCTGACGAGCGTGTTGCATATAAGGGCCGTTTGGGATGGTGTAGCCATTGATTGGAACATGGTATCCATTGAGTGGGATTGAAACCGGTTGTTGGGCGTCTACCTTCTGCCGAGCGGGAGATCCAACATACAGAGCAGGTTGCTGGGGTTCCGTAGCAGGGGACACGCTGGTGTCGGTAGGTTGCTGCTGAGTAGTCGTTGTTCCGTTGGTGGTACTCCCGTTCGGCGCAGTGATTAGCTTCACGGAACCCCCTTCTGCGATGGCATGAGAGCCGGAAGTGCCGTTCACATTTGCGGTGAATGGATTGGTGGTTTGTGGTTGCAAGGCTTGCGGCAGAGGGATAGTGGGGATCATGTTCACTAACGGCGGAGGGGCGGGGGGCCGTAAAGCCGCAGCATGGGAGATCCGCGGTGCAGCAACTTGTGGCTGGAGAGCCTTCATGTGCGCCTGCATAGAAATCGGTATCCCATTTGGAATGGAGGACAGTGACACGGAGGACACCTGGCGTTGCGTCGCAAGTTGTGAGATACCGTTTGGGTAACCATGCTGAGCCTGCGGGTCTCTGCGAATAGACGGCTGTAGAGCACCAGTCCGGAAAGGGAGGACCGTTTGCTGACGACCTTCTGCTGACACGAGTACGAGAGTGGCATCGTTGTTTATGTGTTGGTGATCAGTCTCAGTGAGGAGAGTCATCATATATCGTAAGTATTTCGACTCGTAGTCATCAACGAGGACGCGATCTTGTTCATCGGCACCCTCGGGTGCCACCAACGGATCGTCGTCTCGATCGAACCGCCAGCGCTCCCGTAGTCTACGGGTATCTTCATCGTTCTCGGGGTCGTCAAGGACCTCTTCCAAGCATCGACCAATGCATTGTTGACGCTGAGTAGACCCAACGCTTTCCGGACGGATGCCGAGCCGTTGTACGAAGGCGTCACGTCGATCAAGCATGATGCCACCAAGACGTGTGAGACGACGGCGAAGGTAGCGGCAGTGCGCTGGTCCTGCGTCCTCGTCCCCTTCAGGGTCTAGTGTTGACGACGCTGACGTTTGCGACGAGGAAGGTACGAGTTTCCAGTAACGGCGAGGGTAAGGGTGGGTGGGACGTTGATATGGGTTCTAAAATACATCTAGGTTGATATGTTGACAAAGAAGCTTTGTCACACAGGCTTACCTCCACAACGTCTTCGTAGCCATGATCCCTTTCCTTGCGTCGCGTGAGATCTCGTTCAATTACCGCATTGATAAGGCTCAGACGCTCCCTGGGTCGAATAGCAGCCTCGGCTTGGGTAGAAGGCGACCCTGGGTCGCCACTGTCCCTAGCACGAAACTTGAGCCCAGTGATACGACTGTGAAGAACGTTCAGTAGACATTCTTGACAAACAATAAAGATACGAACCCGACGGCTTCCACTCTGGGCTTCTTCGCCACCCGTTCTTTGTCGTGCAAGAGCTCCTCCTCCTCCTTTGTGCCCAAAGAGGGGTACTTCCGCTTCAGCTCGACAAATTCGAGCCTTTTCTCCCAAACCTGGACGGCTTGCTGTGCGTTCTCTTTCTTCAAGTTTTCGCGCGCAAGGAGTGTCTTGGCGAGTTCGAGCGACTGTGCGAGCTCCAACTGCAAGCGCAGAAGTTTATCCGAAGATGTGGCCTGTGACGCACGCGTCTTTCTGACAGACTTGATTTCGCGACGACGGAAGCAGATGTACGACTCGTTGTTGACATCGGTCTCGTCATACTAAACATTAGTCAATTGATTGTGTATTACGTGGAATAGGGAAGGCGAACTCACGTTCAAGATCGGAATGATCCTGTGACCACTCCTCTCAATACGACGTTCTCGCCAGTACGGATAGATTGCCTTCGCTAAACGGAACAGCTGCGCTGGTGCAGGTATCCACGATGGAACTGTGAAGGTAGCGAACATCGACAACGGTAATGGGGATGAAAAAACATCCTGATAGTCGGTGAACGGAGGGAAAGCCATCCCCGACTCCAATCCCTGAAGTCAGATGATGAGTACAACGATCATTCATATAAGCGAAGGACATACATGATGGAGAAATTCGGTCTTATCATGGGTTACCTTCTCAAAGATACCCATCACAAGCTCGAACTCATCTTCAGTGATTGCAACCGCTTGGGCAGATTCTGGCTCTTTGCCCTTTGCTTTCGCACTTCGCTGTGGGCCAGAGCGCGTGGTTGCACCCGAGGCGGAGACGGCGCCTTGTGCGCTCGTGCCTTCGCCACGAGCTTCCTCGTTGTTGCGGTCGAGCCATTCCTTGTCGCGTTCATCCATGTAATATGCGAACGAGTCGATAAGTCCGGTGGAGAGAGACTCCTCAACCGTTTCAGAGAAGCGAATGTAGGCATCGGGTTGTGTCCAGCAGCCAGAGGGGTACAGCTCTTCATAATTATCGACGAGACCAGTCGAATCTGGTGTGGGGATGTATGCAGTGGGAGCGGGTCCCTTTCCGGCTGCTCCCCGGATAGCACGCCCGACGGACTGGTGGCGCTGTGTTGCCGCAGACAGCACCGCCTGCAAGTGGTGCTCCTACAGGAAAAATAAAAATAATGAGTCAGCGATCCGATAATCGATTTCCCACGGTATCAGCCAATCAGGAAGCGACACGTCAGTGCGTTCAACAAGGGCGACACGACACTCGACGAGCACAAAGGAGACTCACATTGGCGTCCTCAGCGTCCACGCCAGCCGTACTGACAATCCTGGCCTTTTCCTCGTCCTCGTCAAGCACCAGGGGGTCCGCATCGATGGTACCATGTACAACTTTGAGACGGGTCTTATTTGTGACTCGGTTGCGGTTTCGTAGAGTAGATGTACCCAAATTATGGTTGCGGGGCATATCATGGAGAGCGTTCAAGTGAAGAAAATAATTTGCGTAGAAGGAAACAATGGGGAGGGGTCGTCGTCGTCGGTGGCAGCGGCGGCGCTGGGGTCGGAAAATTGACCGAAAAGTTTCGGGCCGAGACCATAAAATGCGTGATGTGACGCCTTATTCCGGTGTTTGGCGGTCACAAACAACTCTCAGTGACCCAACTTACCCTCCGTCTCAGCGAAGCTGTAAACGTCAGAACAACTACTTGTCTACGATAACCTTTCTACAGAATGTATGTCTTATGTGCAGGAAGAAGCAAACTTCGCGATACTCGGCAGATGAAGGTTTTCGCTTGTCCCAGCAATGTTTTTTGAATCCCACCACTAGAGGTCATTACCATGAGCTGAAATTCATTTATAATTGCGAAACATACCTTTCATTGCGGAAAGATCTATACAAAAACAAGCTGGAAAGGACGTGAGGAGACCAATAAGGACGCGGGAAACTAACACGCACGTAGTGTACATCATGCATCCTGCGTACTGGAGTCAATACTTGACATGACCGTCGCATAATACATGAGATCTCACCTCATTCGATGCTCTCCAAGGAAACAAGAGGCATATGAGCAAACCAGATCTCCGTGAATGCTCTATGTGGCTGTGTTAAGCCACGACACTAAGACACCACCTACGCCCTACAGCGAGTATCGTCTCGATAACTGGAGGATACATCAGACACCATGCAAAGATAGCGAACGCATTTGAAGGTGGTGAAAGTGAGAGCTCCCGAAGCTGTGCAGCGTCGTCTGCAGGCCCCAAGCGGCGTTATATGACTACTGCTGGATTGGTACGAAAGCTCGTACAGTTGAGTCCGCCATGTCAGTCATTCCTAAGTATCCTTGATTAGCCACCTACACACAACGGTTTACGAGTTCGTGCTCACTTCCGGATTCACGGGGCGCCTGACCTCATCGACAGCCATCGGGCGGCGAAGGGGCAGCGCCGCTATGGAGACGTCGATGTCATCAACGGCAGAAAAGTATCACTGTGTGACACTTTCACTGCAGGTAGCTAAAGTGGATGACAATGTCAGTATCCCTCGTAGTCCGAAGCGAAAACGTCACCTTGCCCTGATCCCAGTATATTCCCTGGTCTTTTACTGCTTAGAATTATCTTTCAATATTAACTAGGAAGTGGCTGGGCTACGGCAGTCATGGTTTGAAGTGGGATCCAGTGAGACACGGTGAGCGATGAGAAATAGCGGAGGGAAACGGTGGATGGGCTGAACAAGGTGTTACGCCCCTCCGTGGTATACTCGGTGCATGGCTCAGCCACGTGGGATAGCTATGACTATCAGCCACCACACCACGAGTTTACAGTTCTAGCTTGCCCTCTCCAAGTGCTTTTCTTTGACCAGAAGATACCACCTCCAGATGTTGCTCAGGCATCGTCCACTCGATACTGATAACGCTACCTCGACAAATCGCAATCTTGGTCCCAACACCGCTGCTTGGTAAACACACGCCTTCGGCTCATGGCTTCACCGCGGGAGCTTGCTAACAACTGGATCGTTCATGCGATGTGTTGGGGATTCTCCAGTCTTCTCTCGCACAAATGAATGGATAGCACTCGCGCGTTGTGTTATGTCAGACCCTTCTCCGTCTTTCTCCTCTAAGCTCGAAAGCCTAAGTGCTTTTCTGTAAGCCACCGCACTGTTGTATCATTGGACCAAGAAGACAGGTGCGGTATAGTGTGTTCTGAGATGGAGATGATTCTAACGATAGTTCGTAGGGTTCTGAGGCTAGTCAGGTCTGATGCGCTGCGCTGCGCTACACATGATACACCGCCTCTTCATTCCGTATTTCCATTCTGCCAATTATGATTATGATCCTGTGACCTCATAATCCTCACAGGATTCACCGTCTGGTCTCTGATTCGATGTTGCATCATTGATGATTTTGTACCTGCCCAGCTGTCTTATCATATGCCAATGTGCAGTCCGCCTTCCTGCCCCTTCATCTATGAGGATTTCCGTCACCTCAAGCGTCGATATGATGATGGGTTCATTTATTCCAGGGTCTATCCTGGTCCATCATACTTTTGACATGTAGCCGCCCCGTCGCGACCCGCTCCTCAGTCCATGGCTGTAATTCCCTCTTGGACGTCCTATGTCAAATTGGACCTGTGGGCGTAGTGGCGTTGTTGCGGACTTTGACCTTCTCCAGGATCAAATCATGTACAAGTTACCCTCGGCAAGGTCGTCGAATTCCCCCGGCCGGCAATCTGCTCATCTCACTTGCACTTCGCGCTGGAATAAAAATTATCCATCATGATGGGCATACGATATCAGCATCTTTTCCCCGTAAAGCGCATAGCTTATGAGATCTAAAGTTGCGATCACAGATTGGAGGCGTTTGGTGTGGTAAGCCTATGGTGCTCGATCGAGATGGGGCTGAACGTTAGATGTAGATAACGGTTATCATTGTCGCCATCCTTAATCGTCACCTTGTGGTCAAGGCTATCACTTTCAGTGTGGCCGTCATGTTCACATCCGTCGATATAGCTGCACAAGGAAACCTGTTCTAGCTGAGCCTGTCTCGTGCAGAATACGGCTGCAGTAAGTTCTGTTGGTTCGGTGTTATTGAAGAACTTGTGAAGTTTACCTCATTATCATTCTGGGCTTAACTAAGTTTTGGTTTGGGCTATCTACAAAACGCCAGAATCACTGAAAGACTTCGGTGACGGTTTTGCGACATCTGATTGGTGGAAAAGAGGTTCCCGTTGTCAAAAACAATAGCGATTACCCTGAGCTAAACCGATTTCGTTGCTCGAAAAGTGGTGGTCGAACGCTTAGGTTGAGATAGTGCTGCACTGCCTTGGTTGTAGAAGACCTCTATAATTGAGTGCGTCCGTTGATCAAAGTTCAGCCTAAGCTAAATGAACGGAGTGCCACAGTCCCCTTCTAATGCCCATTTGGCCTGTGTCAGATTTTGATCAATCCTGACTTGGGTGCCTTCCCTTTGAGCTCTTTGAAAGCTTGCCCGTTGCGTCCACCTTTGTCGAAGGCTTCTGTTGCAGGGCAGCCAGTAGGATAACGGGTCGTGATACTCGAGAGAGACATAAACCAGCCTGATCGATACGAACGTGGGACATCGATGAGTTACGGAAAGCATTAACTTCTTTGACGCATTCCCACCGAGAGGGTTTATCCACATTTAACAATCCCTTTTGTATGTATGGTGGAACCTGCGACAACTCTAAACATGAGTCTGTTAGGCGTTACGGACTCGGATGGCGTTCGGATGGGGTTTCGGAGTTGTGTTCTCTAGGGGGCTGTTTCGATTTCCCCAGATGCTTTCAGTTGGTCCTTGAATGGATTCGTTCGCTGATTGGTGGGGAACGGAATGATCGTGACCAAGTTAGTTCACTGCAGCCCACCCGAAGAGCTAAACTACGTTCGGTTGCTTGCTTAGTATGTAGGCGAATCTGGAATTCCAGAAACTCTGTAGGGGACGTGTTAGAAGGCGTCGCATTCGATCACCTGACTTGAGTTTACTCCATCAAACATGAGGCAGTCAGCTGAACCACGCGTTACAGCAACTTTACATCCTCGTTGCCCTCTAGTTGATAATGATGGCTCCCAAGTGAGGAAAGTTGAATGGCATTCTGTTCGGTCGATGCAGGACCGCCAATGGGCGCTTCGACGCAGCGCCTAGAAATAATTTTGAAATAACTTGGGGACATTCTGGCAATTTTTTTTAGGCAGATAGTTGGTGATGACGGCGGTCACCCTCGCTGTGCCTGGGACGTCTCATGTCACTACTCGCCCAGCATATCTCCATTTTGAACGGACATGACCACGACAACTACAAGCGACCACGTTGAATCTCCGGCGTTGGGCGCACCGAGGTCGCACCGGACGCACTGCGAACGATCCTGGCAGGCGTGGAAACGGTACCAGGGCGATAAAACGTACAAGGGACCCACGTGTGACGATCAATTAATTTCGAAGTTACTACGACCCAAGAGTACTACTACTGGAAACGTGATCGGTAACAGGAATTCGATACGAATCTGGGATCTGGATCTATCTTGTGGAGGCTACATACAATAATCTTTGAATCTTTGATATATGACAGTTGACAGGCACAATATATGGATTGCACCTCCCGAATATCTTCGAGGTTTGTGTTATTCTTGACCAACTTGTCGGGACCCCCCACGTCCTTCATTTTGTCATATATATCTTCTCGTTCATATTCCCTCGCCCTCCTGTCGATATGACTCTCACTTTGGCAGACAGACTCAACGCCCAGGTCTGTACAGATGGCCATCCATGTCCTGACATCCATGTCTCTGACAACGTCTTACTCAGGTTGCCGACTCTGCAATCGGGCGATGGTTTCGCCTAGAGGGCTCAGGCCATCCACATGAACGGGAAGGCTCAAGATTCATGGTACGTGGTCTCCGTCTTATATCCCCATCCACATACGCTCACGGCGGAGTGTAGACGGATGTCCGTGCAGGTTTCACAACATGGGTGCGCACATTCCACTTTGACCATCGTCCTTAGTGACACTCTTTCACGCAACAAAGGCTGCCATGGCATACATCGTATGTGTCCTGTCATCGAAATCGTGTTCATTCATTCACGAATATGTCAGATATCCGTGAATGCCTCCATCGTGTCTGACTCCGGAGGAACTTGTGTTTGTAACGGTCCAAATAACTGTGCCACAGATGCAACCTACCTTGCATGCGTTCAGGAGGTCAAGCAGGATTTGATAACCAGCACTGCTGCCATATCTGCTCTCGCCTCTTTCCTCATGGGTGCCCTTGCTAACCTTCCTGTGGGCATGGCTCCTGGTATGGGATTGAATGCCTATGTATGTAAATCTTGGTTCTGCAGCGTCTTTGACTGAACGTCGTTTGCTTACTCTGTCCAGTTCACATACTCTGTCGTCGGTTACCACGGTAGTGGCTTTATATCATACCGAGAAGCCCTTTCTGCTGTCTTCTTGGAAGGGTGCGTGTATTGCTTCCGAGTCTTCTATCCAGGTTGACGACGATTGTTTCCAAGGTGGATATTTTTTATCCTATCTTTACTTGGCCTGCGCCAGTGGCTCGCGCGGATTATGCCACAGTCACTTGTCCTCGCTGTAGGAGCTGGAATAGGTCTATACATTGCGTGAGTACACATCAAAACAAATTTTAGCTCTATAACAGTGCAACTGATACCATCACATCCTTTATTCAGATTCATCGGTCTAAGTGCGACATGCTTTTTGCTGTGTCAAAAGAACCTTATTGACACCTTGGCGCGTGCACAGCATCTGGTGGTTTGAATGTTATAGGAGGGGACACGACTAACTTGGTTGGACTTGGGGGATGCAACCCAAGCGGTACGCTCTGCGCCATCGTGTTGCATCTCGTCTAACAGCACCTAATTTTAGATTGGGTCAGCCCAGACCTCCCGTACTATTGTGGATCTCAGGTCCTACGCAGTCCTACGGTTTGGTTGGGCATCTTCACCGGCGGGTATGAATTTCACCATCAGTTCGCGGGTTTTGTAGCTTACCTATGCTTATCACAGTATCCTCACCGTTCTGTTGATGATGTACCGTATCAAGGGCTCAATTCTCATCGGTATTTTCATTACGTCCGTCATCTCGTGGCCTCGCGGTACAGCCGTGACATACTTCCCTTACACGGACTCTGGAAACCAACTTTACGCCTTCTTTCAGAAGGTCGTCACCTGGCACCCTCTGCAGCACATTGGTAACGTTCTAGATGTAAGTTACGCTCATCACTTTCCCAATAGGACGTTACTGATAGGGGGGAAACTAGTATAATTATGGTAAAGGCAAGGTTTGGTATGCCCTTATCACCTTCCTGTATGTCGACATTTTGGGTAAGGTAATTGATAGACTTTTTAACGTTGACTAAACTCGACCCTAGATACCACTGGTACTCTATACTCCATGGCCAAATTCGCGGGGCTTCGTGACCCTGTTACCCTTGACTTTGAAAACTCTACTATCGCCTATTGTGTTGATGCTTTTTCGATCTCTATGGGTGCTCTCGTTGGCACCAGCCCTGTCACTGCTTTCATCGAATCCGCTACGGGTATTGCTGGTACGTATAAGCACCTGTTTTCCGTCTCGCCACCGTTTTTGAGAGGCCTTTCGCAGAGGGCGGAAAGACCGGCATAACAGCGATTGTCATCGGCCTTCTCTTCTTCGTGTCGGTCTTCTTCGCCCCTATCTTTGCTTCTATTCCTCCCTGGGCAACGGGTGGTGCCTTGGTCATCGTCGGCTCACTCATGATCCGTAACGTTCGTGATATCAACTGGGACTACATTGGCGACGCTCTCCCAGCCTTCCTCACTATCCTCGTTATCCCCATGTCTTACAAGTAAGATTCCGCGTCCAAAAATGGTGGCCGCATCACTGATGTCCTGCAGCATTGCTTACGGCGTCATCGTCGGCGTCGTGTCCTACGTTCTTCTCAACGGGTTCGTGTGGATTGTTCGCAAGGTGACCAACGAACGCATCTCACCGCCCAACTATGATGCCTCTGAGGCTTGGGTCGTACCCCCTGGTGGCGTCGTGCCCGCCTGGATGTAAGTTATGAAACAACACCATACATCCCATAGTTTGTTAATTTTAACACCGTTGCAGTAAAATTATTCTCAACCGCAACAGGGATACCGCTAACGCAGAATACCCCTTCCAAATTCGCCACCGACGATCTGACATTTCGATTGACTCTCAAGAACAAGGAGGTTTCACACCAAAGAACTCTAGTTTCCTCAATCCCGAGAAGTAAAACTCCCCCGCTCGTCTCGATTCATCCAGCTGCTCTCTGTAATTATTATTGGTCCTCTCGCAACCATAACATAACTGCGAGTCCGTCGTTTTCTTTGTTTATTGCGTATATGCGATTTATTGCTCTTGTTGTTTACCCTATGTTGACCCGTACATATGTTGCCACCAACCTTTTCCTTCTGTAGAACCTACGGTTACTCGTTTTTGGAGTTTGGCGCAGGTATGGGGAGGAGGTTGAAGGTCTGTTGATCAACGACCATTTTTTGTAATTGGTACTCGAGGCTGTTTTTGTTGCGGACAATGACAGGAATGGTTTTTGCGCTGATTTCGCCAGCGGGGGAGAGGCGTAACGACGCGATGAACCAAGTAAACTGTACGTTAATGCCACCTGTGTCGATAGCGAACGCTTACCTTGCAGCGTGATGTAGAAACTAGACAATCCGGTAGACCTCAGCAGTACCACGTAACTGACTGAGGGGAAGGAGAGGGCGAGAGAGGTTTATGTACTTGGTAGATTGTGTTAATAATTGAAATGTCGTGCTCCAACACGTGAGCCTGGCCCTCCAGTGATCAGGTGATTGCGCCGCTGACATAATCAGATGATGATTGGCTATCGGCAAGACGGCTCACGCCACCAATTAATCCGCTTCAAAAAGTGGTGTGTTCTTCACTTCGGTTTTTTGGTTCATAAGGGACACCTCCAGTCACCCAACCCATCGTGGTCTTCCTTCCTTAGCATCATGTCTTTTAACGAAACGACAGCCGCAGCTGCGGTTGTCCACCAGACTGCTCAGCAGGTCTACGCGAACATTGACTTCAGCAAGCTAAGTTGGTTGGAGCAGCAATGGGCTACTTGGTATCTATGGATCGGCAACCCAATTATTGCGACGGGTCTCATGAGCTTCCTGCTTCACGAAGTGAGTTTTTGGTCTTGCAGCTATATGGCTATGCCGTACTGACGACAATTGCCTCTCCTTGAGATTGTATACTTTGGACGGTGCATCCCTTGGATCATCATCGACGCTATCCCATACTTTCAGAAGTGGAAGCTTCAGCCTAACAAAGTTCCTTCTCCCAAAGAGCAATGGGAGTGCACAAAACAGGTTTTGTTCTCACATTTTACGATTGAGTTGCCCGCTGTAAGTGTTGTCCCATCGCTGTTGAAGCTGCAGAAATTCACACCGCTTGTCCCTAGATCTGGTTGTTCCACCCTATGGCAGAATCCTTCGGCATGCAGACCTACCAAGTACCTTTCCCATCCTGGCAGACCATGCTCCCGCAGATTGCGATGTTCTTTGCGTTTGAGGACATGTTTCACTACTTCGGTACGGCATAATGATCCCTCATGCTCAAGATATCGCTGACGATAGGCGTCATCTAGCTCACCAGGCTCTTCACTGGGGAGTTTTGTACAAACACATCCACAAGATCCACCACAAGTATTCGGCTCCTTTCGGTCTTGCTGCTGAGTATGCCCACCCCGCGGAGGTTTTCATTCTGGGTACTGGTACCATCGCGGGTCCCATTCTCTACTGCTACTTCACGCGCAACCTCCACATCTTCACTGTCTACGTCTGGATCACCCTTCGTCTCTTCCAAGCCATCGACGCGCACAGTGGTTATGGTCCGTACCATTTTATTCGTCCGGAGGAATTGACTTGATGACAGCTGTCACAGACTTCCCTTGGTCCTTGCAGCACATCCTCCCCTTCTGGTCGGGCGCTGAGCACCACGATTTCCACCATATGGCCTTCACGAACAATTTTTCGACCTCTTTCCGGTGGTGTGATCGTATCTTCGGTACCGATGACAAATATCGAGAGTACTGCAAGCGCGTCGCCGCTAGCAAGGCTGCCATGAAGGGCAAGAGCAAGGCCGAGCAGGAAGCTGCTGAGCGCCAACTCATGGATGAAATGGAGGCTGAGGGTCAGCGCGCTGAGGCCATTGCTGAGGGTAGCATCCAAGAAGATAAGACGGTCAAAGTGCAGTAGACTCCGTGATGATGATGTTGCATTAGAACGCAAACGCGCATGCTTGGATCATTTATATACCTAAAAAATATAATAATAATGCCTCTACTACACCAGCTGTGCAAATATTCTGTCATCTCACTTTGGAGTTTTTGTGACCAAGATAAAGTCTTGTCACATGCACGTGATGTGATGCTTCGCGCTCAATTTGTCATACTGAATCCAGTGAATAGCCTGACAGAAATATAGAAACTTGTTGGGTTGAAAAGGATTGTCATAGGTAGAAAAATCAAGCTATTATTGCAAGATGACATGCCCCAAAGTATAGAAAAATAACGACAAGCCCACTAGTAAAAGGAATCACGTAGGTCCAGTAGCAGGATGGGGCGCAGAGTCGCCATCCTGCTACTGGACGCACCTGATTCCCATTCATATCCCTCCATTTTGGATTAATTTGTCCATCCTTCCGTCGCCCTTTTGAGAGTCAGACTTAAAGGCGGTTTGCTGTAAAATTATAGCGTGTCAACGAGTGGACGGTGCATAGAGGTGACAAGGAAAAACTCACTGGTATCATCATGTCTCACAGCTAGTAACGTGTGCTTTAATGCTAACCCCGGCGTCGCCCTCTTGTTTTGATGAATAGACTGAGCACGTCAGTCTAGAGCCATTTGGAAGGGCGGTTTCTGTGGTGCAGGAATCCGTCAGCGAGTGGATGCAACTATTGTCAGGGTAGTAGTGGCCATACCATCATCCATGTGTGTGGTCCGCTGATCCCTTGGGTACCATATCCTTCCGCCCACATGTAATTCTCATTGTTAATACGGTGGCGTACCAAAGTACGCGCAGTATATCTTGTGGCGTGTACCTGAGAGGGGAAGGTCAGGGCTGCACAGGCGGTTGATGACACCGAAGACTCACGATGATGCCTTGAGGAGGTATGGGTAAGGTAGAATGTCGGTGCCGAGCAGCTGGAAGGAACCAAAAATCCCTATAAGCTCAATCAGTAGAAGGGGGAAGAGGTCAGCGAGGCAAGTCCTATGTGTGTGGCGAGGCGGTAGTCGGTCAACAGGGTGGGGTCATCGACGATAACAAGATACGTGTCAGGCGAGAATGAGGACATCGCCAATCGGGGCCGGCGTCGTGTCTTGGGGGCATCGCACCCTCGGAGAGTTGGATGTCGCGCTCGCGGCGGTCACCAAGAGAGGGTAAAAGAGTCAAGTTGGGGCAAGTCAGATTGCGCCCCAGTTCATCCACATGTCGATGTCGTTCACTCAGAAGGGTTGGGCCTCGAGCGGGACGAACGACGAGGTGTGGCGTCCTGAGAGCGACGGGGATCAAGAAGCGGCGAAAAGACAGTGGGGGCGGCGGCGGATAGAAAAACATGTCGCCAACACGACGACGACGAAAGCAGAAGATGAAGGGGAAGGTAAGAGAGTGGGTGATAGAAGAGAGGGAGGAACGAGAGATGTTTAAATACCCACAAATGTGGCTGACAGGTGAACTGGTCCACTGTCACACTGTCAGCCACTCTCCGCGGGACCATTGCAGGTTTGATCACGCATTGCATCATAGAATTCGTCGTCTTAGAAAAGCAAACTCACGTCGGCATCTCGTTCAAATGAATGTCGCGTGACCAGTTGGCCATCGCTGGGGCCAGTCTGAATCGTGGTCATTGGTAAGTCGTAGCCTGTAGATGCTAACTAAGCACTGTCTGGAAAGCAAACGAGCCTCCAATAGCATGCCACGCGTGTCCGGCCGTCGCATTTACTTCCAACTGGAACATCCAGGTGATAAGCTAGCCAGCGGGTGGCGCATTCGTAGGGTCATCGTCTGACTGATAGTGAGTGCACAGGAGCAGAGAATCACACGCCGGTGATGATATGGCTCGGATTTATGTGTTGGCAAAGATATTAATGTAATGATGTCCACTGGAAACGATGAAGGAAAGTCACTAACGAGCACTCAGACTCAGTACTTACTCAGCAGTACTAGTGTCACGGTTAGAAGAGTCTTAAAATTATTATTAACCAATTATGGAAGTTACTCCATCGCCGAGTGCCAGTGGTGGACTCTTTCAGCTTTCAACGAAAGGCACTGCGTTTCCGCGATATGATATGTCTCTGCCATCGCTACGATCTACGTCACGGTTACCCATAGAAACGCTGGAGCTCGTCCTTGAGCATGTATCGCGAAATGACCTCGTCCCAGTACTCACAACGAGTTCTGTCATTCACAAGGTCGCCGCACGCGTACTATATCGCACCAATCTAAGTGTCGCCGCAAAGCAGGCGACCCTCCTCGTTGGAACACTTGCTCAAAATGACCTATATCCTCCCTTCGTCCGTCAGATTAAACTTGACTGGAGCGAGAACATCCTCACAGCAAACTTTCTCCGACTTCTCAATCGCACGCTTAAGCGGCTCAAGCACCTATCACTTCTTAGTCTCGAGTTTTCATCGCATGACAATATGTCCAACATGGCATGGTTCCTGGAAGGGTGCACATTCTCGCTCAATACATTTATGACCTCGATGCGTTGTGAACCCTTGCTTGTGCGTTTCCTTGAGACGCAGAACAGCATCGTCGAGGTCTGTCTACGGGGCTTCAACCCCGCGTGCACGTTGCCTCTCCCTCCGCATGCCCTCCCACGCCTTGCCCACTTCAGAACTGTCCTCTCTTCTCCATGTGTCACTGCCGATTTCGTCCGCGACAGACCGATCGAGAGTGTCTCTATGTCTTTGTGTCCAAGAGATGCGGGGATATCGCTCGATGCCATTCTTCTTTCCTCGAGGCCAGTAAAGCGGCTCACCGTGATGTCCTTCGATGTTGAACAACCAGCTGCGCTCGTGAACGAGATCGCAACGCGGCTCCCTGGCCTAGAGGCACTCCACGCTGTTGTCCTGATGACACACTACTCCCTTGCAAGTCCATGTCACGTGATTCAATGCTTTGTCGCGCTAAGTTATGGTCTCAACAGGAACTGCTTGTTGAAATGGCCCCTTCTCTGAGCCAGTTCAGGGCACTCAAGTATCTCACTTTTATGGCCCCTGGTGCACAGACCTCTGTCGACGATGAAAAAAGAGTTGTTACTCTATGGCACAAGGCTTGTCCAACCCTCAAGACAATTATTCTCCCAAAAGGGATTGTCTGGGGACACGTTAATGGGGGATGGGAGTTCTGGCAAGATGTAGTGTGAGTTTGGTTATCGCCGAGAACCTTGGCGCGGTTGACAATAGGTAGCGTCGCAGGTAATTCGAAAAAGGTCCTACGGATAGCGAAGTTGCTTGCGGAATGAGACGCGGAGACGCGTGACGCCAGATAGTTGTCTCGCAATCGAAGCCAAGTCGAATACAGGAAAATACACATCAATGTAAGATATTGATATTGCTATCATTACCATTTGAGATAGAATGTGAGATAACGGGACATCGTAGGGTTTGGGCATGTGAAAATAGACTGAGATTACCCTAACTAGCAAATGAAGATCTCTGGGAGCTCGTGCCCCACGGATGATTGTAAGGAAGTCGAATCGTTTCCTCCATCTTTTGGGTTCTGTATTCCGTGGGCATCTACCAGCAAAATCAGCTCAGGGAAAGAATACCACCAGGCAAGATGCAGACCTCGAACAATTCGCATATCTTTTCCGCCTTTCTTCGTTGACGACCTACTGTCGAGCCACGCTCTACATGGCTTGGGCGAGATTGAGATTTTCTGGGATGACCCGCAACATCTATAAAGATTTTTCGATCACTTCGTTGATGAATGAAAGCATGACGCCTACCTCTTGGACGTCTTTCTGTTCCTGGATTTCTTTTCTTTTCTTGTCCCTCCTGAGTGCGTTTTCGGACATTGGCTCTCGATTTCCGGCCTGCGCTCTCTTTTCAGCACACAGCCCTTGAAACCTCCCGACTGCAGATTCTGGCGGTTTGACCTCTTGATCCACAAGGGTACTGTCGTGAAGGTCCTCGAAATCGAAAGAAGTGGTGCGGCATGTCAAGTATGGCCCTGAATCACCTGCCTACCCCGACGTGTCACCCATCTCGAGTGGGCACGAGTAGTCGATACTGAAGAGAATGCAGCCTCACCAAGTCAACCTCGACTTCCTCTGCTTTGATCCCGGAAGTCGAGGGAGTCAGAGTTTGTCCAGAAAACAACGTTTCTTCCCAAGTCGTGGATTCTTCCGAGTCGGAGTCAAGGTCCGTGGTAACAAGGTGCAACACTTCCGCTTCTTCCTCTTTTCGCTCTTGAACTGCTCGTGTATTGTAACGTGTGAGAGATGCGAGCATTGATGGTGACCGTCTACTCCAGGCGCCAAAGAAGGATGAGTAGAAGGTTAGAATGGGTGTACTTCAATGAAGGTGCGCTCGAGGACAGGAGAGCACTCAAGGAGGAGAAGCGGTTACTAATTGTGTGAACTCTCGAGGTGCCGTAATGAACACCACTATTGGTCCCCGTCCACACCTTTGTACGCGACGCGATTGTGTCACGTGTACCGGAAGTTAACTTCGCTGGAGGGGAAGAATGATGTCGATGAGGTACAGTAGACTATCTCATAATGCATACTAGTATGTATTATGTGATTTTTTATGCATTATGAGATAGTCTACTGTACTTACACTTGATTAACTGCAACGACTTAAGTGATGAAACATCTTTCCACAAGACAAAATACTCATCTAGTTCGAACGGTTCTGCACAGCAAGTAGGTTGTGTGAGTTTGAGAAGTCCACGCTGATGCCCGACTGGCCTGAATAGCTGCGTGGTCTTGTCATTTCGCTCATCATCGACGAGGAGCCTTCAAATTTCAAGCGCTACCTGCCAGTGATCAACGCTTGGGCTCGATCGCGCATGGCACGTGACAAAAAGATTTGGCGATGCGGTTGAGTCACTCGGCAAAGCTTTCAAGTACCTGTGAAAGTTGACTAGGACTCCTGTGCTCACATCCTCTTAATATACAACCACTACCATCGGAACAGGATGGCATCAGAAGAAGAAGTCGCGAAGAAATACCAGCTGATCACTCGACGACTTCAAGAGGTCCTTGGAGGCGATCTAATCAAGGCTATCCTTGCCGAAGGGAGATCTCCAAAAGCTTACTGGGGTGCGCACCTAGTTTCTTACAGATCGGTTTGGAGAGAGATCTAACTGGTATATGGTTTGTTAGGTACTACTCCTACTGGGCGTCGTATGTCCTTCGTTTTTAGCTTCCTGGGGCACTCGTGACAACACGCTATGCAGCACACATAGGTTACTTCGTTCCATTGACGAAGATCGCAGATTTCCTCAGAGCGGGGGTCGAGGTCAAGATATTGCTTGCCGGTATGTAATCAATGCCTTGTGCCGTATCGAGACAAATAATTGACAAGACATATCGCAGATGTCCACGCGTTCCTCGATAACCTGAAGGCGCCACTAGACCTCGTCGCACACAGAACAAAATACTACGAGTTCATCCTTCGCGCCGTCTTCACCTCTCTCGGGATACCCACTTCAAAATTAATATTCGTGCAAGGCTCCGACTACCAACTTTCCAGGGAGTACAATCTCGACAACTACAAACTATGCACAATCGTCACAGAGCACGACGCAAAGAAGGCCGGTTCAGAGGTCGTCAAGCAGGTAGAAAGCCCCCTTCTGAGCGGTCTCATCTATCCAGGGCTGCAAGCTCTCGATGAGCAGTACCTGGGAGTCGACTTCCAGTTCGGAGGTGCTGACCAGGTTGGTTTCTGATGGTCTAGTTCATGCAGTGGCCGACTCTGATCCTTGCGAAACCATGACAGCGGAAGATCTTTACTTATGCAGAGCTTTACCTACCGAGATTGGGTTACGCTAAGCGTGCCCATCTCATGAATACCATGGTTCCCGGTCTGATGGGCGGCAAGATGTCATCTTCAGACCCAGATTCGAAAATCGACTTCTTGGACACGCCAGAAGCTGTCAAGAGAAAGATTAGAAAGGCTTTCTGTGAGGAGGGGAACGTGGCGGAAAACGGCTTACTTGCTTTCGTCAAGGCCGTGTTGATACCTATCAGTGAACTACGTTTGGAGAGACTATGCGGTGACACAGGGGAAGACACGGAAGAGGGCAAGGAGTTGACAAGGCCTCAGAAGCCGTTTAGCGCAAACGATGCACCAGAAGGAACGGTGTTCACCATCACTCGCGACAAGGGCGGAGGACCCAGCCATTACAAGACTTACCAGGAGTTAGAGGACGACTTTGCAGCGAAGAATATCCACCCAGCTGATTTGAAGGCCGCTGTCCGCGATGCAATCATCAGCTTGCTGGAGCCAATACGGGCTGCATTTTTGGCGAACGAGGAGTGGCAGAAGATTGAACAGCTAGCGTACCCAGACCCGAATGCTAACAAGGAGCCAAAGAAAAAGAAGGCAAGTTCGCCACGTCCTCCCACGTAATGTATCCTCTCACATATGCCCTCAGGAGAAGGTCTACCATCCCCCGCCACCGGGCAAAGGCAAAAATGCCAAAGCAGCTCCTGCACAAGTCGACGGAGATGCAACTGCAGACGCAACACCCGTACCCACACCACCAGCGGATGAACCCAATGGAACGGTGGTGTCAGCATGACGGTAGTAGAGTAGCAGTTGATGTATTGTCTAGCAAGATGGATGGTTAATGGGTACAAGTATTAATGCGAAATTATACTCCAAAAATCAGTCGTGGAATATCATACTGAACAGAATTGGGGATCTGTCTAGGATCCTCGCTGACGATCTCTTTCGCGGCTACTCTTTGTGTCGACCCTGACATATTCACCCTCGTCTGGCATACCGTCTGTGTCTTTCTTGACAGCAACATATGACTCGCCGAGAATCTGGAGAGCAACCGCACGAAGCGTGGCTTTAGTACGGGAGATGGACGGGTCTTCGAGCACACGGTCACAAGTCTCGCGTAGAACCGACTCAATTTCGAGTTTCGTCCCCTGTATAAGCCAGTCAAGCGATGATATGAGCAGGGTCTACTGGATGTACCTTGAATAAGGCTTGCAAACCCTTCTCAGCGGCCTGCTCCTCCAAGCGCTTTTTCTCCTCAGGTGACAGGTTCCCTGCCTTCTCGGCAGCTTGAATCTGATCAAAGACACTCTTAAGCTCGATCGCCGATCGAAGTGTTGACACTCTGTTGTAGATCAGAAACTATTTCCCCGAAGGTATCGAGGAACTTACGTCTCGCTGAATACATGATACTTCCCTTGTACATTGTGCAACCAACCGCCCACACCAAATAATGTCTGGTTGGTAGCCAGGAAGTGCTTCGCCTTGGACAGGTATACAAAACCTATAGCCTGCAGTAACTCAACACCGTATGACTCTTTCTTGAGTTCCCTGATGACCAGGCTCGTTATAGGGTCTGTTTTTTAAATCAGAAAAACGTACTCCGCTTCGAGCTGGGAGATTGTCCGCCAGCTCTTTGACACTTCTGGGTCATCAGGGCCTGTCGCTGACTCCGTGAAGATGCTGAGCTTGCGATCCAGGTTCTCGACGCTATGTTGACGGTGAAAAGATGGAATATGCCAGAATGGAGATGTACTTACAGTTTCTGTACTCGCTCAGCACGAGCTGCAGCTTTCTAGCAAGGTCATTTAAAGTTGGTGTGGGGATTGGAAGAAGTAAAGTTACCTCGGCACTAGCCTTCCTCTCTTTCTCTTCTCTGCGTGCCTTCTCCTCTTCCGAGAGGATTTCTTTGCCCTTGGCGTCGCGCTTCACTTCCTTGCCATCTTCCTCTGCATCCTCGGCTTCTTGCAAGGCGGTCTTCATGTCCCTAGCCAAACTAATCTGCCCAATGATCGGCAGGAAGCGCTCTCCACCAAAGATTGCACCGAAAACCTCCTCGGGATCGACAAAGCCACCTTCGGGTGCACTCTCTTTCGGACCGAACTCGTTGTATTTCTTACGAAGTTCTGGATCCGAGAGCGTCTGATAGGCAATTGCGATCTCCTTGAAACGCTCTTCAGCATCCGGATCGTCTGGGTTCTTGTCAGGGTGGTGTTTGATAGCCAACCGTCCTGGGGTTTGACACAATAAGGACCAAATATGAATACACCTGCCGGAAAAAACCACCGATACTTACTATACGCTTTCTTGACATCATCCGTGCTTGCATCTACGGGCACGCCCAAGATATCATAATACCCGGTTTCCAAGGGTTTCTCCTGGGTACCAATCTTACGACCTTTCCTTCCACCAGCAGGGGTGGAAGTCGATCCATTTAGTGTCTGAGCAGTTGATGGGCTGGCTGCTCCAGGTGGAAGTTGCGCCGAATAGAACGCATGCGAGTACACCGTTTGGCACTTGAAACACCGGACGCGGAGGAGGGTTCCTTGTGTTGGCGTTGGTGATGGCACAGGGAACTCCAAAGACGAACCACATGTTCCACACTGGGAACGAATGTGTGGGACGTATTGCCGTGACGAGAGTATAGGGTATGCGGAGCTCATTGTCATGCACGGTCAAGATGCACTGTGACCTCCACAAGCCAAAGACGATAGCAGGTCACGTGCCCTTGTCACGACTCCCTCCAATTAGTTCAATATCCAGACTACCATAGGGAAGGAATATCCCCATGTAGAGTCCTTGGTCTACGAGGGAAAAGAGGACAAGGCAACGTCACTATAGTGTAAACTCACATAAATAAGATATTCCTTCCAAGACAAGATCATTAGCGAGTCGTGGATACGTATCTACGTACAAATGATGTCCCATCCGCCTATCTATAAATCTATGGTCTTTGAGTATGATGCTAGGATAGCTAAAAGGGGGAGCAGAATAAAGTTTTGATACAAATAAAACACCAGGAGAACATCACAGTCATCTCCATCGTCGTCGGGTCACTCTGGACGTCGTTGATCTCATCCGTTGTTTCTTTCGATTGTTGTCGTGCGGCGTCATTATAGACAGAGTCGTTGGATTTCGGTTGTGGTAGGTGCCGTGGTCCTCTGATAGAAGCAGGAGATGGAGATAAATTCAAGCACTATCATCCCGAGCAAAAACCAGAAAGCCGCTGAGCATCCGTAGTACTCGTCTGGACCACCGTGAGTAGCCTCGAGGTTTCGATCGAGCTGACCGCAGCAAGCCCGATCGCGGAGCCAAACTGCAAGGCACCATTGAAGATTGCGCCGACCGTGCCAGACATGGATACTGGCGTAGCTTGGAAGATAGCGATGCTACCAAAACCAAAATCGTCAGCTTTACGCCCAGGGCGTGGGTACATTCCATTTACTTCGTGTGGGTTATGTCAACATTGCACCAGCACTGCCAAGTGTGAATGCGGGGAATAAAAAAGGCCAGTATCGCTCAGGCCGCCCACCACCTAGGGCAAGCAATGTGGTGGCGACGGTGAGCAAGAAAAGACCCGTTAGGATGATCCACTTCGGGCTGAACGCCCTGGACAAATATCCAGTGAAGCTCATTGCGAAGGCCAGCATCCCGATGGGAAGCCTGATCCAATATCGAGAAGACGGTACCACCAGAAGAATGAGAATGGTAACAGCCCAAAACCAAACAGGACGGAGAAGTTGTTGTAGAACCACGTGCGAGGAGGCCTAGGTGGAAGAATAATGAGTCCACAGACATCAGCCATCCACAGACCCAGACCCAGGCGTGACTGCGAATATAAAAGGATGAGGGTGACTAGACAACTATTTAGCATGTAATGTAACTTGAACATGATGGAGGGAAGTTATACCAGTCGATAAGAAATTCCGATCAGGTCAAGGCTCTTCCATTTGGATTTGGCGGTGCGCGTATCAGGCTCATCCGCAGACTTTGCAACTTCCGGGGGGATGATGAACAGAGAACCTAAAGCAACTGGAATGGCGACCAGGCCGACAAACCAGGATGCCCATTGCACGAAAAATGCCCCGATCAGAAGACCAAGCACTATGCACCGTAAGTCATCTTCTTCCAATCCTAGACGCAATGCCAACACTCACCACTTGTGACTGCAGCATATCCTCCAAATATGCCAATCGCCCGAGCTTGCTCAAAGGGATCTGGGAATATTCACCAACAGTGTGAGAGCAGATAGAATCGTCATAGCAGATGCTGTGGCACAGGTCAGCATATATGATTTCCCGTGGCTTCCGTCTTACCGATTCCAGCGAGTGCTCTGAATATAATGTCTGTGATCTTGTCATTCAAAAAACCAGCCCCGACTGAAAGAAGTCCAAGAGCAGACACGCCTCCGATGAATGCTTTCTCCGATGCTAGTCAATGAACCGTCTTCGTTGACTGAGTGTGATGCTTACTTGGATTATAGACATCACTGATGTGACCGCTCTGTGACTCTCTGTGATACCCATCGACGCCTCCAAAGCAGGTAGGTATCACAGAGAAGGGCGCCGAATGGTTGAACGCGTCCAAAACCGTTGGAGACAGAACATCGTCAATAGCACCAACTTGCGTGTCAGAGAAAACTGCTTTGGTGGCTCATCGATCAGTGTTTGGTCGGGTGACGCAGATGGCATCGCGTTGCAAGGTTGCAAGTGTGGATTATGGTTTGACAGTGTGCAAGCGGTTGAACCACCGTTTTTGCTTCGGCCACAGCCCAGGATTACCCATCTTTATAGAGCGAACGGCAATGATTCCATAGTGCCCGACCTATGTACAGAGATCGAGACATCAACGTTTGACTCATGAATAATTCGAGGACGTGTTACTGTGAGTCAGGGTGAGTGTATCAAGTCACCGGACGCGACAGACATATTACCCGAATAGCACGGAGCTTCCATGAGGCCTTGAGGATCTGAACAAGGTCAAGGCCTGCTTACTTGTCGTCTCCTTGTACATGACGAGGAGAAGTCACAAAACCAGTGAGAATTCGTAAAATGACGGGCAACAGGCGTGTCTCAGTGAATTCCAAGATTCGAGTGAACCCACTGGCAGTGGTAGAAGTAGTACCACTTTGTTTGTAAGTACTCTCCTGGGGCCCAATCAATGACTAGGTCTTTTCCGAGATGCATCGGGAGGTCCAAGCACTCTGACGAGTGATAATCGATGATCATCGGCACTGCTGCTGTTTCCGGAATTGATGTACACCTGAAACCGCCGTTCAAAAACCATTCTCGTGCTACAAACTCGAAAGTTGTCCCTTGTTCCGCAAGCTTGGTCCGCTCTCAGCGCTTGCTTTGTGCTGAAGGTATCCTGATCTCGAGTGTTACTCGAGGTGGAGTTTCTTTAGCATCTGCAAGAGGTTTGTCAGCTCTGCACCTACAATGGTGCTTCTGCTTAGATTGGTCCGTTTCCGTGGTGTCAGGCTATTGTGGTCTTAGTTGCTGGTCGAAGTCTTGCTCTTCAGACTCAGTGCTTGTGCCACCAATCTCTTCCTGATCATTATCCCCCGGGCTTGTTGGCGAATCACGATCAAAACCTCTGTCATAATCACCTTGCCATCACTCATTCGACGCCCAAATCAAGTCTGCATTCTTGAAACTTCGCCATTTCGCCCAAATGTCTCTGCCCACACTGTCAGGAGCATTTCTAAGGGGGTTTTGGTAGTGCACGTATTTCTGAATTGTGAAACACCGCGAAGACATCGATTGCTGAAACTGTGGTAGTACTGTGGATAGCTAAACCCATGAAGCATGAAAATCAGCCCCGGTACCAAAATTCAGTGGGCAATCCGATGAAGTTCAGTGGGAAAAAAAAAGTTGCCAACGTCCTTCCTTGCCCACTTGTACAGGCACTACTGATCCCCTAATCCTGTTGTTAGACTCGGGTCCAACTTCTGCGAAACTCAACATTTGTGCGGACTGCTTGTTTTCTCTGTCCAAGCCTGCTGGTGCCCCATTTTTCTTTGGCAAACAATCAAGTACCTCACTTCAAGGGCAAGCGAAAGGATGGGCAGTCCCCTATGTTGGCGCATAGATTTGCGTCACAGTCAAAAAGTCATTGAATGACTGTTCACATTCAGGCTGCGGTCATGACTCGTCAAACCGTGACTTTGACAATAGTGGTATTCACGATAGCTAGGTTTAGTATTAGGTTGTCTAGGTTTGGTCGAGCAGAGCACTCCGAGGCTCCCAAACGTGTTTGGGAAGCTCGGGAGATGCAGGGAAAGTGCAAGATCAACATGATGAGTAATACTATAAATTCAAGCTCCGAAAGCGGAGCTACATCGTGGCAGTGCTAAGAATGCAGCCGTGCTGCACAGCCACAGCCACAAAAGGCAAGCATGGTAAGATAGTGGTAAGATAGTGGTAAGATAGCAAAAATACAACAAAGTAAGGTAGACTTTGGTAGTACAGTATATTAAGGCAACTTGTGGGTGATGTAGGAGCATTTCACCCCATCAAATCCCAATGCCATGCTCATCTGTCAGAACTGAGCTGCTCAATTACTGCTTGATTATCAACTTCATTCTACCACCAGTGGAGATCTCTCCGAGTTATCCTTTGATACTAGCTCAAATAGCTCTGATGCTATGTGTTACGGTAATACCGACCTTTTTCCTTATCCATGTGACACTGTATATCACATGACCTCTCTTTTCCATTCTTAGTCTTATTGTACAACCAGTGGCTCCAGGCAAAGTCCCGGTTCTTATCTTGCTTCTCTCTTCTTCTATGAAGTTCCATCGTATTCCGCCCAATGGCGCATTTCTCTCTTATCATTAGCTACCTTTCTTGGACGATACCTACTTCGGATAGTCTGGTGCGTGCACTATCCTCAGTAGTATAAAGACCTGTACCTCACTTGGTTACAACCCAAGTTAGATCTATGCAATATATAGCTTAACAAGCTATCTCTTGGTCTTAGACCTCTCTTCATCGATTGGCCTATAGTCTGCCTGTAAAGACTTCTGATAGATCTGGTCTTGTTTCTCACAAGACGTGTTGGTGTTATCTGAAGGAGTCTAACGACTTCATCAGCGTAACACTATGTCAATTTACCCCTCTCACACCTCTCACACCCATATTCCCTCTATCTGATGCTGAAGATGATTCTGATACTGACTCTATCCACTCTACCAACCCTACTGCTGCAGTTCGCCTGATGTTAGGTGGCATCAGTGCATTGGCAGATAAGGTTATCCATGCTCGGGTGCTTCACCGCCCTGCAGAGCCAATGATGAAAGCTTCACAGCTTCATCTACTCAAACATTTTGCAGATCATTGCCCCCATCTTTTCTGCCAAAGAGTGAGGGTGAACCCTGACATCTTTGATGATATCCTTGATCAAATCAGTGATCACCCAATCTTCTTCAATCAATCACATAACCGCCAACTCCCAATTGCTATTCAGCTCGCAAATTTCCTCAATCATGCTGGTTACTATGAAAATGCAATCTCTCCTGAATATGTTGCACAGTGGGCTGGGGTTAGTGTTGGTTCAGTGATTAATTGCACCAACCGTGTTATGGTTGCTATCCTGGACCAACATGACACCTTTATGCAATTTCCTGTCCTGGACTCAGAAGATGTGAAAATTGCTTGTGCCTATACCCAGAAGCATTCCTGTCCTAAGTGGCACAATGGGATTTTGGCAGCTGATGAGTCTGCATTCCGCCTACATGCTAAACCCACACTGCACAGTGAGACTTTTTATGACCGTAAGTCAAACTATTCCCTGAACTGCCAGGTGAGCATTATGATACATCTTTTTTTTGGTACTAATATTTGCTCATTTACTATAGTTGGTCATACTACCCCACAATCTGCTAATTGCAGATTATGGACTTGGACTCCCTGGGAGTGTCCATGATGCATATGCATTCCAGCATACTCAGACACCCAGGGAACATGCTGAATTGCTTGGTGATCAGCATTGGATATGGGCTGATAGTGCTTACCCATTTGAGCCATGGTGTGTCGTACCATTCAAGAAGCCAAGGGGGAAACGGTTGACATGTGATCAAAATAATTTCAACCGGTACCTTTCAATAGTAAATTGTCCCTCACACTTTTTGAGCTGTACAAAGATTGATGCATTTATTTTGTTCTAGATCTGTATCTGGGTTAAGCATGCATTTGCTGCCTTGAAAGGACATTTCCAGTCCCTACGTGAGCTCTGCCACCCCATTTGGAATGAACAAGAGTTGCAATATGTTATCCATTGGGTAAACTGCTGCCTTATTCTGCATAACATGATTATTTGATTTGAGGAGAGGCAGTATGGACCTTCAGGGGATCACCTTGATCCAGATAGGAATACCACTTACTGGGCTCAAACTGAATATCCAGATGAAGAAGGCAGGGGAACAGATGAGCCAGATGGCAATGGACCTATTGGTGATCAGACAGAATATTGCTCAACTGGTCAGAACTTTCATCGAAGGCTTGTGACATTACTGTTTGAATCTTCATTCACTACAGTTGTTTCACATGATGAATAGTAGGTAGGAACATAGGTAGTACATGTACATGATGTAGGACAACAGTGAAGTGTATCATTAGCAAGTGCAAGCTTCGAGATTTTGAAACAAAAATTAGACATCTGACTTCCCCCCCATACTCAGTTGCAACTTCATCAACTCAGCCTGTGCAAGCAACATTCTTGTCTGGCGTTCATATGCCTCGGACTCAGCTTGTTTCAGTCTGATCTGAGACTCGACAACTTCCTGCGAGCGCTGATGGATAATTGCAGCATTTGCAAGCTCCAAATTACGCTGTTCCCTCTTGAATGCATGCTCGTCAGCAAAGTGTGCATGATTGAGCTTTAAGCTCAACCTTGCAAGCTTTGCACTGGAAGATCGGTTCTTATTGTCGTTGATGGCTGCCATGCCCTTGTCAAGGATTTCCTGGATGCTATCCCTCGTCAGCACCATAGTCTTGGAGTGCTTTGACATAGCGCTTTGTGAGGTGACAGGTGATTCACTAGTAGAGGAGAATGGAGCATGAGTGCTTGCTGATAAGGTGATAGATGAGCTGTGATAGGAAGGATTGGGAGTGCGATGGCTCTGGCGGCCCCGAGATCCTGAAGAGGCTTGAGAAGCAGGGGATCCAAAGCAAAAGGCAGAGCGGTTGTCAATCTCTGGCATAGCATCTTTCCGTGGATATGCAAAGGCCGAGAGGGGAGGGGGTGATGGTGATGGTGCCGACACCTATAGCCAGTGAGCACACAAGATATAATAGAACATTTTTTATAACTTACTGAATGTTTGTGCCCTCTTGCAGACTCAACTTCTGGCTCTGGATCCTCATTCATGTTGTAGTTGCCCTCAAAATCATCCAAGTTCATATCCATGTTTGGTTCAAATGGTTTGTCTTTGATTGGTGCCTCTGCACGCTGTTTTCCTTTGTCTTGACCCCCCCAGAGCAGAGCTCAGCAGAGGAAGAAGTCAGGGTGCCAGTTGAAACTGTGAGGGCAGAAGGACCAGATGGGGGGGAAGGAGGACCAGATGGGGGGGGGACCAGATGGGACAGTGGAGCCAAACGGCAGGGCAGTGGGACCAGATAATGGAGTGGGTGGGACAGTGGGGGCTGATGGAATGGTCTGGGATAAGGAGGAGGTGACCGGCAAGTTCTTTGGCTGGACAAGAGTGAGTAGTTGGGTGCCTCAAGACACACCAGGTGTTGAGTTGACGACAGACTTTGGGGTATATGAAGGGATTCCCTTCCAGAGGCTATGAAGGTCAGAGTACCACGGAAACACCTTTTTGACAGCCTCTGTGGACGGTCAGAAAAGATTAGAAAATTAAAAGAAAGCTTATGAAGAAGATTGCTATGTCCCTCTGCATCAAGTGCAACTCCATTTCCTGTTTGCGTAAACTTCATGGCTTGGTCACAATATTTTTTAAGTCTGAGTAGAAGAGGTTATGTGTTGATCAAATATTGCACAGATCGACAACAGCTTACGTGCCAAGGCAATCTTGAACAACCTTCACGAATTTTGCAGGGTATGTACTGAAGGCTTGCCCAATTGGCATCATCCTTGAAGATCACCTCAGCGATGACTGCACATATCTCTTGCTTTGTCCTTCCTGAGGGCTTGCCTTGAGGGCATGGTGCACTTTTATCATCAGAAAACAGCACAATACAATCAACTGGATGATCAGTAAGCCACATCATCAGCTTGCTAGTGTGGCCAGAACTCGTAGCTGTCTCCCAGGTGACACAAAGAGTTGCCCCAGAGCTTGCAGCATGGGTTTTGTCCTTAGAGCTTGTGCCATAGCCACAGCCTTGTCCTTGTCCTGACATATCAGAGGCCTGTATGCATACAGGGATCCTGGCAAAGTTCTTTTGCAAGTTTTGAAGACACTTTGACCATCGTAGCTGGGGGCGAAGGGGAGGCATGTCATTCAAACTCCAATGCTGAGCTCACGGTTCATGGGGAGTTCCCTCAGGTTCCACAGCCTGAACCAAGACACCCTGAATACCACAAATGACTTCGGCCATCGGATATGGGTAATGATAAAGATTGGAGGCCGGAGGCTGCATTGAGGTAACATAAACATGTAACTGTCACATCCCGAAACATCCCTAACCAATCCGGCCTGATTCCAAACTCCGGCCCTCATACTTTACCTTGGACAATTTCTCTTTCATCGGACATTCCGAACCCCGTAATTCCCACCCCGGACTTTCCGCATTCCCGTCCCGGACTTTTGTATTCCCATCCTGGACTTTTGTATCCCTATCTCGGTTATCGCTTGACATATGTCACTCTCCTTTGACACTTCTTGACATTTACAGTTCCTATCGATAATTCCCTTCCCTCTTGCTTCGCAATTATTGCGCCATTGCCTTCAGTCATCATTCTACCATTCTGACGCCATTCCGATTCATTCCTTCCTTTCCTCCGGAAACCCGAAACTCCGATTCGCCCGACAGTACCTTAACATCTCAACTAAATCCTGTTCCTTCCTGTTCCTCTCCCTTCCGATTCTCTAAGTCCTTAAGTTGACCTTAGGACCAGCCTCCAACCCTCTGCTCTTAAATTAAGGAACCGAACTCGTACAGGGGCGCAGCACATAAGCTGAAGCCGCAGTTCCTTACCCCTCCGACCCCTTTTAGGAATTCCCGCAAAACCCCGCCTCCTCCGCAACTCCAGACTATCTGGGAATTCCGGGAAAGAACCCGGACTTGACAGTAACCGAGGTAGTAGGATAATAGTAGTATGTACTACCATAAGCCTAATTGTAATCATGTGAGTAGGATCTCCTGTGTAGTTCCATCAACATCAATCTTGATGTCCTCCTTGCCTTCTGTATCAAGATCAAGCAAATAATATAATGCTATTTCCTTGCCAAAAACTCCATGATGCAGATGATGTGAGTAAATCTGGTTTCGGGCTGTTTGCATCTTGTATGGGAAGAGAGAGAGGGGTCACTAGGAGAGGTGTGGATAGGCCTTCCCAAGGTGAGTGAGGGCAGAGGCAGACCTGCCGAAGCAGGCAGCTGACCAGCTGGGGTGTGCCAAGGGTGACTGGACGAGCAGCCCAGGAAAAGGCAAGGCTGCGGGAGAGGAGGACAAACGAGGGATACCAGCCCACCCTAGGGAAGGCTGAGGTGCAAGGGAGGAGTAGTAATGAGTTATGGGAGAGCGGAACGGGGGAGATTCTCCATGTGAAGGGGGGCTAGGAGTTCCAGTGAATGCCAATAACAGAGGAAGGCATCGGAAAACCAGCGTCCGAGGGCTTTGACAATGTCAGGGGGAACTCTGGCGAGAAGAAGTTCAGTTGTGCCACCAATGCAAAAGGAGTGGCCAGTGATTGCTGGGATTCTGGCAGGTAGCCAGATGGAGTTGCAATGTGCAAGGAGTTTCTTCTTTGTGAGGCAGCGCCAACCTCAGGTGGAGAGGTATGAAAAAAGGGGAAGGTTTGGAGGGATCTTGTTAATATTGAGGTGATTGTTGATGGCAGCAATGGGATCAGAGGGGCCAAGCTGCCGACAGACACAAACATCTTCACCTCAATGTTTGGCCACTTGAGTGAAGGGAAGGTGGCATTTGCAGGAGCCATTTTGGTTGAAAGGAGAGAGAAGATGACACCTGTAGATGACAAAGGCTGGCTTGAAGGATGTCTCCCATTCTGAGAGGATCTCTCTCAGGCGTGATTGGGACCACATTGCAAAGCAGGTGTCGAAGGAGTCGGTGATGCTCAGGGAGTTTGCCAGGAGGAGTAGCATTGAATGTGTGATGGGAGGACGAGGAGGCTTTTTTGAGGAGGATGGGGCAAGGTTTGCAATGCCATTGAGGATGTAGCAGAGGCAAGGGCCCCCATGCCAAGGTTTGTTGTTGTAAATGTGCCAGGCTTTGATGGTGGCAAGGTGGATTTGGACAGTGTTGCCTGCCAGGGCACCTACACGAGAGGCAGCAAATGCACAGAGAAGATGTTTGCTGGCAGGGATGCGAAGTTGGGGTGGAATGTTTTCATAGTCGCAGAAGGATTGGAATTGAGATATTATGCTGCAATATTGATAAGGTGGAATCTGCCCATGCATGGTTGAATGCTTGGGCAATTTTGGCTATAGAAGAGGATGATAAGAGTAAGGGTGGTTGGCTGGGATTGATGAGGTATGAGAGTGCCTCAAGGAAGGAGGTGGCAGCTGAGGACAGTGAGGTGTCTATGAGTGGGAGTGGGAGGTTTGAAGAAAGGAAGATGCTTGGCAGGCAACTTAGTCTCACATTAGACAAAGGAATGCAACATAGTGAAATTATTGCTATGGAATGCAACGAAATGAGGAAAAAAGGGCAACTAAGGACAGGACTACTGAAAGGCGTTTAAACGAGTCTGACTAGTGTCTTTAAGTATGGAGGGATTGGAGGAGGAAGCATGCAGCAGGAGAGAGAGGGAGGGAAAATTCCCCGAGAGATTGAGTCTGAGGTGATTTTACCCACTCCACTGAGAGCCAGATGTTGTGATTGTGAAAGTTTGCTATGATGTGGTGGAGGATATCATTTTGGGGTGCATTGTGGGATCTCCCTGCCTTCAGCACACCCACAACGCCTTGGTTGTTCGAATGGAAGAGGAGGTGGCAGTCCCAGAATCCAGCATGGACGAGGGTGTGAAGACTAAGGTCAATTGCAACCATCTCCACCCAGCCTATGTCACGACCATTTGAGTTCCACCCTTCCAGGAGTTTCCAGGCCAGCCAGTGGTTGTCTAGAAGAAGGCCGATACCAAAGGAGGTGGAAGCGTTGACAACGATTGGGGTTGGAAGAGGGTCTGAGGGTGTAGATATGGGGGAGACACACCATTCTAGGCTGAGGGTGTTGTGCCACCAGGCAATATCCTCCAGGACTGGGGAAGGAATGTGATGACAGATGAAGGGTTTGGAGGGGTCCTTGAAGGAGGAAGTGAGATGATAGAAGGAGGGGAGATGGGAATGGCCATTTGATAATATGAGGGTGCAGTGTTGGAGGCAGCCAGTGAGATTTTGGCATTCTTTTAAGGAGACCAAGGTGTTTGAGGTCTAGGACTCCATGCGAGAGAGATATTTCTGGCGTTTTGCAAGGGGAATGGATACCGTTTTGTTGGAGAGGTCCCAGGTGAAGCCGAGATAGGTGAAAACAAATGCAAAGGGGGCATGTTTGTTGAGAGCCCATGGCCAACCAAGGATCTTTGTGATGGAGAACGGAAGGGATTCGTCATATAGATAAGACCAAGGAGGAGAAGGGGAGGGGGACTGTAGATGGGAGATGGGAAGGAGTGAGGGTGAGGAGGCAGGAGTGGAAAGGGTACTTACTAAAGGGTAACAAAAGAAAATATAGTCGTCTGCCCAGTGAATGACATCTTGGATGCCCTTGTGTTTGAAAATCGTAACGATGGTGTTGCCGGGGCAGTCAAAGATACCACTTGAACTGGAGCAGCCGAAGCATGCACAATGGTCAATGTAAATGTGAGTACGGCCATCAACAACAACCATGACACAAACAAAATGAATGTTGGTCTTCAGGGGGCAATAGGTGACCGGTGATGGGCAGTGCCGACATCAAACACAGCAGCCTGAGATCCAGGAGGTGCTTTGGCAACGAGGAGCCAGCAGTCACTGAAGGTGCCCCAGTCACAGGTGAAGAGGGTGGAGTCAATGAGGGAATTGATGGAGAAAATGTATGGGTTGTTACGAGGGACAGAGTGATCTTGGACAAGACAGAATTTGGAGATGCCAGGCTTGGGCACAACACCTAGAGGGCTCAAATGGAAAGGACTGATGAGTGCTTCAAGGTGGTCAGGAGAGAAAGGGCCAGAGTAGCATTTTGCTTTGAGTTCTGATTTGATGTAAGAATGAATGAAATTGGTATGTTCTATGCCAGAGCGATGATTGTCAGGAATATAAGAAGAAGAGAGAGAGTAGGAATCTGGAACACCAAGCCTCCAATCAAAACAGATGCCTTTTGGAACATCCAGGAACTCCTTGAGGGCACCTGCATCTCGCAGTAATTCCTCCCACTTCCACCAAAGGAAGGGGGTGACAATGGGAAAGAATCCGTTAGATATTGCACTCTTGAGCAGAGTGCAAGCCCCCCGCAGTGGGTGCAGATGTGGCATTGTGGGCAAGCAGATTCTGAGCAGCCACGGCCATTCCACTGGAAGCAAACTTGCTCACCCTGAGGTGTTTGCCAGACGCCACCGATGAGGGATATTAAGCCAGTGGTAGTGAGGCCACAAGCATGCTTTCTGCAAGAGTTTCCACTGCAAAAGATGCAATGAAAGGGGCGTTGTACGGAGGAGGTGGGCCCGGAAGATGATGGAAAGGATTGGCAAGTGGAGGGCAGTGCACTAGAGGGTGTGGGTGAGGAGGGTGCACAGGAAATGGAGGTACCATGGATGGTAATGGCACAAGTGAGGGGGGGGGCAGGTGAGAGGATGTCTTGGGCACAGGAGGTGTAATGCCCGTCATCCCAGGAAGAAGATGCTGTGTACCAGTGCAGTAGGCGTCGATCGTCTGGCGCCAAACCACCTCTTGCCAGATGGAAGGGTTCAGGCTGTTGGAGGGGTCGACAAAGTGGACATGGAGGCAGATGTTGTAGCATAAATAAATGTGGAAGAGATCCCAGAGGTCAGGGTGTAAGGCAATGGTATTGTAATGCTATTGCCATAGATCAGCAACCTTGGAGCAGGCAGGGGAGGGAAGAAAGCGATGAATGCACTCAATCAGACATAGGAATGCATGGAGCCACTCCTGGGAGGTGAGTGAGCCCTCATCCTTGGCTGAGAGGAAAGGCTAATGACCCCATCTTTAACCAACAAGGCCTGCCTGGATGTCTCACAAGCGCTCAGAGTGAGAGAGGTAAGGGAGCAGGTGGAAAGTGTTACGGTAAACCGGCTTCTTCCGTCATCCTCGTGACAATGCGTATCACATGACCTACCTTTTTCCTTTTATGACTTCGTTGTACAACCAGTGA
>MU127440.1:316680-329641 GCA_014904945.1 Gyrodon lividus
TAAGTATAAAGATCGCGGAGGGGTCCAATCAGCAGTGTCCCGTCGAGGGAGCCCAATGAGGAGGAGGATTGCAGTGGTGTTGGTATGGGCGATGACGTGCTGCGATCTGTGTTGGTATGCTTACAGACTGCGAGTGGTTGGACGGGGCATGAAGAAGGATGATGATTGATATGATAACGATAATGATAGCGATAACGACAACGATAGCGGGGAAAGGAAACGAGAAAATCACCGCGAACCAGAACCGACGTCGTGGAAGCAGAATGGTATGCAAAATGCCAAAAGGCCGCAATGATCCGCTGCGACGTCGGAGCCCGCAAACCCCCTTCCATTGCCTGCGTTCCTTAGGCATGGAAGTTCACAGTCCAAAGCGGAGCTGTGAAATCGAAACGCAATTGAATCTTGATGTGGGGATGAGTCGAAGATCCTTGGACTGGGGCTGTATCCTGATCGTCTTCGTCGCCAAGGGAGATGTGTGCAGTGACGATCGTCCCACTTTTGACAGGTGCTGGCGGATGAGGTTGGCTGACCTAATCAGCAGGCACGCTTTTCTCGGCGAGCCGTCTCCTGACGAGTTGCTTCACGCCTTGCTGAAGTTGCTGGTTGCTGGACCTGAATATGAATATGCACAGCTCGGCGAGTACTTGCTTGTCCTAAGCCAGTTGCGTAGTTTTATGAGTGTACTGCCGAACGTATTGAACGGCCGTTAACGTGATGCTAAGTTGGATGAAAGGGGTGGGGAGTTGACCTGCACAGTGATCCTCGTAAATGACAAGGACTTTCCTATGATGTGGCACGAGTAACAGGTGTAAATTTCAGGCCAGGGTGGTCATTCAAGTGGACTCGCCACTAGGCACGATTCCGTGCTGGCTCTCGAGGCATTGGTAGTGTAACTTATATTTGTGGATTTTCCTTTGCCCTTCATGACGGCCAAATGCATACTGCCATCCAAGGTCTTTTCTTATCGTTCCTCTTATGGATAGCAGAGACCTCGAACACTTATCACGGTAATGACCGTGACTGGGTTTCGACTGGCCTTCACTGGTCCCACACAGCATGAGGCGTGCGTAACATTTCCCCTCAGACCGCGGCCCTTCCAAGGCGTTGCTGTAGTGTTTATGTAGGGCTCGACTTGGTATAATCACTTGTCCAAAAAAGAAAAAAAGCAAAAAGAAAAAGATGGCTGCGACAAGATTATACGGTGAACTTACATGGACAAGATCTTCCTTCACAGATAAAATTGATCATTAGCAAGTCGTGGATATATATGTGCCATTCGCCAATCTATGGTCTCTGATAGTGAAAAGGAAAACTTTTGATACAAACGCCGAAAATCCCAGGAGAACTCATACAAGTGAGTTGGTCATCTCCACCGTCCTCGTCGTCGGGTCATTCTGGATATCGTGAATCTCATTAGTTTTTTCTTTCGATTGTTGCCCTGGGGCGTCATTACAGACAGGGTCATTGGATTTTGGTTGTGGTAGGTGGTCCGTGGTCCTCTGATAGAAGCAGGAGATTGAGATAAATTCAAGCACTACAATCCCGAGCAAAAACCAGAAAGCTGTTGAGCGTCCGTAGTACTCGTCTGGACCACCGTGGATAGCCTCCACGGAGGTTTCGATCGAGCTGACCGCAGCAAGCCCGATCGCGGAGCCACACTCTGAGGCAGCGTTTAATATAGCGCCGACAGTGCCAACCATGGATGCTGGCGCAGCTTGGAAAATAGCGATGCTGCCAAAACCAAAGTTGTCAGCTTTACGTCAAGGGCGTGGGCACGTTCCAATTACTTTGTGTGGGTATATGTCAGCATTGCACCAGCACTGCCGAGCACGAATGCGGGAAATATAAAAGGCCAGTATTGCTCAGGCTGCCCACCACCTAGGGCAAGCAATGTGGTGGCGACGGCGAGCAAGGAAAGACCCGTTAGGATGATCCACTTCGGGCTGAACACCCTGGACAAAGATCCAGTGAAGCTCATTGCGAAGGCCAGCACCCCGATGGGAAACCTGATCCAATATCAAGAAACTGTTTTGCGTAACTTGTGGCACTTACATATGGACAGCGGTCGAAATGACGGACCAACGAAATACATTTTGCCACAAATTCGTGAAAATGATGAAGACGGTGGCCCACCAGAAGGATGGTAACAGCCCCAAACCAAACAGGACGGAGAAGTTGTTGTAGAACCACGTGCGAGGAGGTCTAGGTGGAAGAACAATGAGTCCACAGACATGAGCAAGTGACAGGGTGTCATACATTGCCGCCTTGTCAACAGGAATCAGGGTTTCCCAATAGAAAAACCCAGCAATCATCATGATCGAAATGATCAACGGAATTAGAACCGCTGCGGTAGCCCAGCCATCTACAGACCCAGACGTGACCGCGAATATGAAAAGGATGAGGGCGACTAGACGACCATATTCATATTAGCATGTAATGTAACTTGAACATGATGGAGGGAAGTTATACCAGTCAATAAGGAAACTCCGATCAGGTCAAGGCTCTTCCATTTGGATTTGGCGATGCGCGTATCAGGCTCATCCGCAGACTTTGCAACTTCCGGGGGGATAATGAACAGAGAACCTAAAGCAACTGGAATGGCGATCAGGCCGACAAACCAGAAAACCCAGTGGAACGATGCCCATTGCACGAAAAATGCACCAATGAGAAGACCAAGCACTGTGTATCGTAAATCACTGAATGTTCCGATCTGGACGCAATGCCACCACTCACCATTTGCGACTGCGATACATCCTCCAAATACGCCAATCGCTCGAGCTTGCTCAAGGGGATCTGGAAAAATATTCACTAATAGTGTGAGAGCAGATGGAAGCGTCATAGCAGATGCTGTGATACAGGTTAGCATCTATGATTTCTCGTGGCTTCCGTCTTACCGATTCCAGTGAGTGCTCTGAATGCAATGATTGTGATCTTGTCATTCAAAAAACCAGCCCCGACCGAAAGAAGTCCGAGAGCAGACACGCCTCCGATGAATGCTTTCTCTGGTGCTGTTCGATGAACCGTCTTCATTGACTTTCGTGCGATGCTTACTCGGATTATAGACATCACTGATGCGGCCGCTCTGCGAGTGCCGGTTAAAGTTAAACACATGTGACGATATGAGCATGGTAATGACACATACGATCAAGAGGAAAGAAGCAAAAGTGAGCTGGAATGCGCTAATGACCCAGATTGACTGTCCTCCTGTGATAGCCATTGATGTCTCCATAGAAGGTAGCGCACAGAAGAGTGCCGAATTGTTCAACGCGTCCAAAAACTGTTCGAGACATAACATCGACAATAACACCAACTTGCGTGCGAGGGAAAGCTGTTTTGGTGGCCCATTGGTCAGTGTTTGGGCAGATGGCGACATCGTACTGAAGGTTGCGAGTGTGGATTCGTAGTTTGACGGTGCGCGAGCGCAGCCACTATTTTTATTTCAGGTCTTTATATCATGCGGGTTCCGTAGCACCCGATCTATGTATGGAGATCGGGATATCAACGATCCAACTCAAGAATGATTCGAAGACGCGATAGACATAGAACCCGGATTGCGAGCTTCCATGAGTATCTGGACAGAGCAAAGACGTTTACTCCCTGTCGTCTCCTTGTGATGAGGAAAAGTCAGTGAGAATCCATAAAATGACGGGCAACAGGCCTGCCTTTGTACTTGCTCTGTTTGTGTGTTCCCGGGGCGAAGGTTCTTTTTTGACCAGATCTTTCCGAGACGCATCCCGAGGTCTGGGCATTCCGATGAGTGATGACTAGTGACTCATCGGTCCTATGGATCCAAAATCATCCCCAGTATATTACCGAAGTTCAGTGGGTAACCCGACCATCAGAAGACACATTGGATTGCGAAGGACACGAATTCCAAGGGATAGAGTAGGATATGGAAAGCCGGACGGTCGCGCTCATTTTGTGCTTCGATTCGCGGCCCGGGGCTTTCTATCTTGAATAGTTGTTATCGGGAGACCTCGAACGACCTCGGTGTGCAATTCATACTGCAAAATGCTTTTTACGTCGACTTGTAAGATTAAGAACCTCAACTATAACTTTCTGATTACATCTCTGCACATAGTAGTCTCGTTTCCAAAGACCTGGAAGAGGATTGTGACTCAGCCCAGCTCGTACTAGGATTGTCGTTTTGGAATCAATCAATCTCAATCTCCTCACCCTGGAAACCCGCTCTGGGGACGGCGGGAAACACTGAAGCACGCGAAGTGACGGAGCGATGACGTGGATAAAGAGATACTAAAGACAGTCTGTGGTGGTGACGACCTAAGGAGTGCGTGCATGTGTGATAGTACGACTCACAACAAATTCAACACCAAGCTTACACACCCTCGCCGAAGAGAAAGCGAGAAAGTTCTTGCTTATTCTCGCGATACCCAGGAATGTGTGGCACGCCAGCAGCTGTGGTTCCAAAACGTCGGCAATACTCAAATGCGTGATTGGACGGTATGTAGGTATATCTGCATATAAACAGCTTTTTGACGTATCAATAGATGAAACACATGTTGGATATTCAAACTACACCATTAGCTTGTGTAAGCACGCCCTACATTTTCGGATACCGTAGTAGCCCATCAGGAAACGTGGAGGTGCTAGTATTTCTAACCAGACAGAAATCAGAAAGACGGATAAGTATAATTATTTATCAATAAAAATAAACTCTAGCATAGATTATCTAACAATTAGCAGGGTGTCCATGTGACTTTTTACACCCAAAAACAAAACACTTGCCATCTCCCCTCAACTCTGTCTGCTCAATGCCTCACTGGAATGCAATGCAAAGGGTACCATTCTACTCTGACAAGTGCAGAGAATCCATTCTGTGTGGACTGGTTGGCAAAGACATCAGGAAAATGGTGAAGAAAAGGGATATCTATTAGTGTTGCCATGGCTTGGTGAGCTGTTGCAAGCCATTGACCACAGAAAGACAACATCATCATAAATTCTTCCAAATCTGATTTCAGGGAGTGTAGGGGTACATTATGGTGTCTGCAGTAAAGAGTTTACATTGCTCGAATGGTCATCAGCTCATGACTGGCTTGTGACAGCTCCTGGAGCTGCGGCAACACTAATATCCATATATAGGATTAAGGAAAGGAACATATGTCAAGAGATAGCCGAGATAGGAATATGAAAGTCCAGGACAGGAGATTCGGGGTTTGGAATATCCGATGAAGGAGAAATCTTCTAAGGTAAAGTCCAAGGCTTGGGATTCAGGATTTGATCATAGGGGGCCGGAATTGGGCCAGATGTGTTAGGAAAGTTTCGGAATGTGACAGTATCCCCCTCTTAGGCACAAACCCTTGAGTGCCTGGATAGGAGTCCATAATGGGAAATAGAAGTATGGCGGGGTTTGAAAATTGGAAATTGATCTGAGGTACCTTATGACTGTTGACTGCCTGTTGTTTAGTTTTATCATCCATCATGTCTACTCACTTGCAATCTGACAATGAAATTGCCCGTCTCCAGCAAGAGGAGGAGGAACGTGCGTGGGAGTCCACCTGGAAAATTCAGGAGGCCAGGGAGAAGAAGGCCCAGCGGGAGGTGGAAAAGCACGAGGAGGTGAGGTGAAAGATCGAGGAGGAAGTGCAGAGGCGCGGGGTGAGTGGGTCATTGAAGGGACCCGGGCCGGGGCCGTCACAAGGCAGTGCGGGGAGGCCCGGGGGTTGGCTCCCCGGGGCCAACACTCCCTGTGCGGCCTGCATGAGGGCAAGGGTCCCCTGTCTGGGCCCAAAGACTGGGTGGTCAAGGACATGCACATGGTGCAGGTGCTCACGAGCAGCCTGGTGGCCTTCCTCGAGGCTCAGGGGTCCCAGGGCATGGAGTCTGGAGGAGGCTGGGGGGCATTGGAGTAGAAGGGAAAGGAGAGGGCAGATGGGGAGGAAGAACAGGATGAGGATGAGGAGGAGGGTGAGGGTGAGGAGGATGGGGATGGGAAGGTAGTTTTGAACTTTCCCTCGGCCTCCCTGTATAATAATAGCATAGTTTCCTTGTTTCATGAATTGTACAATGTGTTTCTGCCATCATCCAAGGGATTTAAGGGGTCCAGATTTTGCGGGATATGTGGAGTGGAAGTCCGAGACGAGTTCCAATGTGTGAGCAAGTTTGGTCGCAAGGATCCAGGAAGTTTCTTCATCAGTCCCTTCATACCCCACCCACTTTACCAGGTACAGGAGTTGGCAATTCCTGTGTTGCCAGTCAATTTTGGAGTCTAGGATTTTGGAGATTCCATATTTGGGTTCTCCGACGACTTCGACTTAGGGAGGTGGGGGTTGGACCCAATTTGGGATGATTTTCAGAGTTGTGGGTTCCAACTGAGAGACATGGAAGATGGGATGGATGGCATGCATGGGGTCCAGAAGTTGGAGGGTGAAGGACAGGGGTCTGGCTTGAGTGATGATGGGATAGGGGCTGAGGTTCTTTTCCGAGAGTTTCTTGGAAGGGTGAGTGGAGCGGAAGTACTTTGCCTTGACAAACACTTGGTCTCCGATCTGGAAGTACAGTGCGGGGAGTCGTCGGGAATCTGTGGGTCCTTGGTAGCATTGTTGTGCATGGGTCATTTCTGTTATGGTAAACCGGCTTTTTCTGTCATCCTCGTGACAATACGTATCACATGACTCATTTCTTTCCTTTTATGACTCCATTGTACAACCAGTGATTCCAGGCAAAGTCCTGTCTCTTATCTTGTTTCTCTTTTCTTCTATGAAGTTCCTCAATATTCCGCCCAATGGCGTATTCGCCTCTTATCTTTAGTTACCATTCTCGGACGATACCTACTTTGGTTAGCTGGTCCGTGCGCTATCCTCAGTAGTATAAAGGCTTGTACTTCACTTGGTTATAAGCCAAGTTAGATCTACGCAATCCATAGCCTAACAAGCTATCCTCTGGTCTTAGAACTCGCTTCACCGATTGGCCTATAAGTCTGCCAGTAAAGACTTCTGATAGATCTCAGTCTCGGTTTATACCAAGACTTGGCGTTGTTCACTGAAGGAGTCTAACGACCTCATCAGCGTAACAAAAGATCTAACTTCTTTCTCTTGATACTGCTCTTACGCAGTCTATCACCGAACTCGTTGGCCCCGCCGTTTGCGGACGAACCCAACAATCCTGAACTCGTTGGCCCCCGCCGTTTGCGGACGAACCCAACAAAACCGATTGTCGACTCTACCGTTCGTAGACGACCGATAACCTTCCACCAAAGGTTAAGATCCTGCCGTACGCAGCAACACCCGATAACCCTCCAAGGTTAAGAAACTTCAGCAAACTATGGCCGAAGAAGAACACTCTATTGAAGTAGCGGAAACTCCAGTTGTCCGTCTACCTGAAATGAAGATCGGAACTCCCACCTACTATGACGGAAATCCAAACGACACCGCCCGATGGATGTATTCAGTTGCAGCATACTTTGAGCTCAACGAGACTATCTATGACACTGACAAAAAGAAAACCATCGCTGCCCTCAGTTTTATGAACAGAGGAACAGCAGCTGCGTGGGCCAAGGCCTACTATGAAGAAACCCTCAACCGTGGATGGCCCTCCTGGGGAGACTTCATCAACAGATTCCAGGTGGCCTTTGCCATCAATGATATCAAGGGAGCTGCGCTCACCAAGCTAACCACTATCTCTCAACAACAGAGTGGATCCCTTGATAAGTTCAACTTCAAATTCAGACTCTTAAGAAGTCGATCAGGCGTCACGGATGAATCCGCCCTCATCTCGTGGTACACCAACGCCCTCGACAGAAACCTCGCCACGCGTATCCTCAGCATGGATACTATCCCCGACACGCTTGATAAGTGGATGGCGAAAGCCGAACACTTTAACGTCCAGAACCACACATTAAAATGCTGCAGAATCGACACGTTTACATCCCGCGATCCTCCGACAACTCTCCCAGTCACGATCCAAACGCCATGGACGTTGACTCTGTCAAACTTTCACCCGTCAGACGCGCAGAGTATATGAAGAAAGGACTGTGCTTCACATGCGGAAAAACCAGACACAAGTCATCTGACCACAAGAAGAACCAATTTTCCCAACGTACCTTCACCCCGTGTTCTACATCTATCAAGACTGTAGAAATCCCCAAAGCCATATCTCCTGCAGAGAAATATATGGCTGAACTACGCAAGAATAACGTCTCTGAAAGTGAGATGTTGGATGTTCTCAAGGTCTGCTTTGAGAATCCGAAACAAGATGCCCCCGACGCCCTTCCTGTCACCAAAATCGGATTAGACGGGAAGGATTTTTAGAAAGGAGACCCGAATCGACGCGGATACCTCCTAGAACGACCCCTGTAACTACAGCTGAGCATTCTTCTAAATTAATGCGCATTCCTACTGCCATTTTTGCCAGCAAGACAGGAAAAATCGTCGATACCAATGCCCTCTTGGATTCTGGAGCTGCTGCCTCCATTATCGATCAACATTTCGCCCTCAAGAATCGTTTTAAAATGAAACGACTTCCAGTACCACTGAAACCCTACAACGCCGACGGATCCCCTAATGTTGCAGGATTAATTAAGTTTTCCACTACGCTTACTCTTCATATTGGAGAAAAGGAGATGGAGCAAGAACTGTACGTCACCAACTGTGGAAAAGAGAACATTATACTCGGACTTCCTTGGCTTCGCCAACACAATCCCATCATCGACTGGGAAGCCGGAACTCTCTCCCTTCCAAACAAGAGTAGTTCTCCCCGACACGACACTCCGGACGCTATCACACAAAGATATCTGCTACGATATCTCGAAGTAGACCCCGAAACACGCCTGGCCCAGGCGTTAAAAAAGAAAATCGACTCCTTGACTCTTGACTTTCGAAAAGTCACTCTCGCTACTGAGCTTGCTCAAAAAGACGCCGAAGAAAAGACGGAGAAACCCACTCTCCCACCTGAATTCACTGAATTTGCTGATGTCTTCGACAAGAAAGCTACCGACCACGTACCCCCATCCCGACCATTCGATCACACCATAGATCTCGACGACTCATTCGTACCTAGAGTGGCGAAAACCTACCACTTGAATCCCAAAGAAGAGACGGCGTGTAAGGAGTTCATTAAGGAACATTTAGAAACTGGCAAAATTTCCCTCTCTCAATCCCCACAAGCGTCACCGTTCTTCTTCGTTCCCAAGAAGGATGGTTCACTGCGTCCTTGCCAGGACTATAGATATCTTAACTCGCATACCATCAAGAACGCCTATCCCCTCCCACTCGTCTCCGACCTTGTCGATAAACTAAAAGGGTCGAAAATCTTTACCAAAATGGATATCCGATGGGGATACAACAACGTACAGATCAAACCCTTGGACCGATGGAAAGCCGCGTTCATCACTCCGTTTGGATTATTCGAACCAAACGTAATGTTCTTCGGGTTATGCAATTCCCCTCCAACATTTCAAGCGTTCATGAACCACGTCTTCGCCGATTTCATTGCGGAGGGATGGTTAATCATCTACATGGATGACATTCTCATTCACTCCTCTGACGCCACCCTCCATCGAGAATGAACCCTAAAAGTTCTCCGACGATTGAAGGAAAATGATCTTTACTTGAAATTGGAAAAGTGTAAATTCGCTACGGATGAAGTGGACTTCCTTGGTCTCATCATCCGGGAAGGTGCAGTAAAAATGGACCCAATCAAACTCGACGCCATCGCGAAGTGGCAAACCCCGACTTGCGTCAAACAAGTCCGTTCATTCCTTGGATTCTGCAATTTCTACCGCAGGTTCATCCCATCCTTCTCGACCATCGCGAAACCACTCATGGACCTCACATGAAAATCGTCCGCTTGGGAGTGGTCCCCCGACTGCGAAACTGCCTTTCGCCGTCTTCAACACCTTTATATGCAACGTCCGGTACTATCGATGCCCGACGTTGAAAAACCCTTCTTTGTAATGATGGACGCTTCTCTCCACACTACGGGAGGAGTTCTCATGCAAAAAGACGTAAATGGTGACCTTCATCCCTGCACCTATCTTTCCGAAACCTTCTCCCCCGCGGAACGAAACTACAATATCTACAACCGAGAGTTGCTCGCCGTTATACGTGCTCTCACAGCTTGGAGACATTATCTTCAAGGAACTTCCCACCCGGTGACCATATTAACGGATCACAAGAATCTCACGTACTTCCGTGCCCCCCAAAAGCTATCACGACGACAAGCACAATGGATGCTCACCCTGTCTGATTATGATCTACAATTCCAGCATACCCCCGGTACACAAATGGCCCCCGCCGACGCTTTGTCACGTGCGACTTGTCCCGACACCTCTTCCGATAATCAGGACGTCACCCTTTTGCCGGAAGGGTTATTTGTCAACACCATTAACCTAGAATTGGTCAACAAAATCAAACTGTCCACCCCTGAAGATCCCCTCGTTCTCACTGCCACCCGTGCCATGGAATTGGGGGAATCCCTTTTCCCTCGCTCCACACCTTCCGATTGGGACTATGACGGGGCTAATTTGTTTTTCAAACACCGTTTGTATATCCCTGCTGATCATCGTGCCCAGATCGTGCGATCTGTGCACGAATCTATCTCCGCGGGACACCCCGGTATCACACGCACCACTGCCCTCGTTTCCAGGGACTTTTGGTGGCCTGGATTGTCTACGTTTGTCCGCAAATTTGTTCAAGGCTGCGCCACCTGCCAATCCATGAAGGTCAACACCCACCCTTCTGCCCCCGCGTTGTCTCCTATTCCGTCCACTTGCACACGTCCCTTCCAGCAGGTCTCCGTTGACCTAGTCACTGACCTTCCGGTCTCCGATGGTTTTGATTCTTTAATGGTCGTGGTCGACCATGGGCTTACGAAGGGGGTAATTCTGTCTCCTTGTCATAAAACAATTGACGCAGCGGGAGTAGCGGACCTCTTTCTGAAAAATGTGTTTACTAGATTCGGCCTTCACGACAAACTCATCTTGGATCGAGGACCACAGTTCGCCTCTGCCTTCGCTAAAGAATTGGGACGTCTCCTTAATTACGACGTTTCCCTATCTTCTGCATATCATCCACAGTCCGACGGGGAAACCGAACGCGTCAATCAGGAAGTCGAGACCTATCTCCGGATATTTTGCAATGGAAAACCGAACAAATGGGCCCGATTACTACCTACGGCCGAATTCGCTCACAATTCTTTGGAACACTCCGTCACAAAGAAGTCCCCCTTTTCTTTGATCCTTGGATATGAACCCCGATCCTACCCTTCCATCTCCTCCAAATCCCCGTTACCGTCAATCGAAGAACGCCTATCTTCTCTCGCTGATGCCCGAGAAGAAGCCTTAGCAGTGCATGAAATTGCGCAACGTGTTATGAAAGAAAGAATATCAAACCCTGGAACGTTGGAGATAAGGTGTGGTTAGAAGCCCGAAATTTGAAATTCGGATACCCATCCCGAAAACTTGCCCCAAAACGAGAAGGACCCTTCGAGATCCTTCAAGTTCTCTCCCCCATTTCTTATCGACTAAAGATTCCGTTTACGTGGAAAATACATGACGTTTTTCACGCTTCCCTCTTATCAACCTATCGGGAAACAACGGAACATGGCCCGAACTACTCTAGACCGCCCCCGGACCTTATTGGAACAGAAGAAGAATATGAAGTAGAGAAGGTTCTCTCACATCGCGGATCCCTCAATCGCCGGCAGTACCTCGTAGCATGGAAGGGCTATCCTTCTTCCGAAAACTCATGGGAACCCGAATCAAATTTCAGGAACTCCGCTTCAAAGCTTTTGGAATATAAGATGTCTCGTCCTCGAGACTTTCCTCATCTCATCCGCTCTATCATCAGTAACAAGAAACGAAAACGTCCCTCATAAAGACATGCCTCACCAACAACTCGTTCGTCGCGACTCCCTCTCTGCTCGATTAATCCCCTTCGCCACTCGTCGTCATCTTCCCCCTTTGGAAACCACCGTCAGAATGTACACTACCTTCCTCCAAGACTCCCACCGCGTCGCCGATATCATCTGGAACATTGATTCCGACTCCTCAATTGATAGCGCACATCGCGCAATTCTCCAAAACTTCCATATTACCTGTCTAATCGAACATCTCACCCATAGTCCTCAACCTGACATTGAGCTTGTTCAAACTATTCTTCAACATATCCAGGGAGAACAGGAATTAAATCTCATGAACGTTCTTCACCAACTCGGTCTAGATGACCTCATCTTTAACATCGAAGAAGCCGGGCAGCATCCTCCTCCACCTTCGTCAGCCTCTCCATCATCCTCCTCCTCATCTTCACGAAACTCGTCCACTTCCCTTCCCGTTCCTCCCCGCCGTCGATCCCGACGCGCTCGGACACAGACAATCATGTCGATTCCCCTCTCATCCTCCCGCAGAAACCCTGAAGTGGGTGATACCCCTACCACTCCTATCGACGTCGACTCCACGGAGGAAGCATTCGGTATCCCCACCGATACCGTGTTGTATCTCACCGAAAACGCCAAACGGGATCATATTTATCTATCCCAAACCGAAATTCCACTTCTTCCCAGCCATCCTCACTATCACCGCGCTTGTTTTCAATGTCGCCGCCAGGGTCATCTTCGTATCAATTGTCAATACTACGAATGTCCTCTTTGTTTTAGGACCGCCCCCGGACACATCCAACGAAACTGTCCAGGTCATGAAACCTGGGGTCCAAGGACATGGGACGATGAAACTCTATACGGAGATGATGTATTTGACGATTCCGCCATCGCCAACATGACCGGCTCTCCTGGGGCGGAATACAGAGATTTGTAAAGAAGATCGGTGATCTTCAGCTTAAACACGGGGTAATGTTACGGTAAACCGGCTTTTTCCGTCATCCTCGTGACAATACGTATCACATGACTCATTTCTTTCCTTTTATGACTCCGTTGTACAACCAGTGATTCCAGGCAAAGTCCTGTCTCTTATCTTGTTTCTCTTTTCTTCTATGAAGTTCCTCAATATTCC
>MU127440.1:329821-526849 GCA_014904945.1 Gyrodon lividus
ATAAGTCTGCCAGTAAAGACTTCTGATAGATCTCAGTCTCGGTTTATACCAAGACTTGGCGTTGTTCACTGAAGGAGTCTAACGACCTCATCAGCATAACAATTTCTGTGCATAGGAATTTGTGGAGTTCCTGTGGGTCGACTGCATATTCACGAGCATGGGATGAGGTCAGATCCCTTTCAGGGTAGACTGAGACATTGGGATGGTACCCTTTGTTAGCAAAGAACGGGGATACTCCTGTGGTAGCACTAGGGGCATTGTTGTATGCGAATCCTGCAAGGGGTAGGAGTTCTGACCAATTGTCCTGTTGGTAGTTGCAGTAGATTCGGAGGTACTGCTTGAGGGTCTGGTTCACTCATTCCATTTGCCCATCACCTTCAGGATGATATCTTGAAGTGAAGTGAAGGCAGATGTCGAGGGCTTTCCTGAGGGAGTGGAAGAAATGGGAGATGAACTTGGAACCCCGGTTGGAAGTGATGTGGGAGGGAACTCCATGCTTGGAAAACACATGAAGGAAGAATAATTTTGTGAGGCTCGGAGAGTCGATAGTGTTGTGACTGGGAATGAATATGGATTGCTTGGAAAGGTGGTCAATGACTACCAGGATTGTGGTGTATCCACTGGAAGAGGGAAGTTGCTTGATGAAGTCCATGGAAATGGAGTTCCAGGGTTTTCAGGGATTGGGAGCTGCTTGAGCATCCCATAGGAGCGGTGTCTAGGAGTTTTAGCTCGGGTGCAGGAAGTGCAGGAACTGACATAGTTTTTAATGAAGGTGCAGAGTCCTGGCCAAGTGTATTCCCAACGGGTGAGCTCTAATGTCCTGTTTTGCCCAAAGATGTGATTGTTGAGTGTTAGGAAACTGTTGAGGTTGACAGCCCACCAGGAGTCCAAAAAGTCCAAAAGATAGGGGGAAGCTATGGGGTTGGAGGACAGGGATTCTAGGATGTCCTTGTGGATGTCTTCGATGTCAAGCAGGGATGAGGCCTGGATGACTAGGGCTAGTAGGATGGTAGCTCATAGGGACGAGGCAAGCTGTTCCTGAGTGAACACCGGGCGAAGGTTGTGTCACATCCTGAAACTTTCCTAACCCATCCAGCCCAATTCTGGCCTCCTATGATCAAATCCCGAATTCCAAGCCTCAGACTTTACCTTAGAAGATTTCTCCTTTATTGAACATCCCAAACCCTGTATTTCCCATCCCGGACTTTTGCATTCCTGTCCTGGACTTTCGTATTCCTATCTCAGCTATCTCTTGACATATGCCTCTTTCCTTTGACATTTCATTTCTTGACATCTGCAGTTCCTATCAATAATTCCCTTTCCCCCTGCTTCACAATTATTGTGCCATTGCCCTCAGTCATTATTCCACCATTCTGACGCCATTCCGATTCATTCCTTACTTCCTTCTGGAAACCTGAAGCTCTGATCCATCCAACATACTTTAACACCTTTATATCTTCCGGACTCTTCAGTATATAAATCCGCTTGTACTCTCTGATATTTCCTTAGTTCGAATATCAACTAAATCCCGTTTTCTCCTGCTCCACTTCACTCTGAAACCCACTTCAGTCCTTAAGTTGACCTTAGGATTGTCTTCCGACCCTCTGCCCTGAAATTAAGGAACAGAACTCATACAGGGGCACAGCACATAAGCTGAAGCTGAAGTTCCTTGCCCCTCCGACCCCCCTCAGGGATTCCCGACCGACTCCGCTGTTCTGCACACTCTGGACTTGACAGGTTGTGGGGATTGATGTGAGCATAGTCCTTATCCCCCTCTTTGGGGTAGACATCCCAGCATCTAGTGAGGGAGTTGGGCTTAGCTCCTAAGCATCCAGGGTGGAAGCGGATGACAAGGTTGAATTGGGATAGGAATTCTGACCAGCAGGCTTGCCGATGGGTTAGGACTTTGGAGGTGGAGAAATATTCCAGGTTTTTGTGGTCAGTAACAATGTCAATAGGGGTGCCGGAACCTTTGAGGTAAGGATGCCAATGCCGGAAGGCTTCATGGATAGCAAGGAGTTCCTTATCATGGGTGTTGTAGTTGAGTTCCGGGGCTGTCAGGCTATGGGAGTAGAATGTGACAGGGCAGAATTCCTCGTCCAGACAACAGATGGAGAGGATTCCCACAATAGTGTAGCCCGAAGCGTCAGTTTTGACTGTGATAGGGCAGTCTGGAATCCAGTGAGTAAGGATAGGGGCTCGGATGAAGGTGTCTTTGAGTTGTGTGAAGGCAGAGTGGCAGGAATTGTCAAAGTTCCAGGGGCATTTTTCTGAGTGAGTCAGGTAAGCGGGACAACAATATTGGAGTATTTGAACATGAATCAACGATAGAAGTTGGTGAACCCAAGGAAGGACTGAATTTCCTTGACTTTTTGAGGTTTGGGCCAATCTCAGACCACTTGGACTTTTTTTCCAGGGACATAGTCAATCCCTGGGGGGAGACGGTAGCCCAGGTATTCAATAGAGTCTGAGTGCCACTCACATTTGTCTGGTTTGGCATAAAGTCCGTGTTTCCGGAGACGTCGGAGGACTTCCTGGATATGTTCCTTGTGAGAAGCCATGTCATTGGAATAAATGAGGATGTTGTCGAGGTAGACCATGACGCAGACATCTAGGAGGTCTGCAAAGACGCTATTGACAAAGCACTGAAAGGCCGCAGGGGCATTGGTGAGCCCGAAGGGCATCACCAGCCACTCATACGAGCCGTAGCGCGTCCAGAAGGTGGTTTTCCACTCATCTCCGGGAGTGATGCAAACAAGGTGATATGCGTGGCAGAGGTTGATCTTGGTGTACACCTTGGCATGGCTAGGGGAATCAAGGAGGTCAGATATTAGGGGTAGGGGATAGCGATATTTTGTTGAGTCCTCGGAAATCAATGCAGAGGCGCAGGGATCCATCCTTCTTGCAGACAAAGAGGACAGGAGCACCATGAGCAGATTTGGACTGGCAGATGAAGCCGTAGTTGAGGTGTTCATCTATGAATTCCCAGAGGGACTCGAGTTCTGTAGCGGAAACTGGGTAAACAGTTCTGAGAGGAGGGGAAGCACCTTCCTCCAAGTCAATCTTGATGTTGAATTCCCTGTGGGGCGCAAGGGTGTCAGCCTTGTGCTTACTGAAGACATCAAGGAAATCATGATAGTCTAGAGGGATGGAGGACAGATCAACTTCTTCGGGAGTGTCAGTATTCAACCCTAAGTACCAGATGGTTCTGGCCTTCCAGCCTCAGAACCACATCAACATAAGTTCAAATGTTTCCAGCCAGAATCACCTCGGAACCACTATGTTCCGAGACCGCTTCCAAAATTCTTGTGCTCCTGCCGGAAGCGGAAGCACCAGAACTATGACCACACAACCCTTATGTTCACTTAGCCTTTTTAACTTTACATTTACTGCATCTATTACTACACTGTATATTCTTCCCTCAGGTTCATTCCAAATAACATAATATGAGTATACCTCTGCCTATAGTATATATATTTCTCTTTAGTCTATCAGCACCTCAGTCGTTTCTGTCCATCTAGACAGCGGCTGAGGTGAGTTCATATCTACTTAGTTTTTATTCCTAGCTAATGTACTGTAGCTTTGGGCAACTCCTGCCCTCTTCTAGGTAAATAAACTAGTCGTTTCCGTCCATCTAGACAGCAGCTGAGCTTTGGGCAACTCCTGCCCTCTTCTAGATTCTGTCAGGGAGTTCTGGAGTGTCAGGGTCACGGGATACGGAACAGAGTTTGGAGTCCTGGGGACGGAGGTGAATGCTGAACTGCTCGGAGCCATTGAGTTTGCATGTGCGGACAAAGGCAGCAGCATTGACAAACAAGATGTGAGGAGCTTTGCGAGGCGGCTTGTCAGGAATGTCGGAGTGAGATAGGGGAATGGGGTCTGGAATCTCCAGAGGTGACGTTGGGGTCATTGGCAAGTCTTGAGCCAAAGTAATACTGCCCAATACACAGTCAATTGACAGATTGTAGTGGGTGAGCCTGTTGTGTTCTAGAACAAGGGAACAAGATGAATCCAATGGAGTAACATAAAATGTATCGGAGGTGACAAAGCCAGAAGGGAAACGAACGGAAAGGTCAACAGCATGGGTAATCGTAGAATTAGAAGTACCATCAAAAAGTTTCAATGGAATAGGAGGAATGGAATATGTTGGAAAATGATGCTTGTTAAATGTATCAAATACGTACAGTTCCTGGAATCATACTTCTGCTTAATCTTGAGCAGAGAAGAGTACTTGTGACCAATGGAGATGCTTCAAGATGGCGGTCTTGCCTGAGATGCAGAGGTTGATGTGCAATGAGCAGAGAAGCTTCGGAATTGTTTGGTGACATTGGGGCCTCGATGTGAGGTTATCAGGGAGTGCAGGGTGTCTTCTTGGGCTGCCTCTGACTGAGCTGCATGTTTGAGCACAAGTATGGATAGTTCTAGACATGTGGTAAAAAGGTGATGTTAGCAAACTCATAGAGGTTTGAGTTCAAATATACCGTCAGATCCAGGTTCAATCCCAGAGTTCCTGGATAGTCCAGAGCATGCGGAACGGTGGAGTTGGTCGGGAATCCCTGAGGGGGGTCGGAGGGGTAAGGAACTTCAGCTTCAGCTTATGTGCTGTGCCCCTGTACAAGTTCTGTTCCTTAATTTCAAGGCAGAGGGTCGGAAGACAATCCTAAGGTCAACTTAAGGACTGAAGGAGGTTTCAGAGTGAAGCAGAGACTTCACAGGATAGAACGGGATTTAGCTGATATTTGAACTAAGGAAATATCAGAGAGTACAAGCGGGTTTATATACTGAAGAGTCCGGAACATATAAAACTGTTAAAGTATGTTGGACGAATCAGGGTTTCGGGTTTCTGGAACAAAGTAAAGGGATGAATCGGAATGGCATCAGAATGATGGAATAATAACTAAGGGCAATGGCGCAATAATTGTGAAGCAGGGGGAAAGGGAATTATCAATAGGAACTGTGAATGTCAAGGAATGTCAAAGGAAAGGAACATATGTCAAGAGATAGCCGAGATAGGAATATGAAAGTCTGGAATGGGGAATATGGGATTCGGAATATCAGATGAAGGAGAAATCTTCTAAGGTAAAGTCTGAGACTCGGGATTCAGGATTTGATCATAGGGGGCCAGAATTGGGTCGGATGGGTTGGGAAAGTTTCGGGATGTGACAACCCCCAACACAGGCCATGCACACCCCAAACAAGGCACCCGCCCTCAAAACAGGTCATGCACACCCCAAATGAAGCACCTGTCCTTGAAATTGGCCATGCACACCCCAAATGGTGCATCCCACACCCCGAACAAGACACCTGCCATTGAAACAAGCCATGTACACCCCAAAGGAGGCACCCACCCTCAAAACAGGTCACATGCACCCCAAACAACACATCCTGCACTCTGAATGGTACACCCACAGCCCAAATGACACACACACATGAAAAACAGGCCACTTGCTTTCACTTGTATAGTAGTCCATGTACCAGTAGTATAGCATTTAATTTTTTTTTTGAATCAAACTATCATAAGTGTGTAATTAAGTGAACCAATGACAGTCTGGGATAGACTTGAGAGTACTGTCCAGAGCTGTCCAGAGCTATCCAGTCAGGTACCTTGCTAGGGGTGTCTGTCAGTCTGTGACCCCTGTCCAGCCCTGTCCAGCCTATCCAACCCTATCCAGTCCAGTCCAGGTGAGGGTTAGTTTGCTGATGCATTCTGCACAACTCTGGTACTCCAGTGTCACCTGTGTTGACGTCCAACTAAGTCCTCACCTCAACAACTTGAAGCTAGCCTTCTTGTGGTCACTCCCACCCTCTGACATCTGACCTCTGCTGCTCTATTCCACCTTTGTCACCATTCCACTCTGCTGCTACTCCACTATATACTGGACTGAACTCAGGCAAGGGCACAAAACATAAGTTGAAGCCAAAGTCCACTCCACTCCCCCAACAACTCTGGACAGCCCAGAGGAGATGGTATCTTAACAGCACTACTGTATCTTGTCATGTGAAGTGAGCTGAAGCTCACCAAAACAGAGGACATTATTGAGGTTAGCACTCTACCTGATGTTGAAGGTGATGAAGAAGAGGTGTTTGAGGATGGGTGGGGCAAGATCAACCTTAATTTCTGTCACATCCCGAAACTTCCCTAACCAATCCAGCCCAATTCCGAACCCCTATGACCAAATCCCGAATCCCGGCCCTCATACTTTACCTTAGACAATTTCTCTTTCATCGGACATTCCGAACCCCGCACTTCCCATCCCGGACTTTTGTATTCCTGTCCTGGACTTTCGTATCCCTATCTCAGTTATCACTTGACATATGTCACTCTCCTTTGACACTTCTTGACATTTACAGTTCCTATCAATAATTCCCTTCCCCCTTGCTTCGCAATTATTGTGCCATTTCCTTCAGTCATCATTCTACCATTCTGACACCATTCCGATTCATTCCTTCCTTTCCTCCGGAAACCTGAAACCCTGATTCGTCCGATAGTACTTTAACATCTTTATATCTTCCGGACTCTTCAGTATATAAACCTGCGTGTACTCTCTGATATTTCCTTAGTTCAAATATCAACTAAATCCTGTTCCTTCCTGATCCTCTCCCTTCCAATTCTCTAAGTCCTTAAGTTGACCTTAGGACCAGCCTCCGACCCTCCGCTCTTAAATTAAGGAACCGAACTCATACAGGGGCGCAGCACATAAGCTGAAGCCGCAGTTCCTTACCCCTCCGACCCCCTTCAGGAATTCCCGCAAAACCCCGCCTTCTCCGCACCTCCGGACATTCCGGGAATTCCGGGAACGAGCCCGGATTTAACAATTTCCACTAATTATGGTATGTAGTTACTTCATGTCATGTCATAAGTACTGTATGCATATACATATCAAACCCACAGGTATACCCAGCAAAGGTCACCTCATGGGTCCACAGCCATGAACCCATCCATACCCCTACCCATTGGAAGTCACCACTCAAATTAGGCTGCAACAAAATAATACTGTGGACTTCTTCAAGGACAAGAATGATCATTAGCAAGTCATGGATACATATCTACATACATACAACAATGTTTCATCCGTCAATCCATGGTCCCTAAGTCAATACGATGAAAACCCACAAACACAAATATGACAGCGAAAGGGAAAAATAGGAGAAACCTTTGATACAAACGCACCCCAGGAGAACATCGCCGTCATCTTCACACAGGTGAGTTGGTCATCTCCACCTTCCTCGTCGTTGGGACATTCTGGATGTCGTTATTTTTTTCTTTCGATTGTTGCCATGCGGCGTTGTCGTAGACAGGGTCATTGAATTTTGGTTGTGGTAGGTGGTCTGTATTCCTCTGGTAGAAGCAGGAGACGGAGATGATTTCAAGCACTACCACTCCGAGCAAAAACCAGAAAGCCATAGAACGTCCGTAGTACTCGTCTGGACCACCGTGAGTAGCCTCAAAGGAGGTTTCGATCGAGCTAACCGCAGCAAGCCCGATCGCGGAGCCAAACTCCAAGGCACCGTTAAAGATCGCGCCGACCGTGCCAGACATGGATGCTGGCGCAGCTTGGAAAATAGCGATGCTGCCAAAACCAAAGTTATCAGCTTTACACCAAGGGCGTGGGTACGTTCCACTTACTTTGTGTGGGTATATGTCAACATTGCACCAGCACTGCCGAGCGCGAATGCGGGGAATACAAAAGACCAGTATTGCTCAGGCTGCCCACCACCTAAGGCAAGCAATGTGGTGGCGACGGCGAGCAAGGAAAGACCCGTTAGGATGATCCACTTCGGGCTGAACACCCTGGACAAAGATCCAGTGAAGCTCATTGCGAAGGCCAGCACCCCGATGGGAAACCTGATCTAATATCAGGAAACTGTCTCGCGTAACTTGTAGCACTTACATATGGACAGCGGTCGAGATGACGGACCAACGAAATACATTTTGCCATAAATTCGTGAAAATGGTGAAGACGGTACTCCACCAGAAGAATGGTAACAACGCCGAACCAAACAGGACGGAGAAATTGTTGTAGAACCACGTGCGAGGAGGTCTAGGTGGAAGAACAGTGAGTCCACAGACATGAGCAAGTGACATGGTGTCATACATTGCCGCCTTATCAACAGGAATTAGGGTTTCCCAATAGAAAAACCCAACGGTCATCAAGATCGAAATGATCAACGGAACTAGCACTGTCGCGGTGGCCCAGCCATCTACAGACCCTGACGTGACCGCGAATATAAAAAGGATGAGGGCGACTAGACGACCCTATTAGCATGTGACTTGAGTATGATGGAGGGAAGTTATACCAGTCAATAAGAAAACCCCGATCAGGTCAAGGCTCTTCCATCTGGCAATGCGTTCATCAGGCTCATCCACGACCTTTGCGATTTCCGGGGGGATGATGAACAGAGAACCTAAAGCAACTGGAATGGCGACCAGGCCGACAAACCAAAAAACCCAGTGGAACGATGCCCATTGCACAAGCATTGCTCCGATGAGAAGACCCAGCACTGCGCACCGTAAATCTTCTTCCAATCCCGGACGCAACGCCAACACTCACCATTTGCAACTGCGCCACATCCTCCAAATATGCCAATCGCCCGAGCTTGCTCAAGGGGGTCTGGGAATATATTCACCAACAGTGTGAGAGCAGATGGAATCGTCATAGCAGATGCTGTGGTACAGGTCAGCAGATATGATTTCTCGTGGCTTCCGTCTTACCGATTCCAGTGAGCGCTCTGAATATAATGATTGCGATCTCGTCATTCAAAAAACCAGCCCCGACCGAAAGAAGCCCGAGAGCAAACACGCCTCCGATGAATGCTTTCTCTGATGCTGTTCAATGAACTGTCTTCATTGACTTCAGTGCGACGCTTACCTGGATCATAGACATCACTGATGCGACCGCTCTGCGAGTGTGGGTTAAATACTTGTCGCGGTATGAGCATGGTAATGAAACATACGATCAAGAGGGAAGAAGCAAAAGTAAGCTGGAATGCGCTGATGATCCAGACTGACTGGCTCTCTGTGATATTCATCGATGCCTCCAAAGCAGGTATCGCAGAGAAGAGCGCCGAAATGTTGAACGCGTCCAAAAACTGTGCAAAACAGAACATCAACAACAGCACTAACTTGCGTGTCAAAGAAAGATGTTTTGGTGGTTCATCGATCAGTGTTTGGGAGGGTGACGCAGGTGGCAGCATTGTGCTGAAAGGCTGCAAGTATGGATTTTGCAGTCTGACAATGCGCTCGCGCACCCACTTTTGTTTTGCTTCGGCCAGAGTCCAGGATTACCCATCTCTTTATAGTGAACGGAAACGATATCACGCGGGTCCCATACCCGATCCATGTATAGATATCAACTTATGAGTGACTTGAAGACCACATCATGAGCAACGGTGAGTGTATCAAGTCACTGAACGCGACAGACATTACCCGAATAGCACGAAGCTTCCATGAGGATCTGGAAAAAACAAAGGCGTGTTTAGTCCTTGACATCTCCCCGTGATGAGGAAAAGTAACAAAAGGGGGAACTAGTGAGAATTCGTATAATGACGAGCAACAGGGCCACATGTCTCAGCGAGATTCAAGATTCGGATAGCCAAGGGGTATCGCTCTATTTCTGCGCTCGGGTCCTGAAGGCTGATTTTCATTTTTTTACCAAGTCTCCAGTTATTAGGCCTTTCTACTCAGAGATGTCGCCTCCAAAGGTCTGGGCATTTCGATGACTCGAGTGTCGGGATGTGATTCACTGGTTACCCACCGTGTTCTGGATGGTGTCAAGTTGAAGCGACCTGACTACATAGAACGGCCACTGTCAGTCCGTAATGGTATATCATCCGTAGCTGGATGAAGTCGCTGAACAAGTTGGGCTTTCAGTGAAGAAAACTCCTGATGGGATGGCTATGATGTGACATATTAACGCGTGTGACATTTCGCAACAACCTGCAACAACCAGCCATCAGCCACAGAACGTTCCTTATTTTCTTTCCAGCCGAGATATGAAGCTAGACACGAGTTCGTCAAGAACCTTTGACATTGCACAACACGGGGCCTGAGGAAAACCCTCAGCACCGGTTGAGGTATGCGTTACATTGCTTCTTGCAACGTGCCCACGTCATTTATGGTCAAAGTTTTCCTACTGCACGGCATCGTTGTCCTTTAGGCCCTAGGGTCTCGGTGATGAGTGCAATGGAAGCATGTGCTAGAATATTGTTCCGTGCAACGATGAGCACAAGGGACTAGTGCCTGTGCCACTGAAGCTCCACGTCAAGGTTCAAAATTTTGAAGGAACCAGACCCAGCTTATCTCCAAGCTGGATCTGTCGAGGTCGTACGAATTTGCACAATAGCGTGCAGCATTAACCCGAGGCTGCAGGCTCTACTGATCTATGAAATCCACTGATCAGACATCTCCAGCCCTCAGAGAGGGTGCTGTGGTTGCACACACCAAAAGCTGGCTTAATACATGTGTGGTGGACGAATTTCTCAGATCTGGAGAAAATAACATCAATGATACTCGGGAAGTTGCCGACTTGGTCAACAAAAACTTTGCTTGACCCAACAAATGACTTGCGCGATTTTGAGGTGAGTTAGGCACGGAATTGTGGGTCGACACAATCCTTGACAAGCAAGTGATGTGCAAAGTTATGTTTTCTGGACCTCGGCTCACATTTCCCCTATTTTTGAAGTCAAGTTGGATACCTTGATCCGTTGTGCCAAATCATGTTGTCAAAGGTAAGCCATGCCCATATTGTTTACTTACATCTTTGTGCTCGCGGTATTCCTCGACATCACTAAGTATATTCCAGCCTTCTGATTTTTAGAAGCACAGCACGCCCTATCTTCGTCTTGCGCAGCCAAACAGCCTGTCTCCTGTAGGACGAACATCCGTGTTATATAATTATCCCCTAGAGTGTAGCCACTGCCTAATCTCCGGTGTAGCACAAGCGGGGCCCTACCCCGCTTCGTCGGTCAGGTGAAAACAAAGAACCTCGGAGATTTGGATCTACAGAGCAATGCTGTTAACCACGAATGTCGTGATCCCAAACCTGCACCTTGGCACCAGTCACGAGGTACAGGCTCAAATCCCTGTATCGATGGTGCAACGGCTCTGGTGGGGAGAGTAGCTTCCACTGCCTCCCCATCACGGTGGGGTCCCAGTGATGTTGTTGTCGCCAGATATATCGAGTGGTAAAGCACTTCATGTCCAGTACGTGTTGATGCTTCGCCAGTGGTGATACCTAGACGATGCCGTTAGACTCCAGAAGGGAAGGAGTTGCCTTCACAGACCAAAGGCATTTCCCGTCGTGTTCTTTGAATCAATAACTCGAGTCTCCTGATTTAGAATGCCACTGATGGACAATGCGTCAAACACACGACGCGAGCATCCGATACGAATATCGAGTCCGAGAACGAACCCCTATTTTGGAATTGGGAAAATTGTTACGCCCGTAGAGTTAGGCAATATTGGCTCGTTACCTGTGTAGTGTTGCATATTGGTTTCCCTAGTTGTTGCGTATTGGTTTCCCTAGTTGTTGCGCCACGTAAATCACGTATCGATGCAACACGCAAAATCCTATCGTGAGCTGTGTCGTTGACGTGGTCGACACTAGTCAGTAGATGATTCAAATATCGAGCTTGGATAGGTATCGATACTGGCCATGTTGTTTACAACGTGCCCATGGAATCGAAATCGATTCCATCAATATAAGTATTATCTGGATTATCGTTCATGTCATCGGACAATTGAGCACAAAGACGGGGCAGACTTACTTGATGTTCATTCCCTGCATGCTGAAACGCATGATATAACTCAGAAGGTGAAAGTCAAGGAGACCCTCATCCTCTATGAAGTTCCCGTCACTAAGACGGGAGCGGCCAACGCCCATCTCAACGAGAACATCGGCGCCACTTCCACCTGTTACACTTTTTGAGGTGAGGAATCAACCGACCCGACCATTCCAGACCGGGCAGTTAAGCCTGGGGGTGGTTTGAATGATGATGGATTCAGGGAAATGCTGGCTGGTGTTAAGTATGGAAACGAAGATCTCGAGAGACCAGGCGGCACTGGTTGGTTTGATAGCTACTCCAGGCTTTGATATGCGGTTTAGTTTCAGGTCAGTGCCATGCTGATCGAGCGATAGTGCAGTGTACCGTCCCCACGAGAAATGCCCGGGTCCAGGTCACAAGTCCGCCCTTACATGTCGTGGCCATCATCGTCCGCCTGATCGTAGTCCGTCGAAGTAAATAATTCTATTTCCCAAGGTCCACTCCGTAGCATGATAGGCCGACACAAGATAAAAGCTCGCGTCCCAGAAACGTTGGAGTACTGGAGACCACCGAAGAACGTTACAGCATCTTGCTGGAGGGATCCATCATTGAGGCAATTAACCGTGACAGTCTGTGATCTCTGTGACAAGGTTGTATCTAGTGTGGATGGATGCGCGCACAAATGCGCTGCCCAGGAGGACTCCAAGCATGAAAATCGAGATACGCTATGTATTCTTGAAGGATGTCACGTTGCACCAGGCTGCTTTTATACGTTCATCGCTAGATGCCTCCAACCCCAGGTTGAGCTCTGCGGTGACCGGTCCGTTGGTAGCCAGGATGTCGCAGAAGAGCTCAGGTATGCCCACTGCACAGCTGGAGCCTTCGAGCAGCCTTCAGTACGGTCACTGAGCTCAGAGTTCAACGTGCAAAATCTGCAAGCACCTCATTATCGACGAGTGAGACGAAACCGATTACATACTGGTGTGTTGACGAAAGGCGGTGAGTAACGCCGAATCATTAATCAAGTGTCACACGAACCAAGAGTCGACAGTTACCACCTTAGAGTAACAGCCACCCACAGAACTCCCTCAGACGGTCGACATGGGCTTATCATTGGATTTCGGGACACCCGTGAACACCGCTCTGCTCATCTATATACTTTACTCAGTCCAGAGAATCATATTCCCGCCCGTCTCGACCCCAAAATCCATTCCGAATGAGTTCAAGCATGGTTATTCATGGATGCCCAAAGCACATCCACCTTGCGTCTTGTTCCAGACCTACACTCCTAAGACCCTTGCGCCTTTCAACGGCAAAGACGGTGGAAGAATTTTACTTGCCATAAAGGGCATCGTCTTCGATGTCACCGCTGGACGAAACTTCTATGGACCTGGTGAGCCGTATTTCCACCTCCGCATATCTGGAGTTGTCAATACTAGGTAGATGGAATGTATGGCAACTTCGCCGGCAGAGATGCTTCCCGGGGCATGGCTAAACAGTCATTTGACGAGGGTATGCTCCATATTGTCATTTGACGCGTTGCATAACATAGCTTCGCTGAATACTCAGAAATGTTGACCTCGATTGACGGGCCCCTGGATAATCTAGCGAACCTCCGTCCAGATGAGATGTATGTGGTCCAACCGCTCTGAACGCAGTCAGGCTACTAACGCATACTCCACAGCGAAAACATGAAAGGTACATTGACCACATACTCATTCGTATTGTAAACCATGCTCAGCATCCTTAGGATGGATTGAACACTTTTCGAACAAGTATGTGATCTGTGGCGAGCTGGTGGAAAACGATGATGTATGAGATTGTTCCATTCTTGTTTGTCAATATCGGGTGATCGCCGTCTAGAAATTTTGTTTGCAGTAGGCCTTCGTGACTATGATGTATTGTTTATCATCCATACCAGTTGCTGGTCCAAAGACTTAGTCTCCAGTGCCATTTCTTGCTCGTGCCGTAGCTATCTATTCATTTGCTTACCTCCATCTCACTACCGTCACGGTGTTGACCCAATCATATGGTTCGTGTTTGGATCGTGTCGCGTTAACTACTGGTACGCGTTGTACGATATCGTTCTACTCCCCTCAAATCACCGCCCTCCGTTCATATATACATCTTGTCATATTCGTTGATGAAATCTGCCATTTCCTTGATAGGATCTGGGTTTCATATTTAATACACAACTCACATCTACTCCGAGTCGATATGATAGACGACGATGGCAACTTCTTTAGCAGACTAGATCGGGGCGACAACGCATTTCAAAATCGACTGCGGAACGCACCACGAGACGATGATCTCCCTATGCCGAACGCGCCCCCACTCTTCCAAGATGAAGAGGAAACACCATTACAGCAGCTCATCCGGCATTGGACGAACGAACGACACGCCCCCGATATCCTCCCAGCGGAGGAAGATTTGCTCTCCAGGCTACTCGATCATATACGGAGTCAGGTAGGTAAGCTGCCCTACTGTATTCTCTTCCGGAGCCAGTTCACTAAATGTCATTGGCAGTCTGAGACTGTCCAGCTATTACGCTCCGATCCATCGTCTTCGGAGGAGGAACATTTTAGGATTATGCTAGCTCAGACAGAGGTCGAGCGGGTGAAGTTTGTCGTCAGATCATACCTTCGTACAAGACTGTTCAAGGTCTGTCCATCTTCAATGTTGCTGTATGTTGGATATTAGATGATCGCTACAGATTGAGAAATTTGCTCGATATATAATGACCAACCCAGAGGTCCAGCGGCGACTGTCCGAGAGCGAGGTTAATCATGGTCGAAGGTAAACAAATGTTTCTCCGTTATCGACACCTAATTGACATGCCATGCCAGATTTGCGAGACTAACTGACCAGCATTTTTACCACTCTGTCCTGCAAAGCTTGCCTGAAAGTCAGCAAACGTTAGATGATCAGCCCCCATTTGTTCCCTCAATGGGTGAGTGTTTCCCCAATGGCGACCGGGACATTTCCAGTCTCTAACAAAAGCCACCAGTCACCGAGCCGGATAAAATGTGCGCGGTCTTTGTGCATGCCCGTCAGAACTGTCCTCCAGTGCGCTTGCCTGAGTTAGTCATTTCTCTGTTCCATCACACTGGGCAGGCTATTAACTTTGTTGGCTCATCAGCGGAACAGCTCTGGAAATGCAAAAAGGGCATATCTCACTAACACCTTATTCGGTTGTTGAGCAGCTGGTGATGAGAGGCGAGGTTGAGCTGGTTTAATTAAATATGATATGTAGCCATATCAGACAAAGAATACTGTACGATAGCTCGTGCTGCAATATGTCGTGACCGCGGATACGAAAGGATACAAAGGAAATCACAAAATTTGTTTGGTTTGAACTGTTATCTCGGAACGTACGGTGCATCCTCTTCATCTCGCCAATCCCCGTCCTGATCTCGATTACTCGACTCGGCATGGCCGTCCCTCTCATCGTCCTCATCCATAGCTACGTCGGCTTCGGCCTCTGATTTAACACCACCCCCAACTTCTTCTCCCACACCCTCAGCATCAGCATCACCTTTCTTTTTGCGTCGCTTCTTCGGTTCCTTGGGGGCAGCAGGGGTGCCGTTCTTCTTTGCCTTGCCTCTCTTCCGCTTCGGACCCTCCGCAGCTTCTGCCTCAAGGTCAACGGTACCACCGGCTGATGGATCTGGTACAGATTCCACGATCTCTTTCAAGAAGTCTAGCATCTCCGTCGTGTCAACAGCATGTTTTCTGCAGAGATACGCTCAGAATTGTCCAGACGGAAAGTGAGCGGCCACAAACAAATGATATGCCTCGACTTTCTTCGCTCCTCGTTCCACGGTCACTTTGCTAGCCTCCTCGACAATCATCGCGAGGAAGAGTTCCAGAGCTTTCGCTGGATGAAATAACGGTGACGTTGTAAGGGGAACACGTTCATGTTTGCGAGGCTCGCCTAAGGAATGAGGAGCGTACATATCACGACTGGCGTTGCCTGTGCGACCTTTCCAACCTCCTCATCCTTTTGCATGATTTTCTTTATTCGAGCCTGTGTCTCGTCAACCGTTGAGACCTGAATCTCGTTGGGTTGGTAGTATCGGTCTCACCACAGGGAATTTGGTCTGCTTGTTCTTCGTTTTCATAGTTATAATGGACTCGGGCGTTTGAGAGTCTGTTAGTTTCGGGTCAACGAGGGAGTACGGTGTCGAGTGAGCGTTTATGTGTTGGGACGAAGGTCATACCGGCGTCGGATACACAATCTCATCGCTCACGTGACCAACACTTAGATGACTCTTCCATCATTTATTAAAAGGCTCTTCAAGTCATTCCCTCAAGAAGTACAGTCAATTAAAGCTGAGACTTCATGAGAGGTTAAGTAATAATTGATATTGTTCTTCTGTGTATCGACCTGAAATTTCGACACCAACAACGGGTTGGATACCAGTAAACAGAAGGTACGTGGTATAACATGCAGAAGCCGGTATGAGAAATGATTATCATGCAATGCAGCCGATTCCAAACATAAATTTAGATCAACTGGGGGGTGTATCAGAGCACCTATGCACGTCTACTTGAATTCCCTTTTTTGAATGGTATCTAGACAGTGGTAAGTGACTATCACGCAAGGGGAGTTGCCAGCCTGGTCGATGTCATAGGTGACAGCTCCCCCCTCAGGCTGCAGATTGAGCTATTCCAACGGGCGAAAGTTTCCTTTCCCTGTGAGAAGGTATTCAGTGACCAAGGAGCTCGGGGGGCTCAGACCACCACGCACCCGTTTGCATTACCGAGGAGCCCTTCAAATCTCTGTCTCAGGTCCTCTAACCGTTGATTCAGGCCATTACCAGCCGTTCCATATTCATGAGCGTGGTCCATCTGGAAGGCCCTGCTTTCCCGCAGAAATTGCTCTAGGTCTTTCACCCGGGTGATAGACAACTCGGGCTCGCCGGAACCGCGTGCGCGTGCAAGGTAGGAAGCGACCATAGTGGATAGACCACCTTCTTAAAGAATCAAGGTATGAATCGTGTCGAACACAGAAATCACTCACCCAGAATTGAAGTCGCGATTTGCGCCTGATTTTTTACTGTCGTTTAGCTCGACAGATGCTGCAATCAAAAATATGCCGTACTTTCCTGTCTGGGATTGGAAACAGCGGCTGCAAGCCCCGTTGTCAAAGCACCCAAGAACACTTGCAAGCCGATAGCGAGATTGAGAGCGTAACCTGTCCATAACGCTGCAGGACGGCACAAACATCTACATCAACAGGGGCGCAAACTTATGGAACCCGTTCACACCAACCTTTCTTAGCATATTTGTCCCTCTCAACGACGGCATGGTCAATCGTTGGCTGAAGGCGTTCGCCAACGGTGCGCTGAGACTAGAGGTAGATGAATACATGTGCCGGCCGCTTGCGAAAACTCAAGTACGCACGTGTCCCTTTTCTTCGACTGGGACTATCCAGTCAATCCCAGACGCACCGCGGCCAGCTTGGGACAGTCCAGCTTGCGATACTACCGTTGCCCGTCGGGAAGGGCCGCGAGCGTGACCGTCTCGGCTCCGCGCAGGGGGCGGGGGTAGAACACGATCAAAGTCAGCATATGGATTGTCCTGAGAGCGGGAAAGTGTCGGGTAACCTTCTGACCCTCCGAGAAGGTGTCTTTCTGTCGTGGATGTCGTTTCTAGTTGAGTGTCGCGTCCGCTTGTACCATTACTGTCGCCCGAGTCGGGAGTTATGATTTGAACGTGTTGAAATGTACCGGCCTCAGCAGGCACAGACTGAGCAGTGGAGTTATGTGGTTCCGTAGTTTCCACCCTGACATTAGTGGCTACGGGTAGACCATGATCGTGGTCCATATTATCAACGTAGTGAAACTGGTGCCAGGGGCGCGGAGAAACTCAGCTTGCCACACGGCTACCTCGAGGCTTTTAAAGGATCCATTGGCTGAACAAAGATACTCATTCATTTGCTTCCGCCGTAGATGCTAGAGTGCAACTTGGCGCCCCCGACGTTACTCGGTCCGCTATCAATTAATTCTAGGCACCGGAAGCAAGTCTCGATACCGGAACTTGGCAGAATTACCTCCTGAGAATACGCCAGCTCAAAACACGAGGTGTGTGGAGTCCACCATTCGCTTTTCGCTTCTATCAACAACATGTCAGCAGGAAAAGGAAAATACCAATACCGCGAGCGGTGTAACCCCGGACAATCTGCGAACGTCTGAGCACTCTACCAATGTACTTCTATGGTTTTCCCATAAACACAAGATTCCGAGGGAATTGCAAGGAACTTGGGATTTATGAAACCCAGACTCTTGGAAATAAAAGAAGCTTTCGGGCGCGGTATTACAATTTGGGATGGGTGACTTGATCAGAGGATTGTTTCGGCTTGGCCCTACAACTGAAGGCGTTGACAGTTTTTGCAACCCTGGGAGTGATCACATCACAGAATCTAGGAGGACATAACTTGAGAATCAAGAGTGGTCGCTTAAGAGGGCTCAGGACTGAAAGGCCCAACACAATATTTATTTTTGTTAGAAACATGACTGTATCATGAAGCTGGGAGGATCGAGATGCCTGCACAGAGCAGGAGAAAAGGATATACGAAGTGCCAGTAGGTGCCAATTCCCTTGACGACTCTCGCAGCTGCTCAGTGGAAATTGCAGCTGGGAAGCAAGTGCCCGGAGCAGAGAGTTACTTACACCGCTTACGGCATGCTGATAGTCGGAGTGATGGTAGTGTGCAAATATTTTCTGGGCGCCGCTGAGTGCCCATACGTGTGAGCTGCAGACCCTTCAACATGACACCACGGCGTCGGATTGCTACGCAGCATCTCGGAATAGCACAGCGAAGTTGTAGAAATAAAGCAGTGCGGAAACAAAAGTCGCGCATGCGGTCGGATCCCAGAAGTAAACGCAGCGATGCCGCTGGTGCAGGTTCCAGTCGACTCTTGATATATCACGAACACATGAATCGGTCGATGGACGGCTTCACGATGGCTTTAACGCAGCAATGCTCATCGTAGCGCATCTGACAGATTGGCAGGACGCAATCAAGAGAGCGATCGCAATGAAATCATTGATGGGGCCTGTCGAGTTAGTACTTTGTAATAAGAGACTAAACCATGAATTTGCTTCTCATCTCATCTATGTACTCGATGGCTACATGATGTTATATGCTGCGTCGCTGATATCAGCGTTTCTTCTGTTAGTTGTAGTGATTTTGATTGTCCAGATTCTCTCTAGAAAGTCCCCAGGACGCTGGCCAGCAATGCCATCCGAATCTAAATAGGGGATTAGTTGTGCACATACAAGATGTTCATCAACACATACGAAAAGACCATAACGCATCTGACGGAAATAAGCCGCACGGCGAGAGTCGAAGTCTACCTCGGGATCGATTTCTAAGGACTGAGGTCAGTACGGCTATAGCGACACCTCCAAAACCACTTGCCGTTGACTCTGGGGAGAGGGTGCATGACAATCATGTCCTCTTTCGCTCGAGACAGAAGGGCATGATCGACCCTGTATGAGTCCTTGACCTTCTGCCATTCTAATTCGCTCTCAAACCTTTCTTTCTGAACCCGTGTGACGTAGAGAACGTCGGTGTCCGGAAGCACTTCTTCCAAGGATTCCAATTGTCGTACGGGAATACCAGCCTTTCGTGCTACGGCCACGACGCTAGCCGGCATAGCCAAAGATGGGGGAGCAATAAAGTTGAGAGAAACAGAGTAGTGGCAAAGCAGCGTCACAAGGCTGTGAACGGTGCGTCCATTCTTCAGGTCGCCGAGTAGAGTGATAGTGCGTCCATTGACAGTACCGAGCTCAGACCGAATCGTGTAGACGTCCAATAAAGCCTGGAACGAATAATTTGAATTTAGCCGATATTGTGACGGACAAAGAGCACGATGTACCTGGGTCGGGTGCTCTCCGACACCATCCCCTGCGTTTAAAACTGGGACTGGAGAGAACTTCGCGGCCAGTTGGGCACTTCCGACGTCAGGATGTCTGATTACGATTGCGTCAGCGTAACAGCCGAGCGTGCGGATGGTGTCAGCCACTGTCTCTCCTTTGCGCACTGAGGAAGTATCGGCATTGACTGAGATGACTTCGCCGCCGCAGCGTTTCATTGCCGCCTCAAATGAAGTGCTCGTGCGGGTAGATGGTTCATAGAATAGCATACAAAGTACTTTGCCCTTGAGGATATCGAGGACCCCGTTACGCTCTACCTGAAGGCGCATTTCGTGGGCCAAAGAGAAGAGGTCATACATATCTCGCTGATTGAATTGCTTCACCGAGAGGATGTGTCGACGGTGGAAAGCGGGATGGGGGCCATAGACAGCGGGGGGGATGGCATTCAGTGGACCCTGAAGTGGCAGGTGACTTGGGGGAAGCTGGCTGTTCACAGGAGCGTGGCTCGGAACAAACTCCGGCTTTACAATAGGGATTGTCACGTTGCGGGTCTCACCAACGGTATGAGGGATGGTGGCACTGGAGACGTCTTTGCCAATGGGAGAAGGAGACAGCGTCCCGTCCAAAAACAAGGTCTTTCCATGCATCACAACCCTGTGCAACGACCCATAGACAGCGCTCTTTTCGAGAGGTGACCATCGACTGTCACGTGTCCCAAACTGCGAGCGGCGTCCGACGACGACCTCCACGTGGGTATTAGTTTGCTCGGGGAAACCGAAGATACGGACAGGATTGTCGTGTAATCGGGCTCGGATGCCTTGGAGGGTGATGCGTCCGACAGTGACGGCGTTGAGCAGTAAGGGAATGGTCTCCTCGATACCGGACCAAGCAGACGCCTGTTCCCTCAGTTCAACAGCAAGATGATATGGAAGAGTTCCAACAGAAAAGGCATCGATCACGTCAAGGTTTTTCCAGAAAACCTTTTGATCTTCGCTTGAGGGCAGAATTGTAGACCGAGGATACTGGTCGCACGTGAAAGATAGAGTGTAGACGGAGACGTCACAAGTAACTTTGAGGTTTCTGGCCTTGCTAAGCGATATCAAGAGCAAATCTTCCTTGCTCCTGACGTCAGTGATGTGAACACTACGATTATAAAGACTGGCCAGCAGAAGGACAGATGCGAGATTGGAACCCCTTGCATCCGTGACGATCATCTTCTCAGTTGGCCAGGAAGCGAAATGAGTAGCAACGGCAGAAATCTGCGGTGGTGCAGTAGGTTCGTGGAATGCTATGAAGAGGGCCTTGACCTCGGCCTTGACTTCATCGCTCAGAGGAAGGGCATTGCCATCGGCTGTAGCAACGCTCAGCGCATAGTTGCAGTATGCGTTGCTTGCGGCAACGTTCTGGACTTGTTGCAAGCTATTTATGTCGGTAATCGAACCGTCCACACCGTGAGGAAGAATCAGTGATGTCGTGAATCCACCACTGACAGACGCTTGTAAGGCTTGGCTGAAGCTGTCGTCGCCAGACTCAGCAGTAAGCCTTGGGACAAAGGCGGAGATGTTGACAAGCCCAGGGAACACGTGCGTAAGATACGAGCTTTTAGAGTCAATGTTCGAGACATCCAGTGGCAACTTGCGGACCAGGGCTTCTGCGAGAAGCTTGGCATTTTTGACATTGGTGATGAGCGGGATAGCAAAGTCAACTGCCATTCTTCTCGTGCGATAACCTTTGCTGGCGTAGCTGGCCGGACGACGATAGTTGTTCTTCGAAGGAAGGTTGATGTACATGTCGATCAGATTATTTTCCAAATGCTGGGTGAGTGAGTATTCGGACTTCTGTAAGTCGCTGCTTCCTTCAGGAAGGGTCTCCAGAAACTGCAAGAGGGTGAATACACTCTGTACGAAATCAATGCGGGCCTCTCACTTTGCAAGGAACACTATGTTCAGTTAAGAAGTCAGCCGTTCCTGACGTCGCGAAGATGTTATATCCCGCAGCGTGCAGCTTTTGCACAGAAGGGAGAATCTCCAGCTTCTCCTTGTAGCTGCCAACAGAGAATAAAATGTTCTTCTTCGGCGGAACAATGCCTGTCGATATCAGGGCCTTCAGGTAGGCTTCGTATTTGTCGCGGCCAAAACAAGCAACTTCGCCTGTTGAGGCCATCTCTACTCCGAGAACTGGGTCGGCGCCAGATAGTCGACTGAAGCTGAACTGTGGGACCTTAACACCGACATAGTCGGAAGGAAGGCCAGGGTCTGGGTAAGGCTCGACAGGGAGTCCGAGCATCACCTTCGTCGCCATCTCTATTGCATCGATCCCAGTGACCTTAGATACGAAGGGGAACGATCGAGCGGCTCGCAGGTTGCATTCAATAACCTTGATTTCGTTGTTCTTCGCAATAAACTGGATATTGAACGGCCCTGTAACGTTCAAAGCATTTCCGATCTTCGCAGTGGCCTCTTCGATCTGTCGGACGGTCGCGGGATCCAGGTCTTGCGGTGGGTGGATTAGGGTGGCATCACCTGAGTGCACTCCTGCGTTCTCTACGTGCTCAGAGATAAAGTGCATGACCATCTGTCCATCCTTGGCTACCGCATCCATCTCGATCTCTTTAGCCTGTTCAATGTATTTCGAGATGACAACAGGATGTTCGCGAGACAGAGCAGTAGCTTGGGTCAGATAATTTGACAGATCATCGCCTGTGGATACTACGTTCATGGCTGCCCCAGAAAGCACATACGACGGCCTGACGAGAACAGGATAGCCCACGGATCTGCAGAAGGTGAGAGCCTCATCGAAACTGGTGAGTTCCTTCCACCGCGGCTGGTCGACGCCAATCTCGTCCAGCATGCGCGAGAACTTGTATCGATTCTCCGCAGTATCGATCATTTCGGGAGATGTTCCGTATATTTTGACGTTCTGGCGGTACAAGCGGAGCGCGATGTTGTTTGGCGTCTGTCCACCCATCGACAAGATGACTCCACGAGAGCGCTCAGTGTCGTAGATGTCAAGGATCGTCTCCAGACTGATGTTCTCGAAGTACAAACGATCAGCCTCGTCGTAGTCCGTACTGACCGTCTCCGGGTTATAGTTGACCATGATAGTCGGGAAGCCTTGCTCGCGAAGGGTCCTGATTGCCCTGACCGCGCACCAGTCAAACTCGACGGACGAGCCGATGCGATAGACGCCGGAGCCAAGCACCATGACCCCGCGGTCCTCGAATACAATGTCATGCTCGATCGCGTTGTAAGTTGTGTAGAGGTAGTTCGTGAACGCGGGGAACTCTGCTGCTACCGTGTCGATCTGCTTAACGAAGGGAGAGATGGACGCTTCCTGGCGAAGGCGGCGGAGCGCAAGTTCAGTGGATCCCATGCAACCAGCAAGGAGCCGGTCAGAGAAGCCCAATTGCTTGGCTTGCAACAGAACTTCGCTAGTGATGGAAGAAATCGTGGATTCCCTACAAGTAGATGGTTAAGATATCGAAGAACATCGAAGAATCCAACTCAAGCACACCTCAACTGCTTCTCCATAAGGTGGATATTGTGGAGTTTCGAGAGGAACCACTTGTCGATATTCGTCATCTGCCAAATCTTATCGACAGTGTACCCGAGATGGAAGGCGGTAGCGATGGCAAAGATACGCTTGTCTGTCGGGTTCAAGAGTTCCTCGTCAATATTCTCGACATAATCGTTCTACAAGTAGATGCTCAGCATGTTGCTCGGAAACGGAGGAAACTGGCTGACGCGCCTCCGCAAAGCCAAGAAACTGATCGTCGATAGCGCGAATCGCCTTCTGGATTGTCTCTTCGAAAGTCCTACCGATACTCATGACCTCACCAACACTCTTCATGCTGCTACTAAGGAGACGGCTGACGCGGTTGAATTTCTTGAGATCCCAGCGTGGGATCTTGACGACGACATAGTCTAAGCTAGGCTCGAAGCATGCGCTAGTCACCTTCGTCACGGAGTTTTTGATCTCGTTGAGAGGGACACCAAGACCAAGCTTCGCAGCGATGAAGGCCAGAGGGTACCCTGTGGCTTTTGAGGCCAGCGCAGAAGATCTCGACAACCGGGCGTTGACCTAGAAGCAAGGTAAGAAAAGGTGTTGACTCGATGTTTCCATTACGAACTTCAATGATGCAGTATTCCTTCGATAAGGGATTCAAAGCATACTGTATATTACACTCGCCGATTACTCCCAGATGTCGAATAACATTGATAGCAGTGGTCCGGAGCATGTTGTAGTCAGCGTCGGAAAGAGTCTGTGAGGGAGCAACGACAATGGAATCTCCCGTGTGTATACCGAGAGGATCGAAATTCTATTTGAGGGGTTAATTGATGACAAAAAATAGTTGAACGGGATACCAACCTCCATGTTACAGACTGTGATACAATTATCACGACAGTCGCGGACAACCTCGTACTCGATCTCCTTCCACCCCTTCATGCTCTTCTCAACGAGCACCTGAGGACTGGTTGCGAATGCCTTGCTGCACAATGCGCGTAGCTGAGCTTCGTCTTGTGCGAAACCAGACCCCAACCCGCCAAGCGCGTAGGCAGCCCGCACAATCACTGGGAATCCAATCTCGCGAGCGGCAGTGATGGCCTCTTCCGTGGTCGTAGCGGTATTAGATTGAGCGCAGCGTTCGCCGATGCTCTCCATCGCTTGGGCAAACAACTGACGGTCCTCTGTGGTGATGATTGTCTCGATAGGAGTACCGAGTACCTGTACGCCAAGAGCAGCAAACTCATCCTTGAGCTTGATACCAACGTTCAAGGCTGTCTGACCACCGAAGGTGACGTAGATACCATCAGGTTTCTCGTACTTGATGATCTTGCGCACAAACTCCGGAGTCACGGGTAGGAAATAGACCTTGTCAGCCAGGCCCTTCGACGTCGCGATGGTCGCGATATTGGGGTTGACGAGGATGGTATAAATGCCCTCTTCTTTGAGGGCCTTGATAGCCTGCGAGCCGGAGTAGTCGAACTCGCCAGCTTGTCCAATGGAGAGACCACCGGAGCCTAGTATCAGGACTTTCTGAACTTTAGCACGCGGGGTACGTTTGTCGTTATCCTCCTTTAGACCTCCAGGCAAAGAGATCGGAACGAGTGACTTTGACAAAATACAGTCCGCGATATTTTGAATGAAGACGTCGAAAAGAAATTCGGTGTCGCGGGGTCCAGGTGTGGACTCTGGATGGAACTGCACGGAGAAAAAGGGCTTATTCTCACAGTATATGCCTTCGTTACTACCATCGTTGGCGTTCTGGAAGAGTTCTTTCCAACCAGACGGAAGGGTTTCTGTGTCGACCTGGTAGCCGTGATTTTGACTCGTGATGTAGCATCTGCCCGACAAAGCATTTGTGCATGGGATATTGTGACCTCGGTTTCCGTACTTCATCTTTGAAGTTTTGGCACCGGCAGCGAGAGCAAGTAACTGGTGCCCCAGACAGATACCAAATATAGGTCTGTCTCCCTTTTTCATTGCTCGCGCGAGCTTTTGGATGGTCACGGCAAGCATCGCCGGATCTCCTGGACCGTTCGAGACAAAAAGCCCGTCATAGGGCTCGGAATCTTCCACGAAATCGTAATCCCAAGGGACGACTTTCAGCTCCACTCCACGGCCGGTGAAACATCGTATTTGATTGTACTTTATACCCACATCCAAGGCAACGACGCGCAGTGGACGTCCGGAAGGGTGAAGGTGTGGTTTCCCGGTTGGCTGGAAGATTCGCGGGAACTTTATTGATACAGCAGCTACCAGGTTGTCCTGGTTGGGGTCGTAGAATGGGATATCAAGATAATCCTCCCGCCATGAGAACGATGCTGGGGGGGAGGACGATCGTGATACTGGCTGGGACTCTGGCAACAGCGAATGGAAGCGACCGCGAGGAGCCTCTGGTCTTCGCGCCAATACCTTGGCGAGCATAGAACCTTTCTCGCGAATTTTTTGGGTGAGAACGCGGGTGTCAACACCATATATAGCTGGAACACCGTTTTCTTTTAACCAAGCTCCCAGAGAGGAGTTGGCGAGAAAGTGACTATAATCATCTGAATATGAGCCAACAACTAGCGCAGCTATATGGATGCGCGATGACTCGAATTCTGATGGCAATTCGTCAAGTGAGGAAGGGCGTTTCGGGACACCGTAGTTTCCGATGAGGGGATAGGTGAGGATGAGAATTTGACCCTCATACGACGGATCAGTAAGTGACTCCGTGTAGCCAACCATGCCTATGTATACGGTTTGTAATCACTGCGAGGGACCAGGGAGAAAAGTCTAACCGGTCTGAAAGACGCATTCGCCAGCTACACTCTTCTCCTCCGCACCAAAGCTGATACCTCGATATGCAGTGCCATCACTTAGCTCTAGAACCGCATCAAGAGGGGTGTGTCCTGCTTGCATAGGAGAAAAGGTGACGGGTGGTGCGGGATGTCCTTTGACACGACCTAAGTTGCTAGCGGAACGCGATATTGCTGGCTGCAAGAGGCTAGACATGCCTTGTAGTCGAAAGGAGGCCACGGAAAGAACAGAATGGTTGTGATTGAGGACTACAGGAACGTCTTCTTTACCCTTTACCAAAGTCTGAGTAGATTTCGGTGAAGAGCAAAGAAGAGAAGAAATTTATCTTTGCTATTGCACCTTGAAGATCTTTTTTGTTGACCTCTGTTTGCACAACATCTTCGTGTCTTGATCACGTGAAGTTATTTATCCGCGCACCGTCACTCAGCAGACCTACTGGTAGCCTCAGGTGCATGCTGTGCCAACATTTCCATCCATTCTCCTCTTAGTAGCCTATACTCGAGTCACAGCGACTATCTGCCCTCTAGGCCACACAGCTCCAGACGGTGGACTCTCTTTGTAAAATTGGTCGTGTGCTCACTACCTTGGCGACGTGGTAAGGCACGAATTCGGTCTCGACTTCCTTCACCAAGGTGGATAGATCTCATCATCGATGGACATGCGTGTGAGAGATACGGATCTTTATGGTGATGATGGTCCGATGAAGGTCTCCACTCAATATCCACTGGAGACGATCAACTTAAGAGCCTGGATGAATCCATGTTTACAAACATCTGCCCTTCTACTGGGCACTATCATTATCTCCTTGATCTCACTTGGCAAATTTTTCCCCAATTCCGCACCTGTCTATATCCACTTCTGCGATTCAAACCGTCTCGTAATGCTATTGTGTCAAAAAAGCTCAAATACTAACGTGATTGATTATAATGATTCAGCTCAACTTTTGGATCCATTGGTCTATTGACCAACAGGAGGACCACCAGGCTTCAGGACGTATACAAAAAAGGTTCGACAGGGAAGGGAACGAGGACGGCACTTTGGTGTGTGTCGAGCTCCGAGGCGGCGGGGCCTTGAAGCAATCACAACGCAGGCATCCAGTAGTGCAGTTTGCACAGCGTCGCCATCACAGGCGAATACGCCTTCAGCAGAACATGTGTTGGATTAACCCCCGAAAATGAGGGTGAACCTATACCTGCAATGTGTGAGAGTAACATTATCCTGGAATCCGACACGTCTCACCACGTTCAAGACAGGACCATTGTACACATGAAAGATCGAACCGCCATCTGATGATCAGGGTTTATGGTGTTTGAAAAATCCCATAAGGTGCCAGAGCCAACGATGACGTCCCCTGCTCCCCTGGCGCCTCTGGGAGCTGTGTCCCATCGCGTGTTCGGTAATAATGCTGGTCAGTCCCATTTACCGGTCCCCATATCAAGAGTCCGTGTTCCGTGTTCCTGACAAGCTGGAGAACTCTGGTCACTGGTCCCTAGACTTGCTTTGACTGACGTCCCGCAAAAAGAACACCAACCCACGGGATCTACCCGTAGGAACAACCACTTGCGAGTCCCAGGCTCGTGGCAACTTCGATAACAGGATGCTTCCACGCAACGATGAGTACCCTTCACGACCTGAGTGTCCGATAAAACCGAGGACGTCGAGAGCCCCGTGCGTTGGAATCACCTAGCAGCAAGCCCACCCAAGTGCAAAGGGTAACTCGCTTCGTAATACGTATGCTCTGTTGGCTCTACAGAACCGATCTGGCTCCTGTCCTTTCAGCACTCTGTATCTTCCGGCGGCAACTTGAAGCTCATAATACCTTGACTAATTTGAACTTCGTGAGGTCGAACGAGAGCTTTCGCGGCTGTCGCATTGTGGTGAGAAAAAGCTCCTGGTGCATGGCATTACTTGTGGCGATCACGTCGCACCTCAGTTGGCTGCTATACAGTCCACTGAGGTGAGACATATGTTCGTTATAACCTACACCTATAGTACTATACTTCCTACAGTACCTCCCAGGCAGACGATCATATTATATCAATCAATCTCTCACCTCTTTGTTGACAGGTCCAATGAATATATCTAATCAAGATTCTCAGCAACGGTCTGGGTGACGAGTTCCGTCCAGTGCCGACAAACACATGGGTATACTTTTCCGATTGTTGTCCATCCATTGCAGGACAGCCAGAGTGAAGTTATATATGAAAGAAACTCGTGATGCTGACTAGGGTAACGACGTGAAATTAAGAACAGAGGGCATCAAACATGAAAAAAGACCAATAGCGGAGTACCTAAGTTTTCGTCATGAAGGGTGGGAAATGGGTGAAAAGCAATCGTGAGTCGCGTGAGTAGTTGCGTCTACTGTTCCTCCTCTGGCGCAACTTCCTCTTCATATTCACCCTCTTCCTCAACGCTATAAGACGGAGATCAGCGGGAATCTCCCAGGGTCAATATCTGCACTTACGTAGCATCCTGGTATTGCTGATATTCGGCAATGAGATCTTGCATGTTCGACTCCGCCTCGGTGAACTGTCGGTTGAATTAGCAATGGCACTGACATGCAAGAAAGACGACCACAAACCTCCATCTCGTCCATGCCTTCTTGCGTGTACCAGTGCAAGAACGCCTTGCGCTTGAACATAGCAGTGAAATGGTCACTAACACGCTTGAAAAGTTCTTGGATGGCGGTCGAGTTGCCCAAGAAAGTAACAGCCATCTTGACGCCGCGAGGAGGAATGTCACACTGCGCTGACAACACATTGTTGGGAATCCACTCGACAAAGTAGGCGGAGTTCTTGTTCTGCACGTTCTGCATTTGCTCTTCGACCTCCTTCATCGATACCTTGCCACGGAAAACAGCAGCAACCTGAAGAACGCGATGTAGCGGGTGAAGATCTAGATTCTGGATAAACTTACGGTGAGGTAACGACCGTGCCTGGGGTCCGAAGCAGCCATCATGTTCTTCGCGTCGAACATCTGTTGCGTCAACTCGGGAACAGTAACAGCACGGTATTGTTGGCTACCACGGGCCGTCAAGGGAGCAAAACCAGTCATGAAGAAGTGAAGACGAGGGAAGGGAACTTTAACCGTATGTTAGCATGTGGGTAGACAGTGTTATTGCAGCATACCCATGTTGACAGCGAGTTTTCGGAGATCAGAGTTCAATTGACCAGGGAACCGCAAGCAAGTGGTGATACCAGACATGACGAAAGAGACAAGGTGGTTGAGGTCCCCATAGGTAGGGGTCGACAACTTGAGAGTCCTGAAACAGATGTCGTAGAGAGCCTCGTTATCGATACAGAAAGTTTCATCAGAGTTTTCGACCAGTTGGTGGACCGAAAGGGTAGCATTGTATGGCTATAACAAGGTAAGTGGAAACCAAGTGAAGAATAGAGTCACACTGACCTCGACGACGGTGTCCGAGACTGCAGGACTGGGGACAACGGAGTATGTGCACATCATGCGATCAGGGTACTCTTCCCGAATCTTGGACATCAGAAGGGTTCCCATTCCAGCACCGGTACCACCACCAAGTGAGTGAGTGATTTGGAAACCTGTCGATCGTCGCTCGTGTTACAATGGCCCTGCTACGTCTCAAAACCATACGAACCTTGAAGGCAGTCAGTGCCCTCAGCCTCCTTGCGCACAACATCCAAGACGGAGTCAACCAGTTCCGCTCCCTCAGTGTAGTCTGAAGACAGAGTGTTAACACCAGAAAAGAGGACAGACAATGCGCTAAGGTGAAAGACTCACGTCCTTTCGCCCAGTTGTTACCAGCACCGCTCTGTCCAAAGATGAAGTTGTCTGGGCGGAAAAGACCACCTAGAGGACCCGAGCGAACGGAGTCCATGGTTCCGGGTTCGAGATCGACGAGAACAGCACGAGGAACGTATTTGTTTGACCCGATCTCGTTGTAGTAGACCGAGATACGCTCAAGTTGCATGTCATTGTTCCCCTTGTAGAGACCATCCTTCTCAATACCATGCTCATCGGAGACCACTTCCCAGAACTTGGCACCTGCACGAGTAATCGCAAGATCGATGAATATTTAAATGTGACACCCGATTGGGCGGTGGCTCAAGGCTTACCGATTTGGTTACCGCACTGTTTTTCAAAGACACGAATGAGCGATATCCAGCGATAGGACGCGAATTTGATAGCTTACCTGACCGGTCTGAATGTGGACGATTTCACGCATGCTAAAAGAGAGCAATCAGATCATTTTGAATATGGAAGATGGTTGAATGTTTGAATACTGAACGCGCGCAAAGAGATGTCGCGCCCTACGCGACAGAAACACGAATAGGACGCGACGGCGAGCAGTAAGATAGTAAGACGGAAGGAAAGACACGTACGTTTTGGATTGAGGAAAAGGAGTCGTTAAAGGATGGCGTTGAGACACGAATGGATGGTGTGGTCAAAAACGAGAACTTGAAGTCGGGTCAAGGGTGTACGCTTATTTTTCAAGCGGCGACAAATCTTGGTGGCTGTAATTCCAAGTGGCCTCGAGTTCCGTTTGTTTATGCGATTATGCCGACAGGCAAGCCTTGAGGCTCCTACAAAACATGTAAATTTATCGTATTGCTGTCGATGGCGGACTTTTATGACATTTGAGAGCTCCCCAGCCGACATTATCTTCTGCAACAGCCGGGTCTTCACTGACTTGATCTTAATCAAAGTGGACTAACTTTGAACATGCAGTTCAAAGCTTCATCTTCGGCACATTGTCCAAGGGTACAAGTACACGTCTTATCTCAGAGGGCACTTTGACTTTCACAATCTCTTCAGAATGCATGTTTATTGGTTGCTGGACACCTTTCTGGGGCCTGAACCTTTTCTGTGTACTAATACAGGAACACCCCTGAGGTCAATCAGGCTGTCCAGGCCAGACCCAGTGCCTAGATGTTGGCTGTGAATTGGCCGTGAACTCGCCCCAGGGAGTGTTGGCGTACAAACTTGCCTCAGGATTCCCGTTGGCACTTGAGTTCCTTTGTACGACCTTTAGTAACCCCTGGCCAGCAGATTACCGCCAAAAGTGAAACGGTGCATCAAATAGGATAAATCGCAAAATCTATCCGAGCCTCTGGCAAGCACGAGGCTGCCTCGAGGCCCGCCAGTTTATCGATGATGACCTGGCCCAGTCTAGCACTGTCTAACACTGGACAACATATGAGTTGGCACCCACTGCGCATGATATCACACACATCACCGCTCGGGTGAAGTAACACCGCTGGGCAGTGACAGACAGTGCACTCGGGCAAGTAACGTAAACATTTAAACCAGCGCACGTTTTCGTGGAGATGCTGTCTTCACCTGCCACGATGAGCGCCAGTGATAGCTCGAGTCCAACAGCATTCGGCGGTTCACCGCGGTCGCCCAGATTCCAGCCTTCTGTGCACCAGATACCCACGCCCGGAGTCGAGACGAAGAGGCCAAAACGATATGTACGTGCCATCGTCAATATGTTTTTGTCGTGGCCGGCAAACCGCGTTCACTCCAGGAGCCTTTCGTGCTTAACTTCTGGTTTGTCTGTGGGGTGGCCCTCCTCATGATATTTCTCGGCATTGGGCTGCAAATCGCCCTTCATATCTCGGATACTCAGAACGGTATGATGTTAGTTCCTAGTTACCTTAGCGCATCTCAAAATAACCCCAGGCTTTGCTGTTCCAACCCAAAATATCTTTGATTTCGTGTCAACTCAGTTCTTGACTGTGAGCTCATCAACTTCTCCGTCACGAGATTTGCTGATGATCATCACAGTCCTTTCTCCCCACACTCCTCGTCGTTCCGCTTGCATGGTTCTGGTCTGTGATGGATTGGATGCTTCGGTGGTACCAGGTATGTTGCAGTGTTTACGACTTTACAACAGCCTTTCGAGCGTATCAATAGCCCTATGTAACGTTGTCTAAGGGCAATGCACCCGCTTCACGCAGCATTCTTCTAGACTACGTAGGTCTCTCTCTCCGGCAAATCCCTGCCCTTTGTTTACTGAGAAACCCCAATTAGATCGCCCTTAAGTGCGACACTGGCCCTATCGCTAACTTTGATAAGCTGACATAGCTGCACAGCCCATTGGGAGTCCTCTACCACTCCTTGAAGCATAGACACTACCTGATTAACGTGTCAACCCTTACTGCTCTTTCTCTTGTCTTCCTTCAACCCCTGGCTGGATCACTCTTGCAAGTCCGGCAGGTACCACACACGTCTGGTTCGTGCATGGACAATAGACCAAAAAGAATTGGTTTTCTGATCTGTCTTGTAGACTCTGTCGCTTTTAGTACCCGTACAATCGCCCTCTCCCAAGACATCAACCAACTGAATGCCTTCTTGGCTTCGGCAGGGGTAAGCTATGCGCGTCCTGAGACCAAATATTCTGACTGAAAAGGGACTAGTTCGCCGATGCTGCAGGTAAGCGTGTTCCTTCCGACAAGGCGGGATCGAGACTAAGAGGGTGCAGTCTACAATAACTTGCAAGACCCTCCTTTCGTCCACGGTGTCTGGACGGCAGCTCAGTTTCAGGTACACATACCATGAGCCCGCATGATGACCCTGATTGATGGCTTTCGATGATGTCTTCTACTTAGCCTCCATCTGAGTCTTATCTCAATGGCACTCTTGCAGTCAACACCACGGGCATTCAGACACACGTTAACTGCGTCGGTCCCGATTCGTTGAACTTGACCACTGCGAGTGGGAACTACATCGCTTCGGCCGCATTCCCCGGAGGATGTTCTGCCAGCCTCGTATTCAGCCCCATCAACGGAAACGAACAATACAGTGTTCTCAACGCCAGTAATTGCTCTCCAGAGGACCTGGACGTGATGTTCCAGCCGGTCATATTCTGGTTCTACCTCATGGGCGAAGCCAGTGACAACGAACCTCAGATCACGGGCGTCTATTGTAACCCGACAATGAAGGTATTTGTCATGGAAACGTCGATGAATCTCAACGACGGCTCGCTCGGGGACTGCACGATACTATACCCGTATGAGAGTTCCAATAATGTTACTGGAAGTCCTTTGAATGGACAGCCATACAATGGGTTGGTGACGATATCGATATCATATACCTTGTAGATGAATAACTCACTGGCAAGGTCTTCCGCAGGGTAATGTTTGATCAAAGCGACAATATTTACATCGCATCAAGAGCTATAGCTATCAACTCTGGCGTCCCTGGCACGATCTATCGCTATGCGTCCCAGCAGCCCAACGGACCTCTATCCGTGTTTGAAGATCCATACGGCTTCCTCAACGCCACCACGAAAATATATGTAAGTATCGTCCACACCTGCTTGCCCAATCCTGATCTAACCGAACCCAAGACCCAACATCTTGCAATTGCCGCGCAAGCCAACTACTTTGGCCCAAGCAGCACGATAATATCTGCACAACTGACCTCCGACATCCCAAGGTTATTCGTAGAGTGAGTTGCATCCTTGTCTTATCTCTGTCTGAGCCTTACAGAACTCGCAGAGCGTTACCGGCACACCTCCTTTCAGTTCTACTGATTATGATTGGGCTACTTGGACTGATCGTGCACTACATTCACAAACGGACACGTCGCAACCTCTGGCTGACAAGTCCTCCCGGCTCGATCGCCGCTATAGTATCCATGACGTCGCGCTCTGGCTTTGGCGAACTCTTGCTCCCGTATAATGACGAACAACGCATGAGGGATAACTTGGCTGGTTTGACGTTCCGCCTGGATCGTCGAACCGGTGCTATTGTCGCCGAAGAAGATCTTGGTGTCACTGAAGGCGGCGATAGTATGGCATTACTAGGTCACAAGAGAGGCTATAGCGATGGTGATAGTCTGTCTCCGTTCTCGAGGACCTCTTTCAAGGACAAGCAGCCCGAAACTGCATGAAAAGAAATGAACCACTTGACCTCTTAGGGGACACTGCAGCCGAGACCTGTGTCACATTTCTTCTCACATATTTTCTGTTTCGATGACATTCGCCAATGTACATTAGGTCTTGCAAAGTTTCTCCGTTATTATTTACCAATCATCATCAGAGAAATCATCCTCTTCCATACGTCGCACTGAAGTGCTTGGAGCGGGTGGCATATCATTGGGATCAACGTCAGCATCGTTCGGATCGTCATCCTCGGCCTTCACCGATGGAGGCACTAGCACCTGCGCACGCTCAGGCTGGCGAGATAGGCGCTGTTTGCGCTGCTCGTCGATGGCAAGACCCTCCGCCATAGATTTCCACATACGCAATTGCAAGCTGAAACGACGATCAATATTGGACCATCTGCGCTCTCCAACGCAGTAACCTGCTTACAGGCTATCGTCACCAGCACATGGGCGGGTGTCCGTCTGCATGTGTAGCACCTTCGCACTCTGTGGTACCGTCCGGCCGGGTTCGATCTCCATTACGGCCTTCACGAGCTTCTGAACATCGACGATAAAGGCTACTGGGAAAGCTCCAGAGTGAACCCCATGTTCTACTTTTATTTCATCTTCCTCTCGCTTCACCGATCGAGAGGGTTTGTTGTGTGAAGTCCTCCTTTGTGGTGATCGAGAACGGGAGTGTCTCCGCAACCTGGAGTTGCTCTGCATCTCTGGTCAACTAAGATACTCGTGGGTAGGTCCTACCGGAGAAACGCAACGTACCTCAACTAGACTTAGTGGGAGTAGATCTGTGAGGCCCGATGTGTATGATTCAACATCGATACCTGCGCGGCCAAGGACCTCACGCGCCATGGCTTCGTCATGTACTAGTATTACCACCGGGATTGCACTCTCATGGCTGAGCAGTGTTCGTAACCGCAGGTAAAGTCCTGCTTCATCGTCCTCCACAACCTCAGAGAAGTGGGGACTCTGGAGAATGACAGTCATGACAAGGTTTAAGAGAAGTCCAGTGTCGAATTACCTTTGAGTCAGGATTGATCATTTTGGATGGCGTTTTCAACTTCAGGTGGACTGTTGATGAGCCAGTGATTGGTTCAAAGACGTTGGCAAACAAGGCATCCGTCCAGCCAACTTCAACCAAACGAGGATCATTTAGGCAGTCATCTCTGCGCCTATTATCCACGGTCCACTCGCCAAAGACAAGTGAGACTACTCGTATATTACCCAGCCAAGATGGCTGTGCTAGCCCGATTTTGCTTGGCGCGACGTCTCTCGTCAGCAATCTGTACAGCGTTCTGTAAATAGTTGAAAATGCGTCAATGATGACCTTGAGGTTCACAAGAGTGTCTACCTCTGGTTCTCGAAATATGCCCGGTAATGGACCACATCGGGATCGGTCCTGACGTACCCCCTGTTTGCCTGACTGTTATCTTGTGTCTCTTCCAAATCCCTCCGGTTCTTGTTTCGTGGTCTTTGCCTGTAGGCAGCAAATTTTGCGGACAGCTCTTGACGTGAGTCAAAGTAAATTGGAGAGAGAGAAAGGAAATCGGTCGCTCTCCATGGGCTCCTCGGAGTGCTAAGGCGGTGCTTGTGGGTGAACGCGAGCATCTGCTCAGTGCTCATGAGTAAGTACGAGGCCCCAGAGGGCAGTATCCCTGCGGCAAATAAGAGCTAAGTTATCGACGGGCACCAATACTCCAATGTACCTAGCACTAGCTCGATCGGGCAGTCCTGACCTCCGGGTCTGAGAAGTTTGGAAGTGTCTGAGAAGATGGCATTTATCAATGATGTGTCGTCGTACTTCTTGAACCTGGATCGTACTCAGCGATACAACCCAAGTTAAATACATGGCAGGACTAGTAATTACCACCCATTCGAGTGGGCTCTGAAGCCCGATATTTGAAAGAACTCGGTCTCTGGGTACATCGCGACGAGCAATCTAGTGCACGAAATGCGAAGGAGGTCTTGTTGTTTCTTGCTGCCTCTCCCAGGTAAGAATCGCGGTTGAAACGCGGTATTTGAAGTTCAAGTCCACGTTTCTCAGGCTCCATGGCGGGCAAGTTCGAGCCACGAAAATGGGGCTGGTCGATCGTTGTTGTCCACGTGATGATGGCACAAATGAAGATGACTTGTGAGTGTAGTTCATTCATTCAAGGCTGAGCAAGCTACGCGTTTCTGGCGGCTCATCTTGAAGAAAAGAGGTCTAGTGCATATGACGCGGCAATGGGAGGACATGTGTATGTATTGTACATTGGGTTCGAACGGACTGAGTGAAAACTCCTAATTGGAAGCAGCGTCCATAGACTTCGAGACGAGCTAAGTAGTATGTGGCTCAGCCGCCGTTGCGTGGAGAGCTCCCAGACTTGTACTAATAAGAGGAGAAGCCGCTCGTTTATCCACACGTGTAATACGAACATTTTCCATTACGCAAGTAATAGTCACCTAGATGATAAAATTGACACCTTGATTCAATCAATATCCACGAGACCCATGTGCAGTGACACATTGCGGTATCACGACGGCGCATGTCGATCTACGGGCTGTCCTATCACCAGCACATTAGGTAAAGCCTTGCGTGGAATTTTGCAGCACCCAGCAGCAGATCAGTGCTGTACCTATGGCGCTTCGGCCTGATCAAGCGTTCCTCTGGGAAGACTGAGTGGCGAAGGAGTGGTGCCCATACCTTCTAGCTTCACGAACTCCGGTTTCCAGCCGTGCTCGTTTCGCGAACTGTCGGTTCGTGTGAGATCCAAACCACCCAGTTGCAAGGTCAGGAAGAACCTACGACGCTGAAGTGATGATAATCACAGTACCAATCGGTGAAAGCAACGAAGGTACAACCTTGAAGAAGATTCGTTTCAAGATACCTGCAAATATCACCTGGGTATATACACCCATCGATCCGCGTGCGGCAGTCTCACGTTGTAGTTCCAGGGTCATGAACGTCTGATTGAGCGAGTCTTACAGGTTCTCGCAGCGAAGCTAGTGCACCTACGTACTTGAGCAGTAAAGCCAAAACTCCGATCTTCAGTAATGTGGCAGCCCACCGCCATTGCGTCAGGTACAGCACAGGTACCTTCACAAATACCATGGTGTCAAATCGTAAGTTTCACCCTACTTACGGGGGACTTCCGGACATATAGAAGGGACGATCCACACCATAAGGAGAAGAGGGTCAAATGGATGGGGACCACTGTGACTCGGGGCGTTAGTGATGCCAAGCTCCAATATGAGTCCGATAACATACTTGCCCCTGTTGCAAAAAGAACTCCGAAAAGATGGACTCTAGTGTTTGGATGAAAAACGAAGACCAAGGAATGAAATGCAAAGCATACGCGACAACATTAAATCTTTCCGTACGAGTAACCTTGCTCGCGGAATCATCGCAGTCTTCATTGATAGAGGCGGAATTTTTCTAACAAAATGGCAGGCTAGAAATTAACGCCACCCAGAAGGGTCACAAAGGTCAGGTATTTTTTGCATCGAATTGACCTGTGGACTCACAGCCGGCCAGAGCGTCGCTGCAAGAACCTCTCTTTCAAGATGAAGTGTCCTGAAACTCCTCTAGATAAAACGACAATGGTTGCCAACGATCGAAGAGCGTGCTATTCCAGAGCTATCCCACAGAAGCCGATCATTGAGGGATACACCCACATGTACAGCGCTCAGCGACTGGTCATGGTCTAGTCCCCGGTGAGTAAAACTAACGCTAATTGCAGACACTAGGCTGAAAACCATGCGTATAACAATAAGCTGGATGTTGCGGTGGCGCTATGCTGTATTCGAACTCACCTCCAGGCACCTACAAGTGTCTCTAACTGATTTGAATTTGACAGCAAGATACATAAGACAGAAGAACGACTGCGACTGCATGATTAGAAGCATCACCGTGTTCGCTTCCACAAATTCCATGATGCAAGATTTGGGCGTGCTATCTTTTCTTCAGAGCTTCAATCAAGTTGAAAGGGTGGTGAAGAGAGACTCTCTGGGCTGGAGTGAAAGTGACCCCCCAGGTTCCTGTACAAAAAACAACATGCCCGTTCTTGGTGACTACGATGGTCCAGACCAGAGAAATGGTGCTTCCTGTTGCGTCCTGTGACTGGAGGGAACAGGGATAACCCCCCATGAAGGCGCTAGGACATCCGTGCTCCCGTGGTGCCGACATCCATTTGGTCCGAATGGTGCCAAGTTGAGAACGCGTCGGAAACGTTCCTTGGAGGCCTCCGATGGATCATCAATTGCAACATTGAGCAGGTGTCTGGTTCAGGTATGTTCAGGCCCAGCCAGAACAGCGACCCTGTGGATCAGGTCCTCGAAAACGTGACTCCGATATTGGTGGACATACCGTCCAGACTTGCCTCTTATTGGTGGGTTACGAGCCCAAACAACACTGCAGAAGCGCCGTTGAGTCACTACGGGGCGAGAGCAGTGCAAGAAAATCTCAGCGAGTCTTGTGAACGTGGAGAAATGAGTCGGTCTGGTGTTACGATCCAAATATGAAGCCACCCAGGCTGTAATCGTGCAGGAGGTGTTGATAAAGTTCGCACGACTCACTGGCAAGCACAACTGTAAAGTTACTGCACAATCGGAGTCCACCGTGACACCATCAAGTTTGCATCGCGGGATTGGCTCGACATTGCCAACGCATTACTGCCTTCCTACTACTAAGTGAATGTTGATGATACATGCGGCGCCTCCCAACGAGCCTGCTTTTCCGTCCGATTTACATAATCCAGATGGTTGTTTCACTCACCTTACGGATCTGGAAGAACCATCAGAAAAGATATTCGGCCAGAGACCGAGTCATTGATCACAGATCAAGTTGCGTGACGAGCTCTATGGCGTTTCGACTTCTAGATCCCGACTCGGACGTACTACGTCCACTGTAATGCTGGTAACACACAACAGCGAGTATGGGTGATTCGCCAGTTCAATACTCCCATTGTTCTCTGACTCTGCAGTTTGTCTCGCCGTAGGGGCAAACTCCCACCTATAGCTTCCTGTCCAGTATGAGCTGCAGTTCATTGTACAGCGAAGCCAGTGGTGCGAAAAACAACAACTTTGGCCAGGAAGTTTTTCGTCGTCGATCTATGCGCAAATAACCGTTGCCTCTGCAAGTCGACTAAACTGGGCTAGGGACGCAGGTCCGTATCTCCAGATGGCGGTATGTTTTGGGAACCAGTTGCTTCCTGTGTGCAGCAGAAAACAAATCATACGTAGTATCGAACGAAGATAGACCATGAGGCCGTTCCGTTCTCCATTACAAGTCAGGTACGCAGCAAAGAATTTATTCCTTTATCGTGACACTCAGTCCTGGCTGCCATTTGACCTGTTTCACCAGCTTGCCGGAGGCACGCGAGCGCATGGGCAACGCATGGGCGGTCGGGACTACTTCGACAGTTTGTCAAATACAGTCGTGTCATGTCGGAGGGAGGGCCGTCTTGCAAGTCCCTAACTCTGGCACATCACGATTACGGATTACGGTATGGGTTGTGATATGTACTCTCGCGATATCGTCCGACGGAAGTGCGCTGCGGTCTCGATCAAGCTAATCCACACGAGTACTTGCGAGTACATGATCTTGTTATCCTGGGGTCGAGGCAAGGTGAGATGGCCCAGATCAGACCGATGGTGACCGGACGACGTTCACTCCTATCTAGCTGAGCACCGTCGGAGGGCATTTTGAATTCACCAGGATGCGGCGGCGGCGACCGCGACTTGATCGATCGACAAAGATTTCCGTCAGACTCAGATCCACACTCATAGATCAGTGTTCAAGCCAGTGATATTTGAAATGTTGTGAGATACGGTTCCTTGGCCATATTTTATGTAATGACGGGAATGACAAGTTTATTCAAGACTCTAGTCTAATTGTTGCTGAGCAGATTTCAAAGATCGGCGCGGTAACCGACTTATACTTCTGATTGTGGTCAGCACACTGGAGAACTAGCAAGTGATAGACGAGAGGCCGCATCAGACCCGCCGTTCTAGTGTAGTACAGGTATCTATTTTATTCGTCATCTAATACGCCCCGATCTACAAATGACTTGTCCAAGCTTCGTCCGCGCTTTTCACACCCCAATGTAGCCAGAAATATGAGTGTCATAGAGTTAGGTAGATATATGTGATGTGTAAGTATACGCAACACGTGCACTAGATACAAACGCGGTGGAATGGGTGAGGAGGGACAACAATATTAGGGTGTTTAGAGCGCCTGGCGAAATAGAAGAGAAAAACGTGGGATGGATGGCCACCTGCATGCAGTACAGACTCTGAGCTTTTGAAGATCATGCCAGGCTACTTCCGGTCTACGGCGGGGATCGCGAGGAACTGTGGTGGAAGACGCCTCCAGAAGACGAAAAAGGTCGAGGGGCGGGGAGGCGAGGTTGTCGGAGGAAGAGGTAACCCATTAACTAGACTATCAACGACGCTGAGGAACCCGAGAATACGTAGCAGGGGCGACCTGGGATATGTTGGAGGCCGAGCATAGTAGATGATGAATGATGAAACAAGACCAGCGTGAAAAACGGTGAGATGGAGGCTGAGCGGGAAGTAGAAATAATGGACAAGATGCCAGTATGTATAATTTTTACTTTTGACGAGGCCACGTCTGGGCGCGATACGGAACGAAGGCACTCCTGATCTCCACTGCATGGTCTGTCACAGAGCAGGAGGGTATCGCAATGCCAGCGAGGACAAGTTATTCCACCCAATTAGATATTACTTCCGGATATTATCCACGGTGACCCCAAGTTCCGCAAAGAAGGTAGGAAATCAATGTTGAGTGGAGTTGGCATCGACGACAGGGTATGATGTCATTTGTACATGCATTTGCATCGCCTGTTGCTGCTGCTGCTGTACTCGCAGATATTGCTGTTGCGCGGAGGTGTAGATCATCTGTTGCTGATACTGCTGAGCATATGTCGGAGTCGAGTGACCGGTTACGGGCGTCGACTGGTCGCTTGTTAGAGGGGTCGACTGTCGCGAGCTGGAGGTGGAGTTCTTTCCATGGGCATGTTGCAGGCACTCGTGCTGCCCGCTCGCGAGCAAAGCCAGACCGATCGCACCGTGGTCACCTGAATGCTGATAGTGGTATCGAAGCCCATTCATGTTCTTGTACCGACGCTGGCAGTCACCAACACCACAAGCGAAGGGCCGAAGCCTACGTTCAGCCTCGCGTTCGACCTCCCGCAACTCACCCTCCGTGATTGTGTTGTCGTCCTCACCAGCAGCCTCTCTAGCAGAGCGCTTGCTCGCAAGCAGCGCCTGCACCTGCTCGAGATCCTTGGGCGGTGCAAAGTTGCAACTCCCGTGCGTCATGTGATACTTGAGCCCGTTAGCCTGCTTGTAGCTCTTGTTGCAATTGGGCTTCGGACACCGGAATGGCTTCGACAACAATAATGACGATGCGGGACGAGAGAGGGTCGTACTGGCACGGGGGCTGGTTTGTTGTGAAGAAGCAGACTTGGCAGGAGCTATGGAGTCTGACGGTGAGTGAGAAAAAGCCGCGGAGACCGCGGCCTGACGAGAGGTGTTGGATGGAGAAGGCACGCGAGAAGTAGCGGGAGTGTTGACGGGGGTGTTGACGGTTGAGAACACGACTGCAGGGGGCAGGCAACCGTAAGGACTATTGGGTTCACTGACGGGGGAGACCGGGCTGTGTATGTCATCGGTGGCTGGTGGTGAAGGGACTGTGCCGGGCATGGACGACGAGTAATCGGAGTAACCCGCGTAGCCATTGAATGGTTCGGGGTTGTTTGGGACATTGGGAGCGCCATTTCGGGAAGGTGGGAAGGCTGCAATTGAATGGCCGTGAATGGATCGTGTTGGAAGGACAGTGGTCGTGTCAAACGCCGAAACAGGCAAGTGCGGCGAGCCTTCTTTTGCTGATTGGCCAAAATGGTTGAACGAGTGCGCCGGATGTGACGAAAGCGGCGTGGTGATAGGCGTATCGGGAGGAGTCGGTCCACCGGAAGAAGGCGTACTACTCTGATCAACGTCCAATTCCATATCATCAGGATCAAATCCTCCTTGATGATAGCTTGCTGGGGGATGCTGATTCACATCGGGAAAGTAAGACACCAACTGGCTACGGATAGGCTGCTGTGCTACGGGAAAGGCAGCCACCGGGAGTTGTGGGTGTGGTCGGCCAAATTGGTCCAAGACAACGACGTGTACCTCTTCGAAATGCTGTACCAAAGCATGCAAGTCATCTATTTGGAGACCACAGCATGAATAGTCTCGGCACTTTGAAACGGCGTAAGCTCTCGACGGTCCCATCCCATTAGTCTGGCTGACTCACCAGTTCGTCCTCTCGGTCGAACGCGGACAGGGCATTTAGGATTGACCCCCGATCACTTTCGAGCGAGGAGGACACCTTCCCACACTTGAAATCGCTGGGACTGTCAAGTATACATTGAAGCCAGGTTAGCCAACCACAGGGGTAATCACTTACTCGAGGGGACCTAGGAGTTGACCAGGGGAGCAGCCAGGGTAGAAGCGGCTTCCGAATGAACCAGCCCGCCATGAGAGGGGGGAACCAAGGAAATAGGAAGTAGAAATAGAGCCATTAGCACCCGTGAATGAACCAGATGACATTTGGAAGTCTGGTGGATTAGATGCGTGGCATGCGATAGGTTGTGAAGTAGCAGCCATGGAGACGAAGCGTAAGATAGTCCCAAGTGTAGGATACAGATGCGATTACAGAGAGCGGATGTGAAGAAGAGAAGAGATATCTATGACAGCTGACGGAGACTGAAGGAAGTACACCTTAACAGTAAGTGGAGGAGAACAGTTGATGGAGTTGTTGTGGACGAACTTGTGGAGGAAGAGAGGGTGGTATCGGACCTGGATCGGAATCGTGGCTATTTAGCGACTGGGTTGGCTACAGGTTTCCTGTCCAATCACATTATCCCTACGAAATTGGCTATTGATTATCCGTTTCCCACGTTTACCTAACCTAATCCGTTTACGGTCCGATCATCACATAAACTCAGACAAACACCTTCTAACTCATTTCGGCATGCCGGCATATGTCACTGCCACCGCCGGTGCTAATATCCATTGCCGAATACGTGATACTAGATCAATATTCGGCCGCTCCCGACACCGAGCAAGCAGTACTGCAGAGCCTTATCAAAGGTGAAGCCACAGCGAGAGTTGCAGCAGGCCTCTCTCCTCATTCATGTATTTTTGCCAGTACGTACACCCCAAGACAATGGCAGTTACTGGTGAGCGAAAAGGGGAACCATATCATACTCCCCACATTCTGTCGTTAGGCGAATTTCATACGTGGCTTAATTGCTCCTGATCGATTTCAATTTCCGCCCAGGTCTTTCTGTACTCCTATTCGCGACAAGACCAAGTGCTGAGTGATTTGACCGCTATCGTTTTCTTTCGCACTGAAACTATGTCATGTAGTTCATGGGTGGGTCAACCAAAGCACCACCGCTGTGACAAGTCAACCAGGGAGGACCAATGTCATTTTCGAGTGACCACAACTCGAACTGACATCTTGCTAAATGGTTCACTTGATCCAGGAACACGGCTTCCAACTCCAGCGACCCCAGGAGAACGGAACGCATTACACTATGGTCCATACGGACTGACAAATCGTGAGCGAGTGTTTAGCTAGTTAGGCCAAGGCTTTTATCCTCTAAAGACTAAAGTACGTGCAAGCCAAGAAAGGCTCACCCGTGCAACGATATCACTCTATGATACCGTAGCTATCGAGTGAAGGTGAGCACTGTGACATATTTCCAATTCCCCGTCCAATCACTATCGACCATATGTGTATGATGCGGTCCAAGTGCAAGCATCGTCCAGACGATGGGCCTGACAGATTTTACGCGAGTATAGTATACGCCTGTACAGCTGCTTCAAATCGCCCAGCTGGTCCACATTGACTAGGTGAAAATCCCCCCTGCTCTGGTACACCAGAGATAAGTAAGACGTATGTTTACACAAGGTTCTGCACTTTCTTCATCTCGAGCGGTCGTTTCGCGTTAGAACCATCAAACACACAGGTAAAGGATCTTTCTCAGACAGCTTCAAACTTTGAATCCTTGAGAATCCGCCCTCGGACATAGTGCAGATTATGAGATTTACTTGAAGAGTTGTCTAACCATTGAATCTGGCTAAAGGCTTCCGCGAACGTCGCAAGTCCAAAACGAGGTATGTATGTATGTACATACGTCCATTTTCATTTTCCATCTGCGGCCATCAATCATCGACAAGAACCCCAAATATCATTCCTCCAACTTCTAATACCATTGACCCTGTTTCTGGCCCGTAGCTCTCTGACTGTTGCAGTCGACTTGGACCCACACATTTTGCGTTCTCGCGACCGTCAGCGAGCCCCGTCGATAGTCATGTCTATGGGAACTCGAGGCTGATTGTCCAGAGGCACGATCTGGAAAATTCGTCGGCGATTAACATATCAAACTGTATGCTGCCCCTTGCTATACAAATACCCTTTTCGCCGAGTTCTCGCCTTTGTAGCACAGGAGTGCTCTGTTATGTGAACCCCGTTGTTGTTCAGGGCACAAGCGCCAGAGACTACTTGGACCCTTCCACTTAACAAACGGGCGACGGCGCAGTACCTATTCGGGCGGTCCGCCAAGGTTGCGGGCGGTCTTAGACTTTTGGGTTTCCCGCGATGAACAACATGCCCAATGGCGGCCAACGCGAACATATTTGTTCGCCTGATTCCTTGGTTCCCTCTCTTTGGTGCCAGACTCGGTGAGATAGCCCCAGGGACAGTATCCTGAGGAAGTCCTTCGTCCGAGCGCTGTTGATCATACATATCCATATCGTGTTTCACGACCTCGCGGTTCCCACCATCTCGTAAGATAGTCCCTTCTTCAAACCCCGGTCAGTGGATATTACATTCTCCAACCTGTTGTTCCATCTCGATGGAAACCTCTCCATAGACGGATCATAAAAGTTGCTTTATGCTACTTACAGTTGTAGCCTTGAATTCCCACTGTCCAGAGCGGTACCGAGCTTCTTTCCTTCCAACAACCTGTCGTGTGTACAGGTAGATCAAGCATTACGCATTCTTTTCAATGTTTACGGGTCTCTCCATATTTCTTTCTATCTGGGACATGACACACTGATCTCCATGGTGTACTGTTTGAGGTAGGGTCCTACCTCATTCAGCGCCTGTCGTTCCAAGGCCGGAAGCCCTGACAATGTTGAGCTAATTAGTAGCTCTGAGCACCAAATTTGAAGCTGATTGGATCCTCTGACCCTTGGGATGGTGCGGTTCGTATCAGAAAACCGTCATCTTCTTTGCTACTCTTCCCTGTAACCAGAAATCATTATTCTATTAATTGTTGGCACGGTCTCGATGAACCATGGAATTCAGTTTTGCGAGACCTCAGCCCAAAATCCGTCTGGACTTGGGGTTCGCACAGGGTTCGCACATACATGGTAAGGTATCGCCGCAACCTGCGATCCAGTCCGTCCAATGCGAGATCCGGTTTATGTCCTCACAAAGTCCCACCCGGTTCTGCGGGGACAGATGCACAACTGTGAAGAAGCCGAAGCCACCGTGGCGCGTGGTGACATTGACACTTTCCGCAAGACTTTCGCCATGTTTCGTTCCTGCCCGTTCGTCGCCGGGATCGTTCCTCGACGCGGAGTGCGCAAATGCCGATTTTTCAGGGAACACCGGAACAGCCGGAACACATCTATGACTTGGCTCCAACCGTCAATGGAAGTTGCAAACCGTCGTCGAGGAGAATATCTTCACGGATCATTAATTCTTCAATCTCTGTCAACTGTCCTCCGGTTCCGGTCGTCCGAGGCTGACGAATCCGTCGTTTACGACTGCAGCTAGATGCAACATGTTAAACCCTTTTGGCCCGCGCTGTGACGTTCTCATCTTGCCCCAGCTCGTTCAATGAATGGTTAGGGTTATCCCGGACTCCCGAGAACGGCCTCGTCCCATTACTCACAGTCCAGCCCCGCTCTCGTCAATGTAATGGTACATGGCTTTCACAGCCTAGTGGAGATTGGACAAACTGGAAGGCGAAAGCGTCTTTACGTATCACTTCGATCGTACTCGCAGAACGTGCCTCGACGATAGCGAATCCCTTGTTTGGTTTGTGCGGTCCTGGAAGTTCAATATCGCCTTCAAATGAATATGGACAAAAGCAAGCCAAGCGTCGAAGCAATGCGCTGCAAAGGAAGAACCGGTGTACATAGCGGGCAATGTCGAAGACACACTGCCAGTGGCAATTTCCGGCTAATGTTACAGTCACCATCTACGTGGAACCGAGTTACCTTTTCGACCTGTGGTAGCCAGTGCTCTCCAAACCGTTACTGTGGTGTCCCACTCCGATGGGGACCACAGCTGGGTGTGTCTGTGCCATTCCCGTGTTGCACAAACTGGAGCACTTTTCACGCAGGACTAGCGCAATATTCATCGAAGGTTCACATAGAACGCAAAACGGATCATCATCTACAGACCCGCGTGTACTTGCATTCTACTCTATAGTAGAGTTACGAATTCGAAACCCCAAATGAATTACTTATTATACTTCGGACATCTAATCTGGGTTGGACATGCGGCCTCGTGCCCTTGGTAGTGCATCTTTCCCTGAGAAATACCACACTCTGAGACAAAGTGAGGACCTTCGGTTCTTAATAGTCTGTCTGCCCTGACAGTGGGAGGAGATCCTATATCTCACAATCACAATCACATCGTCAAGTCCGATGTGAGCAGTGGTTTTCTTGGAGGAAGCAGACTGTGCTTGTCAAAAGCACCGACTTTGGATAGGCTTCTAATGCCATCTCGTTCACCCCACCTCCGCTCATCCCGCATCATGACTTAGATAACGGTTCCTCCAGAACACTGAACTTCCCTTGTGCGTTCACGTTCCGATTTTGGAGTCCATTGGTGAGCTCCTGGCGAGTGCCCCCAAAGACACCGCCGGGTACATCCGAACGAGTTCAAAGCACTCAGATGAGTTCGTCGTGAACACGATCTATCGGCGACGGAAAACATCTCCAAAGGCGCACTTCCGATGCCTGTTCACGTCCCCCTTGGCGGAATGGATGTTGAAATCGGTTGACTGTCATTCATCAGAGTAATCATTCATTCTTAGCTATCTCATCTATCGTTGAGTTGATGGTTGATTTCCGTTTACATCGGCTCCTTTCCTACGTTTTCCCGTGCATTCCTCGAGCCTCCAACAAGTCTGACTTTACAGTAACTCCCAGGGGAAGTGCCATTGCATGATTCATCATTCACAGTTCCAACATGTAGTTGTCCTAGTCTAATTTTGTTGATACTCATAAACTCCCGATAGCTTTACGCCTATGACCGGGTCCAAACTCAACGTACATACGTCTAGCGGATGTGCGTCGGCCTCGGGACGGACATTAAGCTGATGAACAGCATCACGTCGGACCAACTCGCCTTCAGCCTTGCTTGATATGTATGTAGTACAATGCTTTCATCATATCTCCATTCTCGGCTTCATCCTGCTAACTCTGAACTATTATCCCCTCGGCGCAGGTAGATGTTCACGTTTTGTAGTCACGCGCATTGGCTTCTAATACCTGTTTAAGCTGATTGCCACGTCTCAAACTATCCACAGCATTCCAGATACAGCTCGGTGTTTGCGGCGTAGTCCCTGCGATCACGTGACCGAACACCTGGTTAGTGGTTCATGGGTACAAGCGAACTCTCTCGTGGTATTGTTCAGGGGTAGGCATGCGTTCACGTCAACAAACTCGTACGCATCTCACGCAGTTTGTTAGTTAGTTCACGCATTGAGCACTTGATGCAGACAGTCTCCCTACCTTGTAACCTCCGCTGCTCCTCCACTAGGGCATTCATACATGTTCCGAATCAGACACTCGTCATTCATTCTTTTGGTGGTCCGCCCTTCCGCGACTAGTTATTTACGCCTTCATAAGCGTGGAGATACCCAACATGCCGCAAACCCATCTGGCATTTTCCTGACCGTGTGCTTGTTCAGTCGCGACTTCACCCGCTCTTCGACCGCCATCAGGCCAAGTAACTTGAAAGTCATCAAACCTACAGGCAACTTATGGTAAGTTCTACATCACATGATAACTTTACCAACTTTCTTGCGTGATACGTGTGCTCATAAAATTAGGCATGTAGATCATTCTGATAACTTAAGCTGATAGACTCGAGGCGCATGAGAATCTCTGGGCGATCGCTACAACATGTATTCCCAGTGCCGCTGGACACTTGATACGCCACACACATATTGTGAAATCCGCGATCACATGCGTCGCAGGAGGTCTTCCAGTAGTACTGGATTCCCGAGGACTTGAAGTCATTTGGGCGTTCCAAGTGTAACCTCATTTGCACATGAACGTCAAACAAGCTGGCGACCGAGCCTGTAGATCATCTATTACTCCTTCGATTGATAGCGTGTGCATTTGTTGCTCGCGCTTGTCACTTTGATACGGCAACACCTGGTTGTGCCTTCTCTTTGTTCACCTTTAGGCTTCGAGGAGGTTCTTCGGAACCGTCAGAAGGAAGATCCGCCGACGCTACTGTCTCTCAGCTGATTACCCGAGAGGACCGCTAAATTCTTATACGTTGGGCCCTCAACCTATCATGGTGCTACCCTGATCGGAAACTCACGTTCAACTAGGACGACACATACCCACGGTTTGGACGGTGAGGCGTTGTAGGAAACCACGGACAGTTCCGCAAGATTAGCAGTCTCCTCTCACGGATATCATGATGTGTGCATCTCAAGGTTGACCGTAGAAAGCAACATATTGATCACGGGATATTGGAGAATGCATTGATGGTACTGCATGCAACAGATGTCGGATCCCCTCACATTCTCAAGAATGGAATCCGGTTGGATCAAGGTCCGTGAATCGCGACGCTTTTGTCTCGGCCCTCAGGCTTGGACCTACTAGCACCAGCATGGACTCGGAAACAGTGTGGCCGGGCTCTTGGAATGGCAACTCGTAAGGTTAATATATCGTGATGGAACATCCCACCGGTGTGGGCATCCTGCTCTATCAAGTTATTGACCTCGCAGCTGCTGCAGTGCCTAGTCGAGCATTGTGAGGAAGCCTGACTATTTGGAACTGGTCAGTACTATTAACTTGAATTGCACTGATGACGATATTGCTTTTCGTCGATCACACGTACCCGTATCGACTCTGGTTAATCGATGTAACTGACGTCACACCTTCTAGCTGCAGACTTGAGTACTTGAGTGCTAGTAATTACAGCGGCTGACTGCTAGCCTTGATTCTGATTCAGTGTCAGCCTCCTGCTTGTCAGGGCTTCTTAAAGTCACTACCTACTGGTAACGCAACCCGTTGCTCCTTCCCCCCCTTCTGTCATCAACGACACTTCCTCTTGACCGGCGTGTTGGTGGGCGCCTTCCCTCTCCTTCCCTAGACTTTATTTGACTTTGAAGCGCTCTGTGCTTCGTTCTTTCCGTCCTGAATCTTCGCATCTCACTGGACTCTGAACGTTGAATAGCTGCTCACTAGCAAGCCCATCATGGTGTGAGTTGGTCACACGCGGGGGCGATCTCTCCGTTTACATTTCCCGTCATTTGATCTCTGTCTCTCGTTTACTGCTCCCTTGTGCTCTTCCTCTTACCACCACCAGTGTTTCCCTGTGGCCGTGCCGAGACTTATAGAGCTGCTAGCCCTTGTGGGGTTTGCCCAAGGCCGTCGGGTGCGTAAAAGCTGCCGATCGACTTTCTTACCCTTTCCCCTTGCGCATACCTCAATTTAGCGGAATCATCCCGTCCAGCAGCGTACGGCGAAAGTACGCCCTTATCGCTCGGTGGACTTCTATTGCTCCTAGTTTCTTGTGCTCCGGCTAGCATTCCCCGCGCACACTCCTCTGGCTTTCTTGATGACCACGCTGACCTGGCAATCAGATGACTGGAACTCCCTAGGATTAGTACTCACAGCGCTAGGATGATCACGCTCGACGACCAAGATGTCCACCGAGGTGAATACTTCATATGTTATAAGACTGACTGTACTGCGATCCAACATTCGTTTCTGGGCCTGCGCTTCAATTGACAATCTTGACAGCGCGCCTGCGGTGTGGTCAGCACAGTCGAGTTCATCGGGTGTGAATGATCTCCCTATTGATCGGGACTGATTGCTTCGTGATTCAAGGTGCGTATACCTCTATCAATGGTGAGTAACTCCCTAGTGTCGCTGATTCCTCCGTGGCATAGTTATTTATGCACCTGGCTACAGAGATCACCCTCCGAGTCGCGGATCGGTTTTTTAAGTTGCGCGGGTCAAGGAGTTGTGGCACTTGCAAGAGGTTGCAAGATTCGGCTTCGTTTTCTTCTGGTGCATCCATGGCTGCTTCCACGAAGGCGGCGTTCATGGATGTAGGGCTGAAAATATGCCTCGGGTCCTAGCTAACTTTCCCTCTAGGCTTACCCAGCTACATTATCTGCCCCTGGAGTGAATATCAAATGAGTGTGACCAAGACTGACTTGCACACTACGCAGACGACAGATGAGAGCCTTAATTCTGTTTCCTCATTTATGCAATACCTCACGGCCACAGTTCTAGTTTATCTTAGCAGGTTCCATTGCCAAGGATATAGTAGTTACAAATGACATGCAGACAAACAATAATACTACATCACTCCAAAATTCAAGGGAAATAGGTATTCCCCATTATTGGGGATGGTGCTGGCACGTATTGGGGTGGATGTGATTGGTGATAATGTTGGTGGTGGTGATTTGGTGGCGGATATGGTTGCTGAGGGTACGGTTGCCCGTGAGGATAGGAGTGAGGGTGTGGAGGAGATACGTTCGTGAGAACGAGCGGGGTTGCTGCTTCGTCGCTGGAAAAGGAGTCAGCTTGGACGGGTTGCTCAGGATTACTACCTACCCAAACACGGCCTTGAGCAAGTCGTCCAACATAGCTTCCTTCTTGAGCTTTTCTTCTCGAGCTTGCGTACGCGCCACTCTGCAGCAGATGTTACATCCAAGTTCAAGAATCCCCAGTCCGCTCGGCTTACCTCAGCTCTTCAATGAGAGCAGCATGGGTCTCCAATGCATACCGCATTTTAGCCTTTTGAATCACATATTTCACGAGTGCGGGTGAACGTCCCATAATAAGTCCAGTGTGGGGATCGATGAGACGAGCAAGATATATTGGTAACCCATCATCCTCGTCATCCTCGTCTAACCCATCTTCTCGGTGCTCGTCCTCCTGAGGGGCGTCAAAGTAGTCGCCACCTGGACCACCCGTTTCAGAGGGTGTTCGAGGTTCAACTTTGAAGGTGTTGAACGCGGAGGGGGGCTCAGTTGGCGGTGCATTTGAGGGAGTGGGCTGAGGAGACTCCCCGCGCTTCCGTTTGCGAGATCCACCACGTCCGGAAGGGGGTGGAGGCATATTGTGCTGGATGCGCATGTGCTTTGCGAGAGCATCAGATCGGGTGAAGGACCTGTCGCATTCTTCTTATGGTCAGTATGGTAGTGCAAATGGAAACGGCAAAAGGTGAGACTTGCCTGGTCGAGAACATATGAATGGCTTCTCCCCAGTGTGCGAACGGATATGCGAGATGAGCGCAAATCGAGAGGTCTGAGCCAGACCGCGACGGTTACATGTGGCCCATTCGCAGGTGTAATTTGACTTGTGAACGCCAATGTGCGCTAACGTTCATATATCATTTCAAGGAAGGGGGATGTGAAGAGAACGAGTGCTTACTGGAATGGATATGTTCAATGAGGGTTGGTAGGTGGGTAAACACAACTCCACAGTCCTCCCAGAGACACGTAACAGTGTCAGCACCTTGCTCCGCCGCCGGCGCGGTTGATGATGGTCCAGGGGATCCTGCTGTTTCAGGCGCCAAAGCGGTGTCACGATCGATTTCACTTTCGGACGAATCGTCGTCATACTTGAAGGACGACTGCGAGAAAGACGGTGACGGCGAGCGGAAACCCGGTGACGGTGAGTACATTGTCAAGCACGTCATTGAGGAGGTTGCAGTCGTTGGGCTTGGTTGCTGTGAACGACGAGGAGGGTGTTTGTGGATGTTTGGGTTCCCCCTCTCTACATTGCCCACAACCTCAACTTGTACCACTGCCCAACATATGCATATGCCACCATTCCCTGTCAACCATGCTCGTTGGAAATATATGCCTCTATGCAATTCTTTGTCTGCTAACCTGCAGGTCATTTGGTGGGCGAGGCTGTCGCTGCTGGTGAGTCATCGGTCTTGGGGTTTGAAGACGTGCATAGGTTGGCTCGACTAGATGTTAGCTGGGTGTTGAACGATCTGCCTTCGCGCATGGGGTCCGAGAAAGATAGGTGAGGACGATTATGCTGCGTAGTCCTGCTGATAATCCCGCGGACAAACTGAGACGGCTTCCAGTTCTACTTTCCTATGGTGGAAACTGGGCACTCGCTGACGACATGTTTCAAAAGGGTGAAGGTCTTTAAACCATTGTGAAACCCGGTCAATCTGCCATCAGGTTTCCTTGCGAACGGATGCATATAATCATAGTCTACATCGCTGTTCACCTTTTGCACTCACTCCACAAACTCTTTTATTGCCTTCGCAACACCCTCAACATCGTCTGACAGGTGCCAGTGACCCACGTCCTTCATTCCTATCAGTCTCACGTTGGGAATATGTTCCTTCGAGAACTGCTGAGCACCACTGTCGCCTCAAGAAACATCTTGTATCCTCTCCTGCCAATATCAGAGTGTTGGCTTTGCGTGATCTGGATCTCTGGCCCATGACACGCAAGCGCATGCCCTTCCACAGGAGTGCTGAGGAGTGAAATGCGGACTTTGCCCACAGGTAGGGATGTTGCGAGCGAGTGCTGCGACCTCAACGGCATCTGCGACTGCGATGATAATACCATCTCTGCCTACGGCCCCAGCACGAGTGGTGAGTGGTTCCATGCCAGGTTCTCCGAGCTGTTTGATGGATCTCGTGATGGGGTGAATATGTATGTCAAAACTGTGCGCCCCTCTTTGTATATGGTGGAACTATCCACTCGGTTTCGTGATTCTCGCAGGGTAAGTTGCGGCCAGACTTGTCGCTATGAGCTGTTGAGGCGTTTAGTCTGGCGCCAAGATCCGGAATTTTCGAGGACATATTCCATCGGTTGAATGTCCTATCACTGCTGCCTTCTTCATGCCGCGCGCTTCAAGCACTGCTCTTGCACTCTCCGTGTGATTAGTGGCCGACACCCCATTGCTGCTCAGTGGGCTTAATCATGATCTTCCGTGTAGAGGCGGCCGCATAGGCCTCTAAGAAGGGCGTCGATACGGAAGGTAGCAAGATGTGTTCTGCATGTAAATTCCACCATGAGTGGAGGCTCAGTCTGTTTTCATCTCAGGCTGACGGATTATTGACGGTACGGAGCCAACCTTCGCACTGCAACTCACAATGCCAAAGTAAGGGAATAGTGGGTTATCAGGCAGGAAGTGCCTCAACTGATATCACGGAGAAACCTTCGTCTTGAGGCTCGTTCTTTGATGTCAACTGGTATCTGCGTTACCCAAGTCGAAGCTCTCGGCTTTTCCGTGCTGCCAACAAGCCCTTCCCCCTATCTCTGGGACGCTCGGCGGCTACCTGCGAAAGAATGTTCAACAAACATTGCAACTTGAATACCATCCATCAGCTGCATCTCATGCAATGCCTTTCCAAGCTCTATCTTCATTCGATTTCCTTTCATTCATTGAGAATAGATTTCCAACAACTCCGTTCGATACGATATCACAAAATTCCATAGGAATCTCGCCTGGAACATTGAGGACAATCGTGCTCAAGTTATGCACGCGTTGAGTACCACATCTGATGCGGAACATCGCCGCACTGTTACATAGACAGACTACTTGGCTACTGAACTGGCAGCCAAGATCGAGCGGATAGGATTTCTCAAGAATCCCATTATCAAAATATTGAAACCCGAGTTTCTTCAGGGAATAGAAAGGGATAATTCTGCCAGAGCGTCAGTCTTTGGCTCACGCTACGGGACTGGTGACGAGAAGAGAATTGGATTGGCTAAGGTGACAATGAACTACATCTCCGACAGTAATCCAATTGAATGTGATTGACAAGAGGAGAGACTTCGCGCTGCCCGGCTCCGGATCAACCTAGGGCTGTGGTGAGCTGCGAGGGCGGGAGGGAAAAGGCGAGGCGAAAGAGATGGGATCAGGACAGGGAGAGGTGGGAAGGTGGAAGATTGAATCAGAGCTCAGCGCTCAGATCTGAACGACGTAGGCCACGAGTGGAGGATGTGACTCAGAAAAGGTTGAGCCACTTACCTCAACTCGGCCAAAGACAATGTTCTGTCACTCCGCTCATGCCTCGCTGCGTAACAGAGCTGCACTCTGAGCCTTCAGCCGTGCTTGGTACGTTGCCTGGTCCCATAGCTCCGTGTGATGACTTCCAAGTTTTATTTCAATAATCATACTTCATGCTTATCAAAACAGGTCAGACACCGCGGTGCACTCAGTATCCAATTGTCGTGGTGCATCAGGTACTTCCTCCGAGGTGCGGAGTTTCTACTATTAAACTCTCTATGAATGGTGTTAAGCAGGTTCATATACGGTTCTAGAAGTGTCACCAGACCTGCACCGTGACCATCTAGGCGCCGCTGGGTGCTGAGAGATGGATGATGCAAGGCATGCTTAATTCTTTTATCTGGCGTTTCCGTAAATGCGGAGCCCCGGTATATAGGCTGATACATACCCATCGTAGCTTCGTCCGCATTTTTCACCGTGTTCTGCAACCAGTTTTCCTACAGCGTTGATTGGTCATGGCTACACCGGATGTTCAGTGCTCACTTCCGGCCAACTACAAGTGAGTAGTTGATACTGTGAATGTAGTGGTTGTAGGACATCTGATAGGTCGTGCCTCATACTAGCTGGGATCCAGCAACCATCCCTCCAACTAGTAAATGGGTACCTCCACAATGGTGTGTCCGGTGCTCCCCACCCCATGAATAACATCACCAGTGCTAACCATGATTAGGATGATGGCTCCGAATGCACCGCTCACGGCCCCCAAGCATGCGGACGTGAACGGTTTGGGTGAGCCATGGGACCCTCGTCGGCCTACCTTCCGCGGTGTCGATCTAGTAATGAATAACATCATTCATCAATGCATCGGCCCATTGATCTTTCAACTAGACCAAAGTGGACTCTCGCTTGAAAGTCCCTAACATTGAAATTAGATCAGGCAGTGGTGACACAGTCATTGCCTTCGTTGACGTTCTTATCGTCGACTCGACCGGCGCAGCACCCTACCGAGGCGATGTCCTTGTCAAAGGAAAGCGCATCTTTAGCGTTGGCAGCAAAGTTGCCCCTGAAGACCTGCAGGGTGCTCTTGTGTTCGAGGGCAGAGGGCGTACCCTGATGAGTGGTTTGTGCGACTCTCATGCCCACGCAACCTTCATCAACTCGCCCACCCTCGATGACATTACTGCATTACCCATTGAGGAGCACACGATTTTGTCTACCAGGAGCGTGAGACAGTTCCTAGATAGTGGCTATACAATGTGTTGTGAGTTTCCTGTGATAAGCTCATAGATTCTGTAAATGCTCACAGTGAGTTATCAGTGGGAGCAGCTGCAGCAAAACCTCGTATGGACCTTGTTGTTCGAAATGCCATCCAGGCAGGCGACATCCCTGGCCCTCGCTACCTGGCGAATGGTCAAGAGGTATGATTACAACTATCCGCCCCTGGGGATGATGGTCTCAGTCTGAAACCTAGATGGCCCCTCGAGATGGTGCTCTCTGTGAAGGGATTACTACTTTTGTCGAGACTACCGATGATATTACGAAGACAATCAATGCCTTTGCTGATGCAGGTGTTGATACCGTTCGTGCTTCTTCGCTCAGCCTTTTTTCGCTTATGTTGTAATGATGAACACCAGGTCAAACTATCTATGAGTGGAGATGAAATTCTTGAAGACCTTCGTGCTGAGGATAGCACTTTCCCCGACGAGCTTGTTGTTGCTGGTGTTGAAGCTGCTCATGCCATGGGCATCCGCGTTTGCTCTCACGCTCGCTCTGACCAGTCTGTCCGTCAATGCCTCCAGTATGGTATCGACATTCTGTACCACTGTTGTGAGTCTTAGTTTCTCCCAGTTGACCATTCTCTACTGGACATCTTGCAGCGTTCATTTCCGATGAGTCTATGGACGCTCTCGAGGCACAAAAGGACCGGGTTTATGTTGCACCCGCTTTGAACATTCTTTACTCGTCGTTGCTTGTCGCCGAAAAAGCTCAGTGTATGTTTTCCTGCACAGTCCTTCTGGTTGTATGAACTTATCAACTTCTGCAGTCGGCTTCAAAAAGTCAGATGCAGAGAAGTATAGACGAGAGCTGGATATCTGCATTGCTGCCCTCAAGGAGATGAAGAGGCGTGGCATCAAAATTCTTCCAGGCGGTGATTATGGGTAAGCTTTCCGTGGGCCATCGATGGACACTGACTAATTGCATTCATAGCTTTGCATGGACACCTCACGGGTGGGATTTCTTGGCAAATCTTACTAGTACCATCCTGACGCCACTCAGTTCTTACCAGGATCTTGAGCTCTTTGTCAACCTCCTGGGATTCACGCCCATGGAAGCAATTCTGTCCGCCACTGCTCTTGGTGGTGAGATCATGATGCACCCTCACGAACTCGGAAAAGTTCAGCCAGGCTATTACGCTGACCTTATCCTCATTGACGGTAACCCACTCGAGGACATCAGTGTACTAACCCCGATCAATGGAAAACTCGATGTCATCGTGATTGTGAGTATCGCTTTCTGATGCGAGTGGAACAATACTGAGTAACTCTACAGAACGGACAGATTCACAAGGACAGAGATGGGCATGGTCTGTAATTTAAAAGCATCTCAGCATGTAATACTTCACATACGTGTACATGTATACTCCATTCATGACCATGATGGACGCAATGAATGCAGCATTCGTTTTGTGAACTTGTGAACTTTTATATCATTTCACTGCAGGAGATCCGAATGTCACGCCAAGCTCTGCACCTCACTCACAGGACTTACAGCACAGCATGTCAGTCTCGCTGTCTGTGACCACTGACGACCGCCCAGCCTGAGACACTATCCCATGCTCACTGCCACACGCCTTGCAATGTACGTTGGATTCATGGGTCTTAAAGAAAGATCGACCGTCACGTATGGCGGCAAGTCCAAGTCCAAGTCTGCCTACTAATGATCACAAGTTTGACCAGTTTGTTTCCCAAGCAGCCTGTCTGGGCCATGTGACGAGATGACGAGACTTGAATTATCCCGACTCGCTCGTTCGGACACGAACCTGCCGTGGTGCCAGCTTTCACAGCCAAGAAATCGCAATCATGGTCACAGCTGGACACTAGGACGTTTCAACCTCTCTTCAACTCTGACCGAGCGCATCTCGATGCGACTCTCGCTGCTACTTGCCTCTTTTCTCCTGGTGGCTGGCGTCCGTGCGACAGTCACCCTTCAGCCTCAGATCCCGTCCATACAATCATTCTCCCCTGACCCATTTGGACGAACGTTCATTCTTACTCCAGAAACACATATTCTCGTTGACGTGCAATATGCCTCCAATCGTGGCTCTCAATTCAGTGGACCAACCTTGCTTCACTTTGCGGAAACGTTCCGTCGCGATCTGATTGAGTTGACGTCATTCAGTGTCCCTCCGGTCCAAATTGTCCCCCTCAGCACGTCCATTTTCAACCATAGCCCAACTGTCGTTCTCACACTTGGTTCCTTGAGTAGCCACACCCTTTACTCGGGTTCTGCTACAGTCGAGGGTTATGATTTCTCCATTTCAAATACCTCGTATGTGATATCTGGGTCCGGACCAATTGGTGCCTGGTGGGGAACCAGGACACTGCTACAGCAGCTGGTGTTGTCTGAGCACGGAGACAACGGAACATACAACCTTCCTGTCGGAAGTGGCACGGACAGTCCCGGATGGGAAGTGCGAGGGTTTATGCTCGATGTTGGACGCCACTGGTACACAGCAGATTTCCTCGGTAAGCTATTTACATGCAGATCTGTGCGCGCATCCGGCTCATACACCTTTAAGCCGATGTTTGCGCATACGCATCCTTTTTCAAGATTAACGAGCTCCACATTCATGTCTCCGACAACCTCTGGATACCCTCGCTGCTTTATGGTCCTGATTGGCATTCGCTATACTCCGGCTTCCGATTTCAGCCACCTCCGGGCTCGCTAGTTTATGGCCTTGTTCCTTACCGTAACGAATCATGGCCTTACACAGACTTTGCTCGAATGCAAACGCGTTGTGCTCAGTATGGAGTGACCGTTATCCCTGAAATCGATACACCGGGGCATTCTCTTGTGATATCACAGTGGCAGCCTCAGCTAATGCTGAACGGGACACCCGACTCCCTCAACTTAACCCATCCCGAAACTATCCCCGCTATCCAATCCATTTGGGCGCAATTTCTTTCCTGGTTCTCGTCCAACGAAGTCTCTATCGGGGCTGATGAGTATTCATCGTCGCTCGCGGATGCATACATCTCGTTCATCAATGAGATGTCATCCTACGTTGGCGGGATGAGCGGGAAAGGCATCAGGGTGTGGGGTACATACGAGCCGAGCAACACCTCCTCCATATCGACCAACGTGACCATACAGCACTGGGATTTCCCAGGTGCTTCGATTCCGGTGTCTCTCCTCGACTCTGGCTATCGAGTGATCAACTCTGAGCAGGCCTTTCTTTACCTCGACGGAAAGATCCCTGCCGAGGGTGGTTTTCCTCAGACGCTCAATCTCTCGCTGCTCTTTTCCGGTGCTAGTGCACAAGGCGGTGGTTGGGCACCTAATGTATTCACAGCCAGCGACCCCGGAAATAACACGGTGCACAATAACCCAGGACTCCGCGGCGCCATCTTTGCCTTGTGGAATGACTGGGGTCCAAACGCCACGACACCATTGGAGACTTACTATCAGCTGTCACAATCTCTTGCTGTCTTTGCAGAGAAGACGTGGACAGGATCTGGGGTCCGCTCATCAGAGCTGACGATAGAGCAGTTCCAAGTGGCTTATCCTCTCTTGAATGCCCAGGCGCCTGGGCAGAATCTCAATCGCGCCGTGAAAAGCATGAAAGAGGGTGACGTGGTTTACGCCTTCGAAAGCGTTCCCTACTTTCCCTTCCACACCGGGGTGGACTCCGTAGGCCCCCCATATACCCTTTCATTCAGTGTACGCCCCACCGCAGCGGATGTACAGACGACAGGGAATACGACAGCCGCACGGCTATTCGAAGGGACAGATTCTGCCCTGTATGCCTCCTCTCTCACGTTTGCGTGTAATGCGGAGTATTATCCCCTCCCTCCTGTATTCCAACTGGAACCAGATGTCTGGACAAACATCACAATTCGGGCGACCAGGGAGTACACGTACGCGACCGTTATTCGGGAGGGCGTCGATTCGGTGACGTATAGGTATCAGACTACTCTGAACATTTGGGGCGATTATCTCACGCAGGCCAACATGTCTTTTGCCGCACCATCTGAGACGATTGGCAGCCCAGGGTTCAAAGGCAACGTTGCACATGTAGTCTTGTGCATCGGTTGACATCTGGCTTGGATCACATGTTGGGCAGCTGACTGGTACTGAGCCCCTGTCAATACATTTGAGAGTTCATGGGATATTTGAACTCGGTTGCTTCCGAGGTACTTAAGTCTCGAGTTCTCACCATCAAGTTACAAGGGTTTCTCTGTGATTGCATTCTTTCTGTTCCATCATGCCTATGTCGATGAACTGATCCTGCCTTTGCTGTGTATTACCAATGCGATAAGTGAGCGTGCGCTGCACCTTACTGTTTCTGATGGAATTTTTTTTACTGGAGGTGAGCGGGTTTAATTCTTATCTGATGGAAAGGCATTTAAACCAAGTTGTCGGATTTTCGCCATTCAGATTCCAAAACAAGTCTTTTTAATGTCATGAAAAGCTATACATGTCCCACCAACGGGGTTGCTACGGCCAGTTAAAGGAGCTGGCATACATCCAGGTCTATGATGATCTTATGCAGTACATGCGAGCTACATCGTGATTATACCGCCAATGATGGTCGTGCCCACAGCATGGTGATCGTATCAGAGGGCTTGAGGAAGGTTTTCTTTACTCTGCATCCACGCCAGTAGTAACCTTCCATCGAAACCTTGCCAAGCTGTGCCGCCAGAATAAACTAGATCGTTTTTGCGTTCGTGTCCAGCTACTGTCCCTGACCTCCACCGGACGTTGGAGAGTGGAGGGCCGATGGCTGCGGGCACAATCAAAGTGTCACGGTGTATTCGAATTTAACTTCTCGCCGACATGCACTCTCCTAGTGTTATAAAGGCTCGGGTAAGTCCCCATTCTGCTTCGCACTTCGACAAAGTCCTCATCTCACAATGTCTTCTACTTCAGCTGCTGCGTCTCATTCGCAATTTCTGTCATCGCCAGCTGTTTCTCAGGGCACCACTCCGCCTCAGTTTTTACAGCCGTCGCACAACTTTAATGTCGCAGGCCCCAAGACTGCACTGGTCTTAGTGCCAGTGTACATGCTCGCTCTCGTTCCTTACAGCGTCCAAGAGCGTCCTCAGTCCAATTGGCAGTGTATCCACTCCAGCCATCACCAGTTGCCGTTTGCCCGGCAAGACTGTTCCTCGTTCCTAGCGCCGAACGCTTGTCCCCAGTGTCAGGTGTACCCAAAACACCCCGAACATCGCTTTTGTTCTCTAGCCTGCACTCACCAAGCCGCTCGCTCTGCGCCAGGGCTTATCCATCTCCCCCAGCATCATGAGTTGTTTGACAAAGGCGAGTCACTGACTTGACCCCGGATTTCGGCTGACGTTCTCGCCCCAAGTTGCGACCAAATTTTTAATGCATTGGAAGTCTGTACCCCATCCCAGGCTGCTAGCCATTTTCATGATCACTTGGACCAAAAAGTATCAAATGAACTTTGAAAAATACAGGTGAACGGTCTACCCCCGCCCATTGATTTTCTGACGAACTGAAATACTGAAATAATAATACGTACAGGAACGAAGTTGAGGCTCGCTGCCGCTTCAAGCAAAAGGGCTTCTTTTCTGGAAACGAACAAAAACGATTCCGGTGCGCAGCCCGTGCGTGCACCTTGGGCGAGCGAGGAAACCTTTACCCCTGTGACAGCGAGATATGTGAGCTTTGCGAAACGATATGCTGTGGTTTTGAACCATACCTTGATCGGAAACGAAACATCCCGAGGTGAGTCGGTGTCACTCAATACCTGCTGTGCGGAAGCCAGGCGTAGACTGATTCCCAGTACCGAAAATGTGCATGACAGGACTGGAAATGGTATCAGACTTGGTGCTGGTATCTACACTAGCCATACTTCCTCAAAGTCAGATTTTTTTTTCGAGAATCTAGCGATTAGTCAGGGAGTAACAGGGTCACTTTTAGGGCCGACCAGTACGCCGTGAACAGACACGATCCCAGCTCCACTGTTAAGGCGATGTTGGTATGTCGTGTCGTCATTGGAAAACCATACGAGACGCGGCGCGAAGACCCCATGCTCACGAGACCGCCTGCGGGATACGACTGTGTAGGGCGTCGTTTCTGCCTCAAGAGCATCATGATCTCACTGACAGGTGCCCCCCGCGCATAGGTTTTTGCGAAACCGGGATGGTGGAGCGAGTTCAAAGACGACGAGTACGTGGTCTATGATCCAGATGCCATCCGTGCCGCGTATCTTGTCTTGTATGAGACGGGCGTATAATTGCCTATAGTGGCTGGGACCGCCTGCCGAGCGCCACCATCAGCATCTACGGACGGGGATGCGCCCATCTGTCTTTTCTTTGCATGACAGTATTTCATATTCCGCCACGTCACCGACTCACTCCGTTCCCCACTAGAATTTTTATACCATCGCAACATGGGGTATTTTATAGCAGGATCATCATCTGGTAGGATTCTCCCGCCGTGCCAGACCCACGGCACACACGCTATCCTACTTTCTTTGCTGCTTAGAAGTTTCCCACCATACATCTCACAACTTTCGACCCGAGTTTAGTTACACGACCTGCGTTCGAGGAATGATTCCCTTGGCTGTGGTAGTGAGCTCTTCCGTCGTTGCCATCCAGAAAACTACGTACCACAAACCATAGATTAGAGCTTCATAGTGCCGTACGCCGTCCCCCTTTTCTGCATAGAAGTTTCCGGACGATGATCAATTAGTCAGATCAGTGTTATGTGATGTTCTCGATCGATTTTTCGAGCTCAGGCCTTGTGTTGACGTGTAAGCTCAGGTACTTCCCCTTCTTGGAAGACGCGATTGTCATTATCCAGCGCAGGGGGGGAGGCGAAGAACGTCTTTGCCTGCACCCTCTACCTCTTCGACGGTCTCTTAATGAAATCGCCCACTTGTAGTAGATCCGCCTAGACTGGTAAAATTGGTTGCGGGGGGTCACGTTATCCTGCGAATCCGCTCACCCCCCCTTGCGCCACAACCAATTTTACCAGTCTAAGATCCGCCGTGGTTTGCTGATATGTACCTACGCAACCGCACTCGGATACACTCGGATATGATACCAGGTGTGCAGAGGATCCTCCAGGAAAGTCAGTCACTAGCCTCCGAGTCGCAGGCCCTGGGGGATATATATATACAGCATTGGAGAGCGGTAAACTACATCAGCAAAACGACTGAAATGAAACTGGCGGTCAGCAGAGGATAGTGACTTACAGCAGCCTACGTGCGGTAAACGAACACCTCTCAGATCTCATTGGTGGAGATGTGGATGTGCCTTGCGCTTGAAAGCGGGTCTCTGCCATTTCTGTGAATTATGGGTACATGTGGGGATCGAACTACGCTAACCATTTGTGTTTTGTTGTGTAGGTCTCTGTGCAAAGTTTTTGGATGGCTGATGTAGTAAAGCACGAAGAGCGACTCGCTCACATGTTTTACTGGCTTTCAAGTTGTTCCCAAGTGGTTAGTATGCCTATGTACATAGTGCTGGGAGGGGGATCAGTAAGCTGCTCAGTATGATTATGGTCGTACGCAAACAGCAACAAGCCAAATGGGAGATGGATTATTATAACGATGACTCGAGTACTCATCGCTCGTTTCGACTCCATTGCTGTCATCTGAATTTCATATGCTGAACTTGAGTTCAACAGACAGCCATCCGCCGATCATAATTATTTGGTACATCGCCATAGCCACTTGCACATGACGACTGTCGACGTCAACTTTGTTCAAGAGGAGTCAAATCAAATCCGATACGATGATCGACTGCGGATGATAATATCGAGTGCCTAACTGCAACCCGATAAAAGGCGATCCGTGTATGCCCATTCATACAATTCCGAAAGGTTCTGCACTTCAGATCTGGGAAGGAAACTTTCCCTTTTTTTTTTTCCGTGGTTGAGTGTCGTGTGCCTCGCTGGCATAGTGACATTTGATTTTGAAAGGAGAGAAACCGTGACGGCGTGCGTTCGTTTGGCGATGGGCCAGTGATCCTGAGCTGCCATTGCGTGCTCTAATGCAAATCGTCACTGGGCAGATGACACGTGTGAGGACATACTTCCTGAACGGTTTTCTTTGACGTGGCAAGGCATGGGATGAGTGAGTGGAAGTGGAAGTGCGGGGTTTGTTCTGGGAGACTGCGGAGCATGGCGCAGGTTACGTACGAGGATCCTCCGAGGGTGTGGAGAGCCTAAGCGCGGTGAGGTCAGGGCGCGACAACAAAAGAGGGTTCTTGGGAGGTGGAGGTTGTCGGATCTTGACGATGCTATGTTGCTCTAAAAGGTGAAAGTATGATGTAGCGCTTGACGCTCGTACGCCACGAGGAGGGTCGGATGCATGTTGGACACAGTGGATCACGAGACCTTGAAGGGTCACGCTATCGATATGGAGTTGATGGATGGCAGGAGTTTGGGAGAGATAAGCTGGTAAGAGGTAGCTCTGGTGGCGAGGGAGGTACGTGATGATGTGTACGACCTGAAATAGTTGGTGCCGGCAAAGTGTGAGAGTGTACCAGAGAGTGGGGGTATTAGTTGTAGTGGTGATTGGAGTGATAGCGGTGAAAGAATCGATGACACGAGGTGGTCGCTCATTGTTGAGTTTACCGAAAAAGTGGGTTGACAAGTTTGAAATGATACATGGCCAGTGTCAGAGGAGAGGTGACCAACGCAGGACATAGTCGGGAATAGGAGACCGTGACATGGCGTGACGACCATGGCGTGACAACAATCATCCAATTGGATTGTGCGATACGGGCCGACGTTAGATTACGTACTTCAACATGCTTAAAAGGCACTCAAGTCAGTAACTCAACGTTCACCTCTCCTCTCTGAAACGACATGCGAGGTCTCACTACAGTCACTTTCGCACTTGCTGGCCTCGCAGCACATGCTCTTGCTCATTCCCCTCCACTTCAAGTCTCTCCCGGAAATACCCCTTCACGCCGAAAGACGCTCGGCTTTGGTCCCGTCCTCCCTCATGCTCGCTTTCAGTCCCCCACCCCTCGTCCTCCTGAGACCTTTGTCCCTTTCAATGTCCATAGAGACCCCTTCGCAGTCGCGCGCCAATTCATGGATCTCTACAATGATCCCGAGTCCGGTCGCGCGTATGTCATCCGTCCAGATTCTTACACTGACCCCGCTACTGGCGTCACACACATCTACGCCCGTCAACTCCTCGGCGGCATCGAGGTTGCTGATGCCCACATCAATTTAAATATCAAGGATGGCAACGTATTGAGTTTCGGTGATTCCGTACGTACCTCGTCTCCATCATCACATCTCTCCTTGTTGATCCGCCCTCCAGTTCTTCCCCGGTGGCGTCCCCACTCAACCTACACAGGCGTTCGTCCATCCCCACGCAAACTACTGTGCACAGCTTTACTCCGCTCTCGCCTCCCATCGCGCCCTCTCCGCTATACAGACCCCACTCCCCTCACACGACCAGGCAAAGGTCAATGAGGGTCTCGCCACACTCCAACATCTCCACTCTTCCAACTGTGCTAATGTTCCCTCATCCTCTTTTGCTGGTCAAGTCGACCTTGACATGGACCCAAGGAGGCCTCTCTTGGCCTTCCTTGCTTCTGCACTCCCAGAGAATCACCCCGACCTCAACTCCGTGATCGACAACATCGAGGAACATGCCAGCAAGATCATCATGACTCCCGAGACTCACCTCCTCGGTGACCATGTCTCACTCGGAATGAGTTTGAACAATGTTCCCGGTACCGTCAGCGAGGTCAAGGCCCGCATCGTCTGGGTCCAAGTCCCCTCCGACAACGCCGTCAACCTGGAATTGGTCCATCGCGTGAGCATCATAAATTCGTCATTCCACATCGTATGTTAACGTGCACTCAGTTCGAAGTCGAGATGGAACACAACTGGTACGAGACCACCGTCACAGTGTCCCTGCCCCACCGCATCGTGAGCGTCGTCGATTGGGCGAGCGACTCCCCCATGCCATTACCCGTTGCAGACGAGGAGGGTAAGTACAGAACTTCCTCCTTCGCTTTGAGCTAACAATGCCTCCACTTCCCTCCTCTATCTACCACGGGTACTCATCACGCTCACATCCCCACTTCGTCGACGTCTCCCACATATAGGCAGGCTATTCCCAAATCTTGGTGCCTTTATTCCCGACAAGTTCGAATTCGACAACTCCGTACCCATGCTAGGAAGGAGATCAGGTAAACCCCCTGCTGGGAAGAAGAAGGGATGTCACTCAGAGGAGCAAGGTATGTTTGTAGCTATCCGAATGCTAACGCGATATCTTTTTTTGGATAATCTTGTCATCCGTATTGGCGTACTGACTTGGTGTTCACAGATGTCAAAGCTTATGCTCCGGTTCCAAAGAACCCCACCCCACCCAAGCTCTCGAGAGCAACTTACCTAGTTTTCCCATGGGGTTCTAATGATCCTGTAGAAGCTGGTCAGCGGAAAGCCGAGAAGACTGGTCAGACCGGTATGTTTCTCCCTTTCACTTACATCCGTTCCCATTGGCCAATGCGATGCAGGAATCGAGCTCCCCCTTACGTACGGTCGTGAAACCCTCAAAGAGCTGGGCGATTCCTTGGCTTCTCCCGCAGGCTGGCATACATTGCCTTTCTCTTGGGATCCAAGTGTCGGGCAGAGCGACAAGGCCTTGTCTGGTGAGTACATGTCGTCCTGTACAAAGAAGTTCTTGACGACCATTGCTTGACATCAAGGCGACTTCTGGCGCACCACCAACACGACATGGGGTAACAACGTTTTTGCTCACGAGAATTGGGACGGGAGGAATGCATGGATGTTCAACAAGCGTCCTGAGGGTTCACTTGAAGGTAGTTGTGATCCTTCACTGAGAGGACCCCGAGCTCACTTCACTATCTAGCCCCAACAGACATGACTCATCCACCCTCGGTGACATTCGCTTACCCGTACTCCCCCGAACCAGCAGATACCGAGGAGGATTCGATGGCTCAGGCCCAGTCGCATGTTGATGCTACTGTGACGCAGTTGTTCTATACCAGCAATGTCGTCCATGACTTGTTCTATCGGTGAGCACGTCCTGGTCATCTCTTGTACTGTGCTGACACATGGATGACGCATGGTAGGTACGGCTTCACAGAAGCGGCTGGTAACTTTCAACAGTATAACTTTGGAAGGGGTGGCGCGGAAGGTGACGCTGTCATTGCAAACGCGCAGGACGGAAGTGGGTTCAATAATGCCAATTTTATGACGCCTCCTGATGGGCAGAATGGGTACGTGCATGCTGTTGTGAGCTTGACATTCTGTTTTTTTTTTTGATGTTCGTCGTCGACTTGTACAGTCGTTGTCGCATGTATCTCTGGAATACCGCGTCTCCTTACCCTGACGGAGACATGGAAGCTGGTATCGTCATTCATGAGTTGGCGCATGGTCTGTCGACGCGTCTCACCGGTGGGCCTAAGAACTCTGGTTGTCTCGGCTGGGGTGAGAGCGGTGGTATGGGTGAGGGTTGGGGAGGTTCGTTGTCATCACTTCATGTGTCCTTTTTGAAGATTGACCCACTCATACTGCCTCAGACTACATCGCCACCTCCGTCCGCTCAACCCCCACATACTCTGACTATCCTATGGGTGCTTGGGCCTCCAACCGCGAAGGTGGTATCCGTAACTATCCTTATTCCCTTGACACTTCCGTCAACCCATCGACCTACAAAACCCTGGATAAGCCAGGTTACTGGGGCGTCCATGCCATCGGGGAAGTCTGGGCCGAGATGCTTTGGGTCGTCCAACAGCGTTTAATCGCCAAACACGGCTTCTCCAACACACTCCTCCCCCCAATTCCCAACGCCGATGGGTCGCTCCCACCCAACGACTTTTACCGACCCGAAACATACAATCCACTCACTGGTAAACCCAATCCTCTTGTTCCCAAACACGGAAACACGTTGTTGTTGCAACTTGTTTTGAACGGGATGAAGTTGCAGCCCTGTTCGCCGAGCTTCTTTGATGCCAGGGATGCGATTGTTCAAGCGGACGAGATCTTGACGGGGGGTGAGAATGCGTGTGAGCTTTGGGAAGGATTTGCGGAGAGGGGGTTGGGTGTTGATGCGACTGTCGTTGGGAGTACGCCGTGGGGTGGAGGTGTTAGGCAGGATGTGAGTCTTGTTCCTTTTTCGTCTTTGCGCCGATGTGAGTGATGCTGAGCTGACATCACCACTCAACAGGGCTTCAAAGTCCCTAAATGCGGATCTGCTACCCCCAATCCTGAGCCTGAACCTTCGCCCAAGCCCAAGCCGACCCCTGGTGATCCTGACGAAGATTGTCGACCTCTGCCCTGGTGCTGGATCAAGGACCGGGTCGGCAAGTGGGTTCCAAGGTTGCCTTGGGGGTTGCCTTGGGGTTACTACTAAGTGGTGAAGGATGGACCCCGGTGATACCCACACAGGATATCCTAGATGCCAAGATGATGAAAGTGAGTATCTCATCGGGATGTTTTTCATGGTGGTCACGATCGCGGTTAGTACGGTGTCCTTGTTCTCGTTCTTTGATATACACGCACATACCACACGCTACGCTCTGTCTCGCTCGCTGCTACGTATGACCTTTTAGTGACAAGGATTGGGCTCATGATCTAATACGTGCTAGTTATCATACCCGCACGCCATTTCTTGATTCACGGTTTATAACTATGATTGTAAATGGAATATACACATCCATCTGGTTCCTTTGTCTGAATGTCGTTTAGGACTGGGCGATGATCGATCAGCATCAATACTATCACCGATCAAATACTTGGTCAATATTGCCAGTATGGCTACAATACATCCATTCCACAAACCAGGCCAATCCATGTATTTTTCGTCGAATTAGCAAAAACGATGAGGCAGGACGAAGTGATGGTGGTGCCGAGCGCAGCCGTATCGGAGTGCGAATTTACAGAAGCAGACTGGGCGAGATGGCTGGTGGTGCCGAGCGGAGTGTCAATACGGCTGTCTGTGACTGACCAAGATATCTGATCGGTGATAGTGTGTATAATGTTGACGAGTCTTTAAATTATGGGATATATTCGCTATCATTATCATTCCCTTCCACCTTCCGTCATTCTCGCTACCTCGTCGTACCATCATGGACGTTATAAAAACTTTCAAGGATACCAGCATCGACAAGGTCAACTTTCCCAGTACGTACGATGCTGGCTGATTCCAGGACGAGGCCAAGGCTGACTCGGACGTGCAATCAATGACACCCGATAACCAGCGTTGGCCGCTTTCATCCCAATTCTCAATGAGAAAAAGGCAGAGATCGAGAAGGTCGAGAAGAAGGAATTCAAATATGGCCAGCGATATAGACACAACGTGAGTGCGTCCCTGAAAGTGATGTCGGGGTGCTCGCTTAATCTCTTCTCCCACCTGACTAACAGCTCGACGTCTACTACCCCCCATCGTCCTCCGTGACGACAACGCCTAACGGCAAGCTCCCCGTCCTGTTCTTCATCTACGGCGGGGGCTACAACACCGGCGCGCGTCAGTTCCAAGAGCCATACGAGATGGGATACCGCGCGCTTGGGGCCTTCTTCGCGCAACGCGGCTTCGCGACGGTGATCCCCGACTACCGGCTCGTCCCCGAGGTCAAGTACCCCGCCGCGTCCGAGGACATCCGCGATGCGCTCGTGTGGGTCTCGCAGAACGCGCCGGCGATCGCCGCTGGTGCGGACTTTGCGTCGTCGTGTGCGCTGGAGCCGGACCCAGAGTACATGTTCGTGATGGGCCACTCGGCGGGGGCGGCGCATACGATGGTGATGGCGCTGCATGCTGGGATCCGGGGCAGCGTGCCGCGCCTGCGGGGCCTCGTGCTCAGCGGGGGGCCGTGGTTTTTTAGCGTGGATGGGGAGAAGTTTACGACGGAGGGCCCGGTGAAGTTTTATTTTGGGGCGGGGGAGGTGCAGCGGCAGCGGGAGCCGCGGGCGCTTTGGAAGGAACTTGAGGACGAGGACGTGCGGGGATTGCCGGATGTGTTGCTAATGCAGGCGGAGAATGAGCCGGGGTGGCTGAAGGAGCAGACGCGGGAGATAATGGCGAGGGAGATTGGGGAGAGGCTGAGAGGCGTGGGGAGGGAGATGAGGGAGATGTTGATTGCCAAGGGGCATAATCATGTTAGCGTGAACTGGGTGCTGGGGACTGGGGACGAGGTGGGGGAGAGGTGGGGGTATGATGTTGTTGAGTGGATCAAGCAGAGGATTGTGCCACAGTGATATGGAGACTCCGATACCCTGCCATATGTACAGACAACACCGCATTCGAACCGAAGGAAGATGTTGGCATTATCCCCCAAAGGTTTCCTCGTGCGAGTCCTCGTTTCTACTAGTTCGCAGGTCTTCAACTCGATTCGGATGTCTACGACGTTTTGAACGCCTACCAGTGACCACCACGTCATGATCTCAACTGACTGTCCAATCGTTGTCGCGAAACCAGGCAAATTATTTTTATGACAGCTTCTATTCTTCCGAGCCATTCGCCGATGCTAGCAAGTATAAGGAGGTATGTATTGCTTTAATTTTCCCTTGCTTCCACTCTCTTTGGGCTTCCCTGCTGGAAACGCAAGTCGATCCCTCATAGTTATCCCATCCTCAATGGCCATCCCGTTGACTGCATCCCAGAAACGGTTAATACTCCTTGCAGTCGTCATCGTGGTCAGTTGACTGGTGTTGTTAATTGCCTTTCGTCAAAGGTCTGACCTGCCTTGACAGAGCTTATACTTCCGATTCCTGGGTAGCCCGACCCGACTCTCGGCGCAATGGGGTATCCCCGAAAATTCGACCACGTACGCTGACATCGATTACGCCCTTTCAGACACCTCGGGCCCTCCCGTTTCCAGCCCGATTCCCCAATTTAGCAGTCCCATCCCTCCCGAACACCTTTTCGACCTCGATGTCGCCGAAATCAACTCACAGTCACGTCGCGCCAACGCGACGTTTGTGATTCTTGCGCGCAACAGGAATTTGGAGGGTGTCATCCAGAGCATGGAACAGATGGAAGGAAAATTTAACCGCAAGTTCAAGTACCCTTGGGTATTATTAAACGAGGTACCGTTCACCGACGAGTTCAAAAGGCAAGCAACAAGTGCCACATCACGATGAGCTTTCGGAGTTCTATGAATTGACCTGCTTTCGATTACCAACCACAGACGCGTTAGGGTCCTGACTGATGCACCTGTATCTTTTGGCGTGATCCCTCGCGAGCACTGGTTCCAGCCGGATTGGATCGACGAGACCCTCGCGCTCGAAGGCCGTAAAAGTTTAGTTATGCAGAACACCATCTATGGCGGTGAGGTCTCCTTGACACTTGCAACGTTTGGCCTGCTCAACGTCAGGTTATCTGTAGGCAGTGTATCGTAAGTACGGTGATATTCACTCAACGATATCGACCAGACAGTTTGCTCCATCAGCTATCGCAACATGTGCCGTTTCAACTCAGGGGTAGGTGTTCGTCCGTAGGTGTGGGTGGTTGGCTAATTCCGTGCTGCGCAGTTCTTTTTTAGACATGAACTACTTCAACCTTACAAGTGGTACTGGAGAGTAGAGTAGGTTTTCCTACACCGTGATACTTCTCCCTATCTGACATGTGGTATTGTAAAGACCCGATGTCAGATATTTCTGTGATCTCAATTATGACCCCTTCTTATATATGGAGGATAACAACAAGCTCTACGGTAGGTATCAATGGGAGACCGATCCTCCTGCTTCCCGCTCACGCTTGGGTTATTTCAGGCTTCACAATTTCTATGACAGAATTGGAGCCTACTATACCAACCTTATGGAGCTCAGTCAAAGGTATGGAAAAGTGAATACACCATTCTGATACAAGGGATGCAGATCGCTTTGGTTAGAGTTCATTGCGGAGAATCCGCAATATCTACATCGCGATAACTCCATGGATTTCTTGTCTGATGATGGTGACACGTATAACTTATGTCACTGTGAGTGAATTCCGTTGAGATTGAGATTCTGCGCCCGAACACTGACGAGGGATAGTCTGGAGTAACTTCGAGATCGGAGACATGGACTTCTGGAGGAGTGAAGCCTACATGAAGTTTTTCGAATTCTTAGATGAGAAAGGTGGATTCTACTACGAGGTGCGATCTTGAGCATTCCTGCTGCTCTGATGAAGCTTACATTAATTGTTCTCAAGCGTTGGGGGGACGCGCCTATACACAGTATCGCCTTATCACTGTTCGCTGGGGGGGATCAAATTCATTTCTTCAAGGACATCGGCTACCGACACGGTCGCTTCCAACACTGTCCGCAAGGTAAGACTTGGAGGGAAGGACATTGCTCATGCGACCCCGATGATGTTTTCGGTACGATATTCCCCCGTGGTTCCTCGTGTGGGCAATGCTCACATGTGAACACCATTAGATTTCACACCAGGCTCGTGTTTGAGCCACTTTCTGGGGATGAAGTAAACGGGGATAGGCTGTGTTTTCTCCATCATCACAAGAATACGTCAGTAGCATTTACGTTGATATTTGACGACTCTTTCGCCGTGCAATGCAGAGTTGTGATTGGTAGCACACTCACGAAAAAAGGCAGGTCCCTGACTCGGAGCTATACCAAGATTAAAAAAACAATTATGTTGCTCTTCTGCTTTTTCAACTGGCAGTTGTATATGTAGATGCATAATATAAACACCAGAGGTGATGCAGGGGGTTCTGAAAGGCGAAACAGCGTGTCTACTGGTCACAGAATCGGGACGGAAAATCAACGCTCACGTGATGTGGACGCGGTCCTCGACGCATAAGTTTTACTTTCTGACAGTCTCGGTCGAAGCCGCCATGGCTCATCAACGGTCTACAAAATCAAAAACCAACTCTCGCTCCCCAGCGCCAACGCGGACCCCCACCACTCCGTCCCAGCAATTTTTTCCTCCGTCGCACTATGCTGCTGCGGCTGGTGTACCTTACCGTTCTTTCAATCGGGGCGGGACGGCAGAAGACGAGTCGATGCTGCAAGCCTGGACACCTCTCACGCCTAACCAACGGGACTTACGCTATCAGGAGGTGCACCCATTCAGCTCCAACGCGTCGTACCAGGCTTCCGAGTGCTCGTCGCACGCGAGCAGTCGATCAAAGCGGAAGAGCCAGGTTGGTGACCTTGGTCTTATGGAAGCACATCTGCTTCCATCGCTCAGGGATACGGTGGATCGTATGACGAGACAGCCCTCTCAAGGATTGTCGGGTTCGCCCTTCCACCCTCTGCCTGATCCAGACTGTGCACCAGGCGTTGCACGGACGCCTTCGTGTTCCTCCCAGAGCAGCAGCGCTTCAAGTTACTCCCACGCTGGCAGAAGCGAACCACACAGGACTAGGACTCCCAAACACCAAACGTCCTCCCTCAAGCAACCAATCTACTACTCACCGTCTGATGCACCATCTTCTGACCATTCTCCCGTGATTACACGTTCGTCGTCGAGGACCAATCCCAAGTCGATACTAAAGTTGCGTGGATCTTCTGACCAGCGTTCACGGCAGGCGCACGTAGAAGATGTGGGTTTCCCTGCTGACCACTCTCGGAAGACCGGTCGGAGCCCTGTCCTGGTGGAGCCGGTGCCCCTCGAAAACAGGGTAGAGCACAGTTATCATGCGCCTGCTCCTTCGAGTCATCACTCCAAAAACAATATGGAAGCCTCGCGCCGAACTGGTAGGGCGCGTTCGCGAACAGATCCTGGGACCTTGCCGAAGAGTCTATCCGCGAGTCGCGGAAGGGACATTCATCAGCCATCGAACATTCCAAGGAGAGTCGGGGTGCCCCCAAGCCCAGTCCCATACCGCTCTTCGAACGGTGTGCATGCGTCAGACAGCGGCTCCGACGCGGGGACGGCGAATTCTAGTCAACGTGAAAAACGAAAACTATACGTCACCAACGCGGAAATAACATCGTCTGCGAGTTCAGACAGTCAGAGCTCCAAATCTCCTTTTACGAAGCCAAGGGCTCCATCGCGAACTGACTCGCAGTCATCGACGGAAACTAAACTTAGGCCTCCTCGGTTTGGTCTTGGATTGGGATTTCCTGGAGTCAACGATCCGAAGGGTTCCATGAGGTCACCACAAGCGTGGTCGTCGAAGATACCGAGCATAGAGTCGTCTCCGATCCGCAGCCGTCGTATCGAAATTCTGGATGATGGAGGACGCACACACGATGGGATACCTAAGAAACGCGATAGACCACCCTCCCGAAACGCGCGAACAGATTCTACTGAAGGCGAACGTCGACATCGGGAACTGCTATCGCTGGTGGACGCCGCGACGTATGACTCGGGGCTCTCGAATGAACGCGACAGTGTTGCAAGTATTTCCAGCGGATACGATTCACTACCAGCAAGTGGGCATGACTCAGAGGGGTTTGATGGACAATACTCTGCATCGGAAGGATCCCGGACCCCTTTAGGATCAGTTGGTGACGATTCTGAATCTGAATACTCACCAGCAGAAGAACATGACGAGGAAGCAATACGACATCCCTCACCAAGGCGAGAGCGCAAACAACCGCGAACTGTGTCTGGAGTGCAGCAAAGCCGGGTAGACCTTTGTCGTGGTAGTAGTCGTTGAGTAAATTCACCCCTCTGCCGCGGTCTTGTCGTCTCACCTCCTGATAGAACATTTCCTGCCCGTAGACGATCAACATACACCCAAGGCATCATTAACTCCTTCTTTCGTTCGACAAAACAGAGGTCACGACCGGATCTATCCAACTGACCAACTAGCGGACGAGCTCACGGAGACAGAATCGTCGATTTTCACTTCGGACGAAGATGCTAGTTCGCTGGAGGCGACTCAAGCCGCCCCCGAACGGTACTCCTCCGAACTATCACGCATAATGGCAGTTTCAAATGCAGCAGCCGCACGGCAAAGACAAGCCTTCGGAATCGGTCCATCTTTGGAATTCGATGATCATGGACCCAGTGCATCGACACTCCCTCACGCAGACAGCGACTTGTCGTCAGTTGGCGGTGAGAGGTGGCAATACGAATGTGATGAACTAGCTACCGGTTCGCTGTTACAACAGTCAAGTCGTGCCGGCGACCCCGACAGAAGGGGATCTACCGACAAACAGTCTTCGGCGGACGAGCTTTCGATGATTTTTGCTCAGACGCAATCAAGCATGTCTCAGGAGTCGTTTTATTCGACGCAGAACTCCCCAACACGAAGATCAAGCAAAGACACGATCACATACGAGTTTCCTTCGTCTCTGTTGACAGAACGTGATCAGCAGTGGGGGGAATTCGAGCGACATGTACTCCACTGCTACGGTGAAGGAGAGGGTCGAAGACAACGATTAGTTTGGGACCTCGCCGGTTCCGAAGAAAACTTTGTGGGACAACTGCTGAACATGGTCCAGCTGTTTATCTTGCCACTACGGGTAAGAGATACAAGATTGTGGGTATCTGGCGTCCCAGGCGATGTAGCAAAGCTCTTTGACTGGTTGGAGGATATCGTGCAAGTCCATGCGCAACTGTTTGCCGCCCTTGGCGCTTGGCAAGTTGTCGCCCACCTGAGGCTGCAAACCATCAGCGAAGTTTTGCGAGCTTTCATACCGAGACTCGAAACGTATCAACCGTACCTAGTCAAACTCGAATTCGTTGCCACTCTGATAGACAGCCTCGTTCATGACGGAAAGAACGACTTTGGAGATTTCGTGAAACTACAAGAAGCTTCGGAACGGTGCCGAGGTTGGACCCTGGAGAAATATTTGATCGAGCCTGTCAATCGGCTCGCTCAATATCCAGAGCTGTTCAGGGTAAGTGTTGGTTTCATTTCCTTGCCATATAACTGACTTGTTAGCGCAGAGGCTGTTGCATCTAACACCAAAGTCTCATCCCGATTATCTGTCGACGCTTTCACTGTTTCATGCAGCCAAGTTGACGATCCGTGTACTCAGTGAGGTCAAGGACCGCGAGGATGCATACGAACTGGTCAAAGCAGCTTGCTCTAGGGTTCACGACATTCCTTCCGAGCACTTGGCCAAACGAGAGCGACGCCTCCTCATCCGTGGATCGTTGACGTGTGTTGAGGTGAACAGCGATGAGCAAGTTTCTGCGTCCTACTCTGTAGTGGACAGTCAGGCCCCATTGCGCTCCGATGTGCCTCCAAGTCCACGGAATCGGCGGGCTGATAAGTTGTCTCAAGCGATCAAAGACTGGCGTGGTCGATCGAACTCCATAAAGTCGACATCGTCTACTGTGGCGTCGTTTGACACGGCGCCTTCGAGTTTTGACGTCCGCGTGGGTCAGCTTGCCAATATTCTGGGCACGCCAGTGGTCCGTGTGGAATCTGAGCCGCTGGACGTGGAAATCTTCGTCTTCACCGACCTAGTCTTACTGGCATCTCCCTTGGATGTGGACAATCACCATGTAGGAAAGGGAAACGAAGGATGCAGTCTAAAGCCACTGGAGGGTTTCGGCCTATCGAGGATAGTATCTGTGCTTGATGAGATTGGTAAGGATTCTCGTCTCCCAATTTTTTACGCTCTTGCTAATTACGAAAGGGAAAACAATGGATCAGATCGCCGTTCCTCCATCACACTTGACCTCATTCCCTTGACTGGCCAAGAACTGGAAGAGGGTCGTGTGTACTCGAGCGGGCCCGTCGTCACCATTGCCCTCTCCCAGCGCACGTCGATCGATGGGGACACTGTTGGTCGAACTGAGCCCGGGGAATGGCTCCCGGCGTTCCGGCAATGCTGTCAGTACACTCTCAAGTCTCTTTCGTCCTTGAGTGCAAAGGGTCTTCTCGTTCACGGAACTGCTGTTGAGCTCGAGGTCCAGCAACCCGTCCTATCCATCCTTGCGGCGGGTCTACCGTTCCCCAAGAGTCCCTCCATGCAAATCGAGGAGTCGACGCATGGCCGCGCGGGTGATTCTGAGCAACAAGAACGGGAGGAACGCGGGTGGTGGTCGAAGCGCTTCCATGAGGTCTTTCTTGAATTGAGTAAACAGGATGTTCCTCAGTACTGACTTGGCGTATGAACGACTCGAAAGACGTGGGATTATTCGATTTACGAATACTGCAGATAGCTTTTTTGATATGTTATATACATGGGCATCTGCTAGATAATCGTGTATATTGCAAGCATATTTATTGATTGCACGACGTTTTGGCACCTCATCTCGTGGCAAGAGCTGCCAGAAGCGTATCGGTATCTACTTTTGCAGCTATTCATTCCCGGCGATACGAGGGTCAGCAAGCACGAAACCAAGCCACACGAGAAACTCACCTTTCAGCACCAACCGCACGAACCTCTGCGCCAGATGTGGATGCTCGTTTTCAAGCCTCCTCATGCCCTCCCCCGAGAGCTTCCATAATACCACATCCCTCTCTGCCACGACTCTCGCATTCCGTGGGAGACCCGACAGCGCCGACATTTCCCCAGCCAGTGTCCCCGATACCATACTCTCTTCGATGACGGGCGTATGTTCGGCGAACTTGTACGACGCGCGGAGGACCCCCGACTGGATGATATACAGTCCGTCTGGGTGGTCGTCTATTTCCCAGAGGATGAAGCCTTCGGGGAAAGACGCCTGTTCGAAGTAGGGAGCGAGGGCTGAGAAGTCGGTGTGGTCGAGGGTGTCGTATGAACCAAAGGCCTTGAAGAGGGTGTTGAAGGGCTCTGCGGAGGCTTCCGTGGAAAGGACCTCTGAAGTCGAGCGCGAGTGAGTCTGTGAGGCAGAAGAGTGGGGTTGTCAGGTACTGACCGCTGGCTATCGTCCGTTCTCCTGCGTGTTTGAGATGTAGTTGTCTCGGTGAGCCTGCCATGGACTGGTGGAAATCGACATCGAGTTGTTGACGGCCCGGGAGCGCTAGGGTAGAGATCACCTCAGTCACTGATACAAGCAAGGTAGGATAAACCGGGAAGACTTACCAACAGGTACAGTCTCCTTTTTCTGTGCTCTGAACCACGCGTGCAAGTACGCATTCTCCGTCCCTACATGAATCAGCGCCGTGACTCTTTACAAAATCACATGAAGAGAATCCACGACTTACATTCCATTGCGTCATTCAACGTCCCAAACAGCTCCACGTGCGGCTCCTCCAAAATCCCCACACTCCCCAACGCCTTCCCAACGCCCGCTCTCGAAACCCCACATAACACAAACACCACACCCTTGGCGGCCAACAACCTCTGAACTCTGACGAATGCTTCAGCAGCTGACAAATCAACTCCAGCGACGAGTGAAAAATCTACGACGACGAAACGGACGGGGTGTGTTCGGAACGTTGGGTCGTTGACGAGTGACCGAAGGGTGTCTTCGACGTGCGCTATGGTTCCGAAGAAGAGGAAACCTTGCAGGCGGATGATTCGAGTTTGTTTGGAGACTTCGCGGATGTAGGCTCTGTGTGCTGCTGGTCTTCGGACTGTGGATATTGCTGCATCCCCTGTGTAGCATGCCCTGATGCTTCTTCTTTGCGAGTTTTGAACGACGAAGAAGAGACCTGGGGTTGACGCGGCCGTCGTTCGAATCGGTTAGTCCGTGTGTAATGTAGACAAAGTAGCTGGAACCCACAGCTGACCACAATCCCAAACAAGACGCCAATGACAAAATCCCAGACGGTCATGGTGACCATGATACTGATGATTGTGATGTACTCCATCCTGAAGGAATCACACCAGACATCGATTTAGCGACTCGGAACACCTCAAATTCCAGAGTGATATCGCTTACCTGCTAACACGATGCCTCGTATCCCATAATGCTTCCTTCACTAAGTCAATGCCAAGAACGAATATTAGCGCGCTCACGACCATCACAGCTATAGTGGACACACGCATGCGGTCAACATCACCAGCCTGGAAGAAAGGACGAAAAGAGACAACGTACGGATGTATGCGATAGGCGCAGTACCGATGATCAGGAGTACAAACGTGGCCAGCGCGAGTAGGAACCCAGCGACTCGGGTCCCTCCGCCAAGTCGGTAAAACCTGCATTCGGAAATATGTATCTTGGTGAGCAGGAGGAAACTGGAGAAGGAAGGGGAATGGAGGAAGTGAATCCCTTACAAGAGGGTGTTGACATAGACCAAGTAATTAGGACTGTTCGCGCACATGTCAGCATTCGGGCCTGCTCTGGATGTTATCACGAAAGTACATACACGGTGCCAAGAAATCCAGCCGCGAGATTCGAATATCCATGACCAACAAGTTCTTTATTCGTATCAATGTCTTCGTCCAAGGACACAGCTATATGTCCAGACAAGACAAGGAAGAACGGCGAACGTCAGCAAACCAAGCACCCACGAGCAAATCTCACCCTGAATACTCACCCAAAGCAGGAACATTCAAAGGAGGATGCAAAATATTGAAAAACAACCTGACATTGTGGCAGTCAGCGAAAAACGCCCTGTGAACGGGACGTCAGGAACGTACAACGCGAGCTGCGTAGGCAGCGTCGTCCATATAGGAGTCCACCTAACTGCACGCCAGTCTTCAAAACCATTAGAACATCCAAACGAACCAAGGGTCAGCGATCAGCGATACAACCCACACCGACACCCCAAAACCCCAAACAAGACACAAACTCACCGTAGTACGTATAGAACGCATACCACTTATCGACCCCACCTGTATTCTGCGCAGCCTCGAAGAGCCATCCGTCCCTCCGGAGCGCGTCAAGATCGAGCTGGGCAGCTCCGACTACGATGTAGAAGATGATTGGTATGATCAGGAAATCTATCGTCGTACGTATATCGGGGGTCAAGGATTATCACATGTTAGCGGGAGTAAAAGAGGAAACAGATGGAGTGAGGAAGAGGTTAGTGATGACTCACAGATGGGGAACAACAACTGGTGCTTCCATCTTGCCGTGATCACTCTCAACAGTATCGCCAGGATAAGTGGCGGAACCCATTGAGCGAGTGCATGTGCATCGACGGCGAAATACCGGAGGATCTCGAAAGTGGGTGGATCGAGAGCATCGGAGGGGAGACGCGTGCTGACCGTGAGACTGTCAAGCGCGCAGCGGAGATGGAAGTGCAGGATAATGGGGAATGCGACAGCGGCAAATGGGGAGGGGGAAACGTTCAAGGAACAAAGGTGAGATTCTACAACTCCATTCGCACTGACACGATCCACGAGACTCACCCCGTAAGAATCAAGAATATTCCAACGCCACCGATACATCTGCAATACAAATTACGGGTTCAGTAGTGCGTTCGAATGAGCTGGCATTGTCACGCGCAAATGTACCAGTGACACCCCAATGAACGGTACTTACCCGACGAGAATATGTCGAGGGAAGAACCCAATGAGGACGCCCAGACGAAGGTACCCAAGGAGGAAGAACGTAAGCCCTGATTAAGAGGATGCAAGACGGATCAGGATTCTGGACGCAACCACCATTTGAAATCCGATAATTGTAATAAAGCACCGTCAGCTGATTTGCACGAGGCAAGCAGCACTTCCTGTCCCAAGAGGGAAGACTGAGTGTCCATCTGTAGACTGTCTGGTGGGCTATGACTTCCATAAAGAAGAATAGTCCCAGCCTCCTTCCGCTCCTGGCAACTGCAAGACCAACCACCAAATGACAACAACTCACCAGTGATCAAACTGGACAACGCGAATGCCACGAGTGTCGTCGCTATAACCTCCTTGGCCATTTCATCCCCACTCCCGCTCCAGTCATCACCGATGATGTCACGTGCGATTGTTGATGCGAGAATGTGAAAAAAAGGCTGAAAGTTTGGACATGATTGAGTGCGTGCGAGTGTGGCATCAGGTTGTGGCGAGATGGTGCGAGAGGAGGAATATTGATGTGGACGTCATAGTGGATGGGAATGGCACAATGTCAGGTAGCGAATCGGTTAATAATAACAAGGAAGAGCAACTCAAACGTAAATGCCGACACGCACCACAACCTCAATCATCATACTCCCATTTGCACCTGCAAAATTGCTCCCTCCGAACGTATATACAAGCTGTGCGACGACCGTACTGCATCAGTTCAATTAGCATGTCAGCGTGATTCATATGCTTGACTGGCGAAGTGAAGGTGGAGTGAAATGAAGAGAAGAGCAGATGCCAACAACGATATAGGGACAAAAATAAAGAAGAGGAATCACTTACGAAACAAAAAACATCGACACACCCGCACCTCCCAACTTCGCAAAGACGCCCGTAGCGGGGAATATGATCATGCCATCTAATCGATTGATCCACGTGCGTCAGTCATTTATTCCACTCGATTGATTTCATAACACAATTCATTCCCCCGATCAACGCACCCTGATCGTTTTACGCAAAACTCAAAGCGCGCAGAACGGACAAGCGGGGAGGAGACAGAAACACGTACAAGAAATCCCATCCAGAATATTCAACAACGTGCCCAACACAACAGCTGGAACCGCTCTCGCTGCCTTTCTCGCCAAATTTGGGTCTAGAACTCGATGCAACGACTCTGCCGGATCAGTTAGGAACGAAAATGGGCCGTAAGAGGAGGGATTGGGGTCTTTTGAATGTCGATCTTCTGGTTCTATGACATGGCCGTTCTGGGCCAAGGTGGTTTTGGGAATGGTATTACCGTTTGCAGGGGTGCGTAGATGAATGTGATGCGCCGGTAACAGAGGGGTGGTTTCATCCAAGAGGACGTCCGAGGACGGAAGTAACTGTGCTTGTGATAAAAGTTCTACTTCTCTTTCGTCCCCCGACATCACCGGAGGAGAAGGCAATCCCGACCTCGAGTGATGCGGCGGCGCAGTGGCATTCAAAAGCGAGAAATAACCTTCACCCCGACGCTCGTTGGTCGGGGTAGGAAAAGTGGGGATTTCAGACTCGCGTATGTGGTCGAGTTCCCGTCCAGTCGATGCACGTTCGTCATTCTCACCCCTGTCCCACGAGCTACTGACACCCTCCTTAATTTCTTTACCCTCTTGCTGACGCGCGAGCAGGATGGAGAGACCGGAGGGTGCGATGGGCGGGGCGTGCCTTCCGCGGGGGGTGGTCATCCCTCTTGTACCTGCTGCTGTACTCGTGATGGCAGTGAGGGGTGTTTGGGCAGAGTCAAGTGTGCACGTGGATGTCGAGAGGTCCTCGTCGGCGTCTGTATCAGCGTCGGAAACCATGGAAAAGCGGGGGCTACCTTTGGTGGTGAAGGGGGACGAGGGTGCAAACGACGTTGATGGTAATGGGTGGTGTATATGTTTAAATGAGGCTGAAGGACCCGCCCGAGTGGTTATCGGGGTTATTTCATTGATGTCATCTTGAACTTGATTGGTAGTACTTGGGAAGATGAAGGAATCACGAGATTGAGACGGCGAACCCACAAACGTGGCACTGTCATCGTTGGTTTGCGTTATGGTTACGGACTCGCGGTTAGCGTCACGGTGGTGCACACGTTCAGAAGAAGGCGCGAGTGGAACTTGAGTGGCGTGCTTGGTTGAAAAAGAAGGGGAATGAGAGTGACAAGCTTCGGTGGATCGACCAGGTGCCTGTTGGGGTGGAGGAGAAGGCGAAGTGGCTGAAGAAACGGGCATGATAGTATTCGAGAGCTGAAGGGTACTTGCGCGTATATCACCCTGCGAATGTGGCTGTATGGAGGGATGTGAAGAACCAGACGAGACATAACTCCTAGATTGTAGCAGACTGACGTAGCCATTGAATCGCGGAGATGGTAAGCGGAAGTGATAATAGGAGGTCAAGTGAGACCTGGGCCGCATAGAAAGAGACATGACATACCCGGCTCTGTGCAGAACAGATTCGTCCTGAGGAAGAGAGACTGTCAGGTTAGTACTAAGACCGCGGTGGGGGTCGTCTGCGTCGCATTCGTTGTCACTGATTGACTGGTTCGGGACAGGAGACGCATTCCTGCTCGAGACCAGGGCCATAAGAGCAGCGCGGATGTTATTGAGCTGAAACGAGCTTGTCTGTGAGTTTCTGTGTCGCGGAGGGACCTGCATATTCGCTTTGTGCATATCCTCTGTTTTTTATATGTTGCACGGCGATCGTCAGTAACAGTAAGACGTCATTCCCAATTCAGTAATTCGCGATTCGGATAGCGGAGAACCCTCTCCATTTTAGGAAATAATGCTTACCGACCACCGCCGTTATCTCCTACAGGTCACGTGGTCACACAGGTCTGTCACGTCGGATTCAGCGTGTCTTGTTACAAGTTGACGAGCTGAACTGCAATGTCAAACACCATCTTACTGTACGTCTCTTCATACTACTCACTACCCCCCCAGCCTAATAAAACAGCCAGATATCCACTCTCAAACTTCACCTTCAGGTAAGACTTCCCGGCCTTCTATCCAACCACGCCATACCCCACCTAACTGACGCAAACCCTCGCACTATCGTAACCATAGCACGAAAGAAGCCCAGCCCGAAGAAGACCCCTCCGTCTCTGCTCGCCTTCAACGTCTCCAAAACAACTATGAAGACTTTGGCATGCGTCGCACTGTCGAGGGTATCCTAGTCGTGCACGACCATGGCCATCCCCACATTCTCATGCTTCAGATCGCAAACGCGTTTTTCAAGCTGTAAGTATACACCTCACCTGCCTCTTCTCGTTTTCATGAGAAAATGCATGCGATTGGCCTGACACTTTGCCAGCCCAGGCGACTACCTCAAACCAGGTGAAGACGACGTCGACGGCCTCAAGCGCAGATTAGATGAGCGTCTCGCTCCCCCGTCAGAGTCCAAACAATTCAACGCGTCCCATGGCGTCGATAACGAATGGGAAATTGGCGACTGTCTCGCTCAGTGGTGGAGACCAAATTTCGAAACATTCATGGTGTGTTGGTGCCATCCTCAGTCTATTCGAGCTTTGTGCCTGGAATATGTTTCAGTACCCATTTGTTCCCGCGCATATAACCAAGCCCAAGGAGTGCAAGAAGCTCTTTTTGGTACAGATGCCCGAACGCAGTGCGTATCTCCTTGCCCGTACCAGCCTCTTCAAGCGATCACTAATCCTCCGAAACCAACTCTCAGAGGTCCTGGCTGTACCTAAAAACATGAAACTCCTCGCAATCCCCCTATTCGAGCTCTATGACAATGCCGCTCGGTATGTACTACCGTACACGCACTGTGTGATGGATGAAATGACTTGCGCATCCTAGATACGGACCCCAGCTCTCCGCCATCCCACACCTACTCTCCAGGTACAACTTCATCTACCAGTAGAAAAAAAAACACCACCCGTCACGTACATGAACCCCCGAGATCGCGCAACAACGAAGCAAATTCCCCTGCACCCCGAGGTTCCTTGTCGCAAGCCAGATGGAAACCGATTGTTTCTTGATGCCATTGCACACTTTGCAGCCTTGCGCATAGGTATGTAGTAGAAAATCCGATAGACTCGAATGCTGCCTTGGAAGCCCGCATCATCATTTGCATTTGTTGTATTTCCCGACTTGTTGTCATTTGCATGGTGACCAATCATTGACCGTTTTTGTATGCATGTGCGTTGTCGATAAGTTGATGTCAATGATATAGAATTCCCGGATATTTTCGAGAATTACCAAGGCGCAACCAGACACGCAAAATTTTCGCGCGGGTTTTTACTGGTGTGCGGCGGATGCACATTTTGACCTTGCTGACTGCTCCTTGTCGAGGTCCCCCAAGTCGTCCATTCACATGCGTGGTTTATACTAATACAAATCTCCGTCACGATATACACCCTACAAATCGAGTATCTCCTTCACAGTCTTCCACTTGAAATCAGGGTAGAGCTTATTCCCCGCTTTAGGATCGTAGCTCTCCTTGCATGCGACGGGATCCCACCCCGTGCTCCCCATACCGGTGTCAAATGCCCTCTGAACTAACATCCTAAAATCAGCCATAGGGACGTGGCTGGGGATGCTCTCGGCAGGTTCAATGGGAACCTTGCCTTCGTACAACGCTGCTATTTCGCGCCAGGTCGCACGGTAGCCCTCGATGCGAATTTCGGTATCGTTTAGTTGTGCGGGCGGGACAGTGGTAAGAATGTAGGCGAGGTAAGCTAGAATGAGGACATTAGCGCACGGGGGGGTGGATGAAAGGTGTCCACCTTACCTCCGATGTCATCAAGGCCGCAGTAAGAAATAGGGGTGTCGCCTTTGCAGATGAAAAAGAATTTGCCAGTCTCTTGGATGGCAGCAGCCCATGGAATCCATTCTATGAACGCTCCGGTCTACATGACAACGCGTCAGCGCAAAGGCTTTGAACGTGGAATAGGATAATGTACGTAGAGACGGAGCGAGGGCAAGCCGATGGAGTTGAGGTGGACTTTTGGGTGGGTAAGCGTTCGTAACAGACTCGGGAAAAATCTATATAGCTCACTAGCCACTTGATTCTTTATCCCCCAGAGTCCCTCTTTTGCGCCCTCGGTAGGCACACCGAACTCAGAAGGTACAAACAACTTCACTGCGGCGGCCTTTGCGGCATCTGCCAGAGGAATCTGAGTCGCGAACCCACCCCCTCCGATTGTGGATATGAACACATCGACGGAGTGTTCCTTCAGCACTGCTGTGACGGCATTGACATCTGAGTAGTCTACGGGAATCACTTTGACGCCTTCGGGGAGGGCTTTGGTGGAGCCAGGGCGAGTGAGAACAATGACAGAGACGCCGCGTTCGAGGAGATGCTAGGTGAGTCATTGGCCCCTGATTGTGAGCCTCGACGATAACAGAAGTGAGGACTGCCTACCTTGATGGTAGGAACGCCGACCGTGTTGGCGATGCCAGCGACGGCAAATGATTTGAAGTTGTTGGTTGACATGTATCAGAGTATGTTGAACGCGACGAACACCGCGCTCATAAGTACTGCTTAAATAGAGCTCCGAGTGCCTGCGAAAGGCTCCTGACATCTGGGCGTTTCGGTGTTGGTCATTGCTTGCTTGATCAGCTCAGGCGCAGTTCTTTGACATGACGAATATCGAAAACGAGAGAGAGTCGATTATAAATCCGCAGGACATACGGATGATCTATTTTGACCGATAAGTGGGCTTCTGCTTTGTCAAAGACATAAGTAATAAGTTAGATGGGTCAATTGTGCTTATGCCGTAGTCTGGGAGTACCACTCACACTGGTTCCGAACAACAACTGGACTGAGTGATTCAACTGAAAATATGCCAGCGTTTCCAGTCGAATGTCTTTACTTGTCGTTGTAAACCGACGACGTCGAACTTGGGATTTCTGCACTTATGTATTCGCATTGTCTACTGCTGCAAGGTTGACTTCGAGATCTGAATTGACCCTCTGAGAATGAGCTAGTCTCAGTGACATGGTAAGAATATAAGTTATGGAAACCAAGCAGAGTCACGATAAAACTTTCAATTGAAACAGAAACCACTCACGAAAGCTTCGCCAAACCGCTAACAGACAAAGAGCTATTCTCGCCATTGGGTGTGTCTGTCATTGAAAATTGGTGTGAACGCTTGCGACAGAGGTGAAAGTGTGAAGCTTCGATGATCAAGTTGAATATAGGAGCCTACCCAAATACAACACGATGAGTAAACGAGGCACGGCTGGTGCCATTCTCCAAGTCCACACCGAGGCGACAAGTATTATCCTCTCCTTCCAACGAACCTGATCTACCACAATCCCAAGGAACTAGTTCTCGCTTTCAGGATTAAAGATGCCACCCCTCAAAGTCACAGCATCATCTGGATCCCCCTCCTACACCTCATCCACCCCTGTCAACGTCAAACTCCTCCTCATAGGCAACGCCTCCGTAGGCAAAAGCAGTCTTCTACTGAGATTCTCTGACGAGGCGTGGATACCGGAGGACGAGGCCACGGCTACTATTGGGGTTGATTTCAGGGTGAGTTCGGACCTGGTGCGGTGGTTTGTGTTGGGGGCTTGGGCACCTGCGCTGTGACGCCGACCCTGCATGGGGTGTCGATGCTGGTGGGGTGGAACGTCGAGTGGGTTGGTGCTGACTTTGAAATGGTCGGGCCTAGGAGTCGCTGTACTCCTTAGACGCCCGCCGCGAGTCTGTTCGAACGGAAGCTGCAGGGTGGGAGACAAAGCAATGTGGACTCTGACATAGAGAGACACCACCAGTGCACGGCGTCTCGATGCTACTACTACTTATCTCTCGATGTCTACCTTAAACCTTCCCATCTAGCAAAACCCGGGATGCAGTAAGATAAATATACTGATCATGCACAAACCAGGTCCACAAGATGGAAGTCAATGGGCGGAAAGTGAAGCTTAGCATATGGGTCAGTCGTGTTTATGCGTTGTTCATTCCTCATACTTTTCGTTCTTTAATTCGTTCGCTCTTGCTCCTCTATCCCTCATCCACATCCTGCGTTCTCATCTTCAATCCAACCTACCACACCCCTCCAGGACACAGCAGGACAAGAACGTTTCCGAACCATCACCTCCTCGTATTATCGTGGTGCACAAGGGATTATTCTGGGTCAGTACAGCACTGTGCCCAAAACGTCTCCTCGTTTGATCTTCGGGGCTCATTCCACTTCTGTGTTTCGCGCTTCATATCCGACCCCGCCCTCCCTCGCCACGGTTCTGCTGGATCATGCATGTCCCCTGCGATCTTGAATCATCCTATACTGTGTCTCACTTCGATCGTCTTTCGGTCACGCACTCGTTTACGAACGAATGGACGAATGAATTGCACAACAGTATACGATGTCGCCAACCGAGAAACCTTTGACGCCCTCCCAAAATGGTTCACAGAAATTGATACCTACGTTTCAACAACAGTACCCAAGATCATTGTCGGTAACAAACTCGACAAGGTATGTCGTCATCGCGGTACTTCGTCAATCCTCCACCACCTCGTCTCTCCCTCGAAAAAGTCACTTCCCTTTTTTCTCGATCGAGTGACCGAGTCAATTCTTCCAAACCAACCTCATGCCTAAACTCTGATATCCCACAGGAACACTCTCGCCAAGTCTCGACCCCCGAAGCGGCCTCATTCGCAGCGCGTCAGGGCGCCCTCTTCCTCGAAGCATCCGCGAAGACAGCAGTCGGCGTGAGTGAGGTCTTTGAGGATCTCGTCAAGAGGATTTTGGACACGCCTGAGCTGTGGGCACCGGTCACGCCCGAGTCAGCGGGTGCGGGTGGTGGGCGCGGTGGTGGAGGTGGAGGGAGTGGGAGTGGAGCAGGGCAGGGGATGCCAGGGACGATTGATCTGAGCGCGGCAGGGGCAGGGACGGGAGCGAACGGGGAAGAGTACGGTGGATGTGGGTGTTGATTCTTGTGATTGGTTGGTGATAGAAGACGAGACGAGACCCTTTTGAATGAGACGACCTCTCACGTATGACAATAATGCATACCCGCACTCCTACACGCTTGTTTCCTTCCCCGCATGTTCTGACGACTATCCTTACACTCAATTGTACTCATGCCATCCGATCGGGAGTTCTGCCTGCTGCGAGACTAACTCGATCGATGGATCACCAAGACAACTTGCGAAGCCACCCTACTCCCTATCCTCCACGTAGGATTACTTGCTCATAAACGGATGGGTAACTGGCTTCCACCAAGAAGGCGCCGGCCAGCATAGCAAGAACAAGCTGTGTCAACCCTAACTGATAGTAAGTAGGAAGACACCCATTCATACTCTCCCTCGATCCCCGTCGTGCGATAAGACCACGGGTGTGCACCTCCGAGCATCGACCAGCGATCACTGTCTATTCCCGTCCTGCCTTGAGCCATTACCGCTAAACTCGCGACAATGATAAGAAATTCATGGGTCCCAAGTGAACGTGGTGACCATGCAGTAGGCGAATGCCCAATGTGCCAGTCACAGCGAGAACGTGTCCACGTGTGGAGAACCTTCAGGCTTCCCCTCCTCCCTGGATTCAAACGTCATGCGACATGGTGTTGACAACTTGAAAATGTCGTGTTTCGAGTTGTGCTTAGCTGACCGCATTTCTGTCCTCCCCGGTTCTTCCACTGGTTCTGGGTCTAGTGGTTTCTTGCACTTCTAGACACTTCATAGTAGCATGATGGGTGTAAGAACGTGTTCCCAGCTTGCGGAAAATAAAGCCTGAGGTCTGCAAATGCGCGCCTTAGAGATGGCATGCACGTGGAACCAGGCAGATGCAGAGAAAGACCAGGAAAATGTATCCGATATGCAGCCTCTTGCTTGGATGGAGGCGTCCCGTTTCCATTTATGAATCCTCTACGATGACTCGGGACCAAGGAGGAAGCACTGATCGTTACAAAGTTGAACTCTGTCAGCGACCAGAATTTAAATCATACGAGTGCTTCGGTGTTTTCGATAGAGTGGAAGTTGCCCAGCAGGCCGCGCGAAGACAGTTGAATTTGACCGCAGCGGGTAGGCGGAGATGTGTGAGCGCTTGAGCTTGGGCTCATTGTCATCAACAATAACAGACCACATATTTCCAAGGAGTCTGACTCTGGTGTAAATATGGGATTAGCGTCCAGAACACAAGTACCGCTACTTGATCATGAGCTCGTCTTGCAGCACGCTATGGAAGATGGCAATCTCCGATGTTTGAGTGACGTAATATTCTCACGTGTTGTTTCGCTTTACAGAAATTTTGGCTTGGTGGGCGTCCTCAACGTTTTTGGCCTGCGAGTTGGTCTGCTAACTTTCCGCGAACTTGCCAGTGTACCATTCCCCTCCGTTAGCTCGTCTTCAACTGCAGCTTGGAATATTTTCTCCAATGGCTCCTACTCAATCTCTCGCCGCAGCTGACGCTTCACCAAGCTACTTGGACCGCCTCCAGGAATTTGTGTCGGAAAACAAGCGCGCAATCCTCGTCGGTACTGCAGCAGCAGTCATAGCAGTCGGCGCTGTTTACTACGCCTCTTCGTCCTCAAGACCTGGCTCTGACAAGAGCAGATCTAAGGATAAGAAAAAAGAAAAGTCAAGCAGCTCCAAGAAGAAGAAGACCGTTCGTGATGATGGACCCATACTGGAAGAGATCAAGCCCAAGGTCGAGGAAATCGACGGTGCGTGATGCATCCTTGGAATTTCAGGTTTCGGTAAGCTGACTGGTATTCAAACAGAAAATGCACGACTATCCGTCGAGCAGATAGCTGCTATGCCTTTCGACGTTAGTCTCTCCCGTGGTGCCATGGGCATATACCTTACCCCTTTATCCACGCAGGAACGCATAAAAGTCGCTGGGACCCTGAAGTCTCGTGGCAACACCCTGTACCAGGCGCGTAAGTTCGAACAGGCAGCCGACTTCTATACACAGGCTATCGAAGTCTCACCTCGGCCTGAGCCCGTGTTCTACAGCAATCGAGCAGCTTGTACGTGTCTGTCCCTTACATCTTGCATCTCCCCTCTACATTTATTGCGTCAATTCGCTGATCTACTTGTGGTCACCATTCAATTTATTTATTTGCCAATGCGTTTATGTGGACTGATGGTTCCCATTTGAAGGTTACATGAACATGTCACCTCCACAATTTGAACGAGTCGTTGCAGATTGCGACGATGCACTCCGTCAGGACCCAAATTACGTCAAAGCTCTCAACAGACGCGCCAATGCACTCGAATCCCTGACCCGGTACGAGGAAGCCTTGAGAGGTGTGTCACCAGTCCTTTGCCGTACCTGAGCTCCCATTCTCTCGGTCACAATACTCTATTGCAAACGACCCATCGCATTGACAGCCAATGCAAAACACGGCGCCTCCCTTTCCCAAATAAATCAGGACTTTATACTCACTGCGCCAACACATTGCAGATTTCACCGCCGCGACGATCCTGGAAAAGTTCCAAAACGAGGCAGCTGCACAGGCAGTAGAGCGCGTGTTGAAGAAGTTTGCAACCGAAAAAGCACAGGCAATTTTAGCTGTAGGTATCTTCCCCTCCTCGCAGTGACCTCTTCCTTAAAATATATACTCACCATAACACCGTATGGGCAGACTCGAGAACCTCGTTTGCCCTCGCAAACATTCATCTCGGCCTACTTCGCCGCTTTCCGGAAGCGTAAGTTCCACACCACCACATATAATCAGTGAACTGACAAGGAGGGCATGATCCAGGTCCACACCCGACATTGCCCGAGACTCCATCACAAGGTGATCAGACTCTCTTGCTTGCCCTCGAGGCCCTTGAGGCAGCCGACTACGCGCATGCTCTCACGCTCGTCAACGACGCCCTTGATCAGGGTATATCGTGGGACGTCGGACGCGCTGAGGCATTGAACTTGAGGGGTACATTCAAGTACGTCGATGTGTCACGCAAAAATTTGATTATGTACTTGTCTTCTCATCACTCTGCAGGTTCCTAACCGCTGATGTCTCAGGAGCTAAAGCCGACCTCTTCGAGTCTCTCACCCTGAACCCTTCATTGACACAATCACTAGTGAAGCTTGCGAGTGTGCACATGGAGGAGGGCGATAACGCTCAGGCATTGAAGTCCTTTGAGGACGCCATCAAAATCGACGAGAACGATCCTGATGTTTACTATCACCGCGGGCAGGGTACGTTTGTTCGACTTGGCTTGCCTCACGTCCTGACCCTTCATCTCCTTAGTCTACTTCATCACGAACGACTTCTCATCTGCCGCAACTAACTACACGAAGTCAACCTCGCTTGATTCGTCATTTGTGTTCTCGCACATCCAACTTGCCGTTGCACAGTACAAGATGGGTAACATTGCGAATAGCATGGCAACTTTCAGACGGACCCTGACGGCGTTCCCTTCACGGGGAGAGGTTAGCAATTACTAGTAAATCTTAATCACGATCCAGTGCACGAGTGGCCAAGCTGACGATGTCCGCGATTCAGCGGTGAACTCTTATTGGATCAACAGCGATTCCAGGATGCTGTTGAGAAGTTTGACAGGGCCATCGAACTTGAGAAAGCCAAGTAAGCTGATTATATTGTTCGCGCTTTCCTCGATGCTGATTACATGCCGTTCAACTCTTAGCTTCCCTCAAAACCCATTGCCCCTCGTTAACAAAGCTCTCGCAGTCTACCAATGGCGTCAAGACCTCTCAGCTGCAGAAGCTCTGTGCCGCGACGCCCTTGTGCTCGACCCCTCATGCGAGCCCGCAGTCGCAACCCTTGCACAGCTCGCTCTCCAAAAGAACGAGATCGAGGTTGCGATTACGTGGTTCGAGAAACAAGTCGAGATGGGTAGAGGAGAGGCAGAGATCGTCGGAGCGTTGACTTATTTGGAGGTGAGCCGGGGATAACTCTGCTCTTGTTTTCGAAAGGTGTTTTGCTAACGGATGGTACCTCCTTGTCCTCCAGGCTAGCAAAGCGCAGCTGCAGTTCATCAGGAATTACCCACAGATGGCTGAACAGCTGAGCCAGATTGCACGCGGCATGATGTAGTCCGCGGGACATACGTGCATGTAGGCAGTGACGGACGGCTAGACGCGACCAGTCGACGAGGATGGTGAGATCGAGGAACCGCAACGCTGCCGCCCACCCTCGTAGCTCTCAAATTATCGCATCTTTAATAACCACACGATTATTTCCCCCCTGGTTTTGACTTTTTTCTGTTTGCTTTTTTACATACACCCATACATCGTTTTTGTACCCTCATTCCCTACCCGCCGTCGTCGCTTCTTTTTTGTCATGCATGTCTGTTCACATCGCGCATCCCCGGTCAATACCATCACACCCTCTGCTCACTAGAAGTCCTGCTGGATACATGTGGTTCCACATAGTCAGTGTAACATCATCGCTATCCTTCGAGAAATATGTTAGGTTGGTGCATGACCGTCCGGAGATGTGTACTGCTACCAGGTATGCTGGATAGTACTACTATTGCGCATGCATAGTACTGTGGACTCCGTAGGCTCTTGGTTCACACCAAGTGGCGTAGACAGTATATTATGTTTGGTCAACTCAGGTCCAGGCTCGTGGCGGTGGTACTGCCCTCACAATCATCGAGACTGGCAGCCTCAAGGCTAATGTACCGAGCGCCGCTGCGCCCATGTCCTGATCTTTCCCGGTGTCACGGTGGTCCTCAAGCACCGCTAGTACGATGGGGCCCTCAATTTCGACTCTACGCTCTCTCCCAGGTCCCAGCACGGCTACTGTTACCACTCGTCCTGCGGCCAATGAGTCTCGGGTCACGGAAGACCCGATTCCCTCACGCCTTCCAGTCACGATGGTCCCATCTGCCGATGACATTCTCCACCTTCAGTGGAGTCGGCTCGAGGGAGACATACACTACATGATGAACTTGAACAAAAGAGGCCTTTCTGCACCGTTCATCTTACATCACCACACCACGCTTTACAATATGATCACTACTAGTATGGCACAGCGTACGAATAGTGAGTAGATGAGCACGATATTCATCTCCTGGTATGGGCGTGACTGACCCTATGGATCAGTGGAAATACGTCAATATCTGTACAAATGTCTGAGCGAATACCTCACGATGGACCTGAGGAATCTTCAAGAGGTATGGAATCCGTGCTCTCAAACGGTGTGCAATCAAATATGTGCAAGAACAGAGACTTTCGGAAATAATTCCAGACGAAGCTCTTCTATGGCACTATGCGAGAGAGTGGGACAGATACACCACTGGTGCATATTACGTGCATCGTCGTTGGGCCCCCTACAACAAGTTTTTTATACAAAATGAACGAAATGAGGGTAGGCGAAGCGTCTACCCTGTGTACACCGTCCGTAATGCCTTCCTCGCATTAATGTCATAGATAAAAAAGCTAATAAAACTAACCACGCTTACACGAACAGCTCGCAATCGTGACATGGAAAACCCACATTTTCGAGGGATTTCACAAGAAGATATCTGATGCTGTCCTCCGACTTGTTGATCGACAGCGCAATGGCAACGTCATAGTCGACCTAACACCCATTAAGAAGGTTGTCGAGTCGTTCATCGTCACGGGAATCGATGAAAACGACGTCAATAAAACATCGTTAGATGTATACAAGGCGCACCTGGAGACTCCCTTCCTCGAGGTGTCAAGAAAGTATTTCGAGCAGAAGTCCCAATCTTTTCTCATGATCTGCACCCCCTACGATTTCCTTCAACAGGCAGAGGAATGCCTTCGGGTAGAACGTCACATTGCGCGTTACTTCTATGACGATACACATAACCAGCTTTTCAATGTTGCTGCGGTCGCTTTTCTGCAGCACTCCAGACTCTCAACGGACCTCTTGGATCCTGACGTCGAGTTGGATGAAGAACTCCTCAAACGAATGTTCACCATACTGTTGAACATTCCAGAAAGCTTGGAGACACTGCGACAGGACTTCGACGAACATGTAAAGCGGGTCGGGCTGACCACTATGGCGAAACTTGTTGGCGCAGACCCACTGCGTGCAGCTACTCCCGACGCAAAAATATATGTCGACGCGCTCTCGGGGATTCATCACAAGTACTCTCGACTTGTCAAGGTTTGCTTTAGGGCGGATGGCAGGTTCACTGCCAGTCTGGATAGGGCTTGTAGAGAGTTTGTGAACCGTAATGAGGCGACCATATTCTCGCCGACAATTTCGGTTGAACTGATTGTCACACATGTCGATGGTATCCTGCGAAGGCTTGTCCGTTCGGCAAACGAAGATGACATCGAGGTTGCTCTGAACGATGTTGTTCGTCTTCCCTTCCGATTGTGCCCTTCCCAAAAATGATGACTGCCTTCCTCTCAGATTATCCTATTCAAGTACATTGAAGATAAGGATGTTTTCAGGGCATTGTATGCTCAGAAATATGCTCAACGGCAAGTTGATTTCATATCAACATCCAAGTCCCATCAACACGAGGCTCGTATGATATCCAAGTTGAAGGTGGCCTGCGGTATCGAATATACAATCAAAATCCAGCGTATGTTCTCAGGTACCTTCACTTTATGGACTCATAGATGTATTGTTGTACTAATGCCTGTTACATCAGAATCAGCCCTGAGCCAAGACCTCATTCGTCAATTCAAGGAGCGTATGCAACAGTATCCCAGCTTTGGCACTCAGGCTGTTGACCTCAACATCTTGGTCTTTGGAGAAAACTGTTGGCCTTTCAGCGGAATCAACGAGCCCAACAGTTTTTTGATTCCCCCCGAGATCCTGCCGACACACAGCCTCTTTACCAAGTTCTACAAATTCATGCATAGTGACCGCAGATTGACCTGGCTTTGGAACTATTCCAACAATGAACTGTCAACGAATTATTTGACGCGAAAGTATACCTTGCTAACCAGCTCGTACCAAATGGCAGTATTGCTACAATTCAATGCGCACGACACGCGGTCATTGGAGGAACTTTCTATATCATCAGGAATCGACCAGAAGACTCTGTTGAAAGTACTTGCTCCTCTCATTGATGCTAAGATTGTCATAGCCAGCAAGACTGTTGATAACCAATATGACTTGAACCTAGGTGTGTGAATTTGTATCTTATACCAGGTCATCCCTCATCTGTACGCAGATTTCGAGTCTAAAAAACTCGTTCTGGGCCTCACTCGACCTAGTAAAACAGAAGTAAAGACTAGGTCATCGGAGGTAATGAAGCTTGATGCTCTGACCAAGAGCCGCCTATACAGCATCAAGAAGTCTATCATCCGGTATGACCTCCGATATATTTACTGTTGGGATCTTACCTTCAAGTCTAGCATCGCGAAAGTGCGCAAAACCATCAGGGAGAAAGCGCTGATTGATGAAGTGATTGCATATGTCTCTCAGCAGTTTCAACCCAACATCCTTGATATCAAAAAGGTTTGATATTCTTCTGTGTTCATTTCGTTATCGGGCTGAACATAGCACTAGGTGATCGAGATGTTGTTGGAAGATGATCTTATTGAGCGAGTCGAGGGCAGAAGGGATGTTTTGAAGTATTCTGTATGATGCTCAAGGATTTTGAGCGGAAATGGTGAATGGCGACGACAATGCATGGTTAATGATACTGTGGTGGGCGACTCACCATAAAATCATCATAATCATGACGAATAATCCTACATGTTTTGTTTCGCTGTATGTGATGTAATGATAGCTTTTGTTAAAAGCAACGTCCAAACAGCCTGTCGCCGAGTTCGTGGCATAACTTCGTATTGAGGACTTGACTTACCGTTTACTCACCTTCTTTGCTGATTCTTACAGCATCCATGGATACACAATTTTCTTCCCAACTGCTGCAGTCGCAGAATGCGGACATCAATCAGCTCACAAAACTTGGTCGAAACTCTCCCAGACGAATGCAGCTTCTGGTCGCCTTTCATCAATACGTCTTCAACGAACTCCCCACACACCTCCTTCGCGTCAACGATCATATGCTGCTCACTCGAGAGATGATCAGAGAGACATTGCTACCTGAGATCATGGCAATCCCGGATGAACAGATTGAAGGAAGTGGTCATCCTTCCTCAATCTACAGGCGCCTCATTGGAGGACGCCTAAAATTCGCCATTTTATCGCATCGCTGGGGCAAGCTTGAGCCGTCGTTCCAAGACGTCATGGCGCTTGGCGTCTCGGACGCTCGCAAGGAACTTCCCTCAGGTCCCGGCTTCGACAAATTGGCCATGTTCTGCAAGAAAGCGAAGGATTATGGGTGTGATTATGCTTGGTCAGACACGTGTTGTATCAACAAGGACAGCAGCGCAGAGTTGGAGGAGGCCATCCGGTCGATGTTTCGATGGTACCGCAACGCACATGTGTGCATCGCCCACCTGGCCCAGTCCTACACATTCCAAGACTTCCGAAACGAGGAGTGGTTTACTCGCGGGTGGACTTTGCAGGAGCTGTTGGCTCCATGGAGAATCAGGTTCTATGGAAAGGATTGGGAACCGCTTCGCCACAAACCCAAGAACAAAAACGATAAAGAAGATGCTGATGTCTTGCTCGCTCTGGAAAGAGTCACCAGAATTCCAATTAACGACATCGGAGCCTTCTCACCAGGATGGGATAGGGTTTACGAAAAGATGACGTGGGTGTCTCAGAGAGGAACGACAAAAGTAGAGGACGCTGCATACTCCCTCATCGGGATCTTTGATGTGACAATGTCAATTGCATACGGAGAAGGGGCCTGGGCATTCCATAGGTTGATGGAAGCGATTTTACAGAGGTCTGGGGAATTTGGGATTTTGGCTTGGGCGGGATCACCTTCGCCGTACTCTGATGCTTTTCCTGGGTCACCAGCGTGCTATGGCGCACTCGGACACCCGAAGGCAAGGCGTCTTTATCCACGGCGAGAGCAGGATGATCAGCCACTCCTGACGGAAACATTACCCCTCACGATGACAAAAGATGGGCTGCAGGTGGACCTGCTCGCGGTGGATGTAGAGATCAGCATTCCATGTGGTTGCGAACATTGTGTATTCGATAAAGACATTGGGGTGCGCCGACAGGAAACTGAAGCCATACACAACTTTTCGATTAGCCCCAGATGGAACACCCGAGCCAGCACTAGCCGAGAACTGATCAGCGTGCTAATGTCGGAGACCTACCCTGATGAAGCTATGTTGGCAGTTGGAGTTGTCAATTGTGGAAGGACTAGTGATGGTCGTGGCGTCCTCCGCAGTGGGGTGGAGTACCTATGCCTGTTGCTGGCACGGCACGGCACGACTTTATTGAAAGAGCAGACAAGGAATGCATTGACCTTTTGTTGTGATGGTAGTGTGCTTGAACCACTCACACCTCTTTGCCTTCGTCACGATGGCTGGATACGGCCATCTAGTGCAGGTCTCATAGAAAATGATGCGGAATTCATGTGTAACTCACTTCAACTCCTGCAGTAGAATACGACAGACCCACCATTGATACGACTGTATTACAGTTGAGCGTCACCCACTAGTGCGACTCGCAGTGGTGACATGCAATCATCCACTTACCTGTGCAAGGGAGTGAGGTCGTGATTTTCTGGTTCGAGGATCATACGAGACCCAGGAAAAAGTTGAAATGTAAGATGAGAGAAGGAAAGGGGCTCTGCCTTATTTGGACTCACCTGAGCCACCCTGATGAACACGGGCCTTTCCGCGTTATCTCTCGTCTGTTATAACCAAGACTGTCAACGACGACGGTGGGCGACCTCAGGCTTTATGTACCACATAGTACAAGTCAAACTCTCTACACCTCAAATGGGGTTCGGTCCCGTGTCAAACTCTTGTGCATTTTCCCTAGCTCTTCGCTCTTCGATCACGGCAGGAGAGTTCAGGCTTACATTGATTCGCGAGCACCTGATACCTTATTCTAGTGACTAGCTCTGATGGTGGTGGCAGTATTGCTTGCGGCAACTTGAACACTGGCCAGATGATCATGGACGACGCAGCGTCACCCGCGTTGATACCTGGGGCTAAGTATGATGCATTACCGTCGACACCCGTCCCTATGTGCGTGGTGAGAATGTTGCTGGTGAAGAATCAGAAAACATGCCCAACTCAGCCTCAACGGCGATGCACTCGACTTTCCGATCCTAACAACACATTGCTAACTATATATTCGGGGTTTCGTAGTCGTGAACTCAAAAATGTATTTCCAGATCCAGTGAGGAGTCACCAGGCAGAAGGTATACATATGTCATATGGTATCATGCAGTGATATAGGGTAGGGTGTAAGATGACGTGGAACGTAAAGCGTCAGATAATCGGGTGGGAGGAAACGTGAACTGAAGGGTGGTTAGGGTAATCCGATCATGTGTGTACAAGATATAATGTAAAATAACTGCATAGGGAACCTGAGGAGGCGAGGCGAACCAGATGATAGCAACAATGAAGCTCACGAGGGGCCCAAACAAAAGAAACGAAATCAACACTGTCAGAGTATCTCACTCCGCAAAACGCACAGCACAAGCTAGACGCTATACCCCACTCTAACTCCCAAACTCGCCGTCAACGTCCCCCTTTCATCTCATCCACGACCGCAGCCACCCACCTCAACACAACAACCTCGAGCATCGTCTCCCACCCGTCGTCCTTCCGCGCGATAAGGCGGGGGTCGAATGTCAGCGGAGGCTCAGAGGTGGCGAAGCGGACTTTGGCGGGCGAGGAGACTGGGGTATCAGTGACTGCAGATGGAGCTGGAGCTGAACCAGAGGGACCGCGGGCAGGGGATATGCCGCGTGGATGAGTACGCGCGGGAGAGGCCGTGCGAGGGATATGGTCTGGTCGGCCAGGAGTAGAGGGTACGACTAAGGGGAGAAGGTACCGGAGTTTGAGTGCACTGAGGCAGGTATTGTCAGCTCACGGTCAGAGTGGGGAAGAATGTAAAGGGATATACATACGCGGCCCATAATCGCAGGTTGTCTATTCTCCGGAACGTCCACCCCGTCTTACCTTTGTCGTCCCCGCCCTCGCCGTCGGCAGATTGTTCGAGTGCGACTATGTCATGGATGGAGTCGATGCTGATGTACCCCCATGGTTTGCGGGAGCGACGCACACCGGTGTTGTACGCAATACAGAGCAACTGACCCGAGGATATGATACGAAGTAGAGCGGGTCTATCGGGAGTAGGCGGCAGCAAGGGACGGAGGCTTTCAGGCAAAAGGGCCTTGAAGAGCGCATAAGCGCGGCCTGAAAGACAGAGAAGCCAAGTTAGTAAACTGTGACGCTGTGACGCCTGCTGACTGACTGACCGATAGGGTCCTCCACAAACAAAGAGCGGTTGGCCCACTCCGGAAGATCCTCTTCACCTACACTCTCTCCCTCAGACAGTATCTCCATCTCCTCTGGTTCTTCTGACAGTGACATACTGCGCATATAGTCGAGGGTTCCTGTTGAAGAGACGACACGCCGTCCTGACCGCAGCGGGGTCTCAGCCGGGAAACGGAAGGTATCCACATCGCCCGCGCTGACTCTCCGATTCTGTCCTCGGCCCTCTCTCGTCCTTTTGACTGCCCTCTCACGTTCCCTCTCCCAGCCATGTTTGCCGTCTTTGATACCACCAAATAATACGTCATCCACGAGGTCCACGTATCGTCGGACCACATTCTGCTCCTTGCCCAGGTCCTGCAACCTCACGTCCTGGTTGTACAGCCACCCACCGCCAAGCACCAACCTATCATCCCAATGTTCTCGCTTATCCCGCTCTTCATCACTCAGATTATGCGAATCGTAATCGTTCTCGTCTTCCCAAACTGGTATTGATCCACAGCGGCCTTGCACGTGCACGAACGATATCGACATGTCGGGATCAATATGTGGTAGGTCTAGATCGTCGTCTGATACTGCACTCGGTGATGCACCACGTGAGAGTAGGGTTTGTCCATGTGAAGAGCAATGATCGCTTTGCGCATCGTATGCCTCATCCGATAATGGTATCCTTGAGCGTTCTTCAAGCTCGCGAAGCGCCGCCAGCACCTCCAACGCAGACTTGCGAATCAGCGATAGCGGATCTCCCTGAGGCTTGGGCAAGGCGGTGTTCCGTTTCGGTACTGGAGAACTTGCTGCAACCTTGTTCCGATATTGGACGCGCAGCGTACCGGCGGATTCGTCAGGAAGTGCAATGACATAGTTGCGGACGGAGCGAATGACGTGTGTAGTGATCTTAAGGACACTGAGGACATCGATCCTATGGGGGGTTGATGGGGACGATGTAGGACTGAGACTGAGATGAGTGGGATCTAGAGTGGGATTGTTGTTCATGTCGCTGGTGTTAGATTGTATATTCCAGACATGAGTGACAGCAGCAAGGTCCTCGACGACGCCAGGAAGGAATGCTTGTGGGTCTGTCTCGTAGGTCTTGACATATGGTGGAAAAGCTGGGTGTCGTATCTCTGGGATTGCAGGTGAGGGTGGAAGCTCGAATTCCATGACGTTGCCTAGTGATGCTTTGATAGATTTCAGGCTGGAGGGACCCCCGATTGCAGGTACGAGCTGGCTGTTGAGCTTCTTCGACGGTCTTTACGTTGCACTTAGTTACAAGAATTGATGTCAAGAAGAAAGAAGACGTACTTGCCCTTCGCCACAATGCCTGTCTTGGTGAAGTAGTGCTGCAAGTGCTCGATACTGCCGAGGGTCATGACGCTCTGCCGTTTGGCCGCGCTACGACTGAAAGGATTGACTGGCTTGTTACTCGAGTTCATGTTCGGGTAGAAAGCTGTTTGCCGGCGCGCTTTCCTTATAGCAGCCTCTGATACATGAGAGGACGAGTCACCCGAACCTGAACCGGTGTAGTCTGGCGTGAGTGCAGGCGGTGTTGAAGACGACGAGTCGGAGGCCATTTGAAGAAATGAGATTGATGGGTATGACCACTACTGCGAAACGCAAAGTAGTTGGTATGAGTTGTGATAATCCTTGACAAATTCGAATCCAGAGCCGTCCTTGAAGTGTTTGAGTCTGCTAGTGAAAGCTGCTGCCAGCAAGTGCAATTCGAGTCGTAAAGCCAAAAAAGGCAGGTCTTCAAGAATGAAAAAAAAAGCTTTTAGGGGGGTTACTCAACGTATTCTTTGGGGGTCGAATATGGACACGCGATGACATAAGCCAATATAACACTCCCCGTTCTCGGCAGGATGACCTTGTGCAGTGAGCATGGCTCATGCGAAAGACAAGCACTACTGGTCTCAGCTCAGAGCTGCTCTCACAGCGGGTCAATGGACCTCCTCGTCGCCAGCAAAAAACTTCAGTGGCTGCCCGTTGCCTTGGTCTGAACTCTTCCGCAAGTTCAACAAGCACTGCAAGGGCTTCCAGGACGTAGCAAAGATTGCCTTCCAAACCCATGCACTCTCGGAACTGCTCGGAGTGAATGCGACGAACGAGGATCAGCTTGGCTCGGAACCCGACAACGAGTTTCGACTCGGGGACGAGTGCATCTTGCTCCCAGAACAGATCGAGACGGCCACCGGTGGCTATGAAACTCTCAAAAAGCTCGAGAGTCGACATTCGGATGTGCGTCCATGCTTGCTTGCTTATTCTGTGCAGTAGCTCATCTGGGTTGCTCTAGTCCCTTGCTCTCGCTCTCGCGTACTATGCCTACGCACTGGGTCAGCCATCTGAATGCCTCACTCATCTGTCCAGAGTGCCGCAACTCTTAGACGCACAGAGCCATATACCTGTTTCGTCTACCACACGATCAGACGCCTCTGCTCTTCAAGTCCCAGGCTCCACGACTGACATGTCATCTTCATGGACCGGCAGTTTCCTATCTGCCGAATCATCCGCCTCCATAACTGACATCAAGGATGGGAGAGCTTGGGCAATGACTGAGTCGATTCGAAGTGTCTGTCTACAAGGTCAGAGAGTTCTTCTACATTTGTCTTCTTGTCGATGCCAAGTTTCTCATTGGTCTAGGCATGTGCCACGAGAAGCTCGACCCCTCGATTCCCGAGAAAGCCATTCAAGCATACTCGACATCCATGCCACTGCTGAACATCGTGGAGTTCGAAATTCCACGTACTTTGACCGCACAGTCGCTCCCTTCCTCATTTACTCACTATCGCGAACTTTGGCGGTGGGTAGAACGTCTCATGTTCCGTGCCATAACCTTACTCGCCCGCGTCCGACATCTCGATGACCAGGAAGGCTTGATTTGGAATTTCTTCACTCACTACGAGTCCTGCAGTGCTCATTGGCCACCTACCTTCCGGACTGCCCACCGTTCGATTGTCGCCGTGTTGCATCTTCGAGCACTTGTCATCCGGTTCCGTGCAGCCTCTGGTGTCGTAACTCCCACTTCCTCTTTACAGTACGAGAGACCTCCGCAATGGCTTAGCACGGCTCGATCTATCATCAACGAGTACCGTACAATACTAGATAAATGTACGCATTTCCCCAAGGCCGGAGACCGCAATGTGCCAGTGGAAGATCTCGTAGACTTGTCCGTTGCCGTATGGGAAGCAAGTGGAGCAATGTCAGATCGTGCACACTGGGTCATCGATGTGAGTGAACCTTCTCACCAGGGACTCACCGAACCCTAAAACAAGCCAAGTAGATTCTCTGGTGGGCCACGCGACTGACTTTCAACTCTTACCGCATCTTCCGGCACGTGACACGGCTTCTCTATATCTCAGGAGATGCAAAGCTCGCCAAACGAACCTTGCGGTTATATGTCCAGGTCGTGAGCAAGACTCGAGAAGCGGGAGTTGACGGTGACCATGATACGGATCACCACTGGGTCGGGACGCTTGTGGAAGGCGCAAGGATGCTGTGTCGCCTGGCACTTTCGCGACCCGGCTCGGATGGCGTTGACGAAGTCAAGGAAGCCGGGGAGCTCATCGAAAAAGCGAAAACACGGTTGAACCTTGCTGACAAGGAACTTGTTGCACGTGTCGCGCTCGCAGAGGGGGTGTGGAACACCGTCACTGCCCTTACAGGTAAGTCGTTTCACTCGTAGAACCATCCAAATTATGGCCAATTAATCAATGCTTACTCCGAATAAGACTGTCCTACTCGCGCCACACAGCTATCCAACGCACTGATGCACTACATTAAATCGGTGGAGACGTTTCCGACGCCCGACGCACACCATCAGCTTGCGCTGGCACTAGCACTAGCAGGTCCTTCGCAGAACCTCGAGGAAGCCATCACGTGTGCACGGGCTGCAGTGGAAGGCGCACCCGACGAGATTCGCCACTGGCACCTTCTCGCTCTTCTTCTCACAGCACAGGGACAATGGGCCAAGGCGAAAGGCACCTTAGAGTTTGGAGCCAGGATAGGCGAAGCTTCTTTGGAGACAGAGGAGCACTCTAGCGATGTTGAAGCTACGCAGGAAAAGAGTGCACAAGAGGAATCTTTCCCCAATAATGATGGCGTAACAGCCAGAGACTTCGAGGGAGAGATAACTCGTACGAATGGTTCTGCACCTAACGGGAACGGCCAGATCGCGAACGGAATATTGGTCCATGAGATGATCCTTGACCCAGATGCAATCACGATCCCACCTTCTGCCACCCTTTTGCAACCACTCCCTGATCACCCTAGCCCGTCCCCCCGGGATGCTTTTGAGTACGCTCTGCAGTTGCGGCTCACGCAGATGGCGCTTACTGAGCATGTCGAAGGACCTGAAGGAGCAGAGGGTAAATGGGTGGGTGTCTTTGGGTGGATTGCAGAAAGAAAAGGATCGGTGTCTGAAACGCAATGTATGTGATTCTTTTTGATTATCCGACCTCCTATTGATGATGGATTCGAATCCAGTGAGATCGTCGATGGACACAGGATCTAGGTCTGTGGCGACGCAGACAAGTTCCGCAGTTCTCGTGCCCGTTCACGAGACTGAAGCTGAACTTCATGGTTCACTTGAGCCTAAGTCTGCCCAAACAAATGCAAATGGCACAACATCGCAACTACCTCCGATAACCGTCACCCCAGCAACACCAGCAGAGCCGGACCGCAGGTTCCCTGCCAGCGCAGATCCACAAGAGAAAATCAAGCGCTCATTTTCTATGGATCGTGATTCTTCTACAGGAAGGAGGATGCAACAGATGCTCAAGAACCGTGTCCATAAGGGACAAGAGAAAATTAGTACGATATCAAAGAAGATTGGACACGGCGTCGTCAGGAATGGCAGTTTGCATTTGAGGCGAACAACTTCTGCACCAGGTATGTATTCGAATGATGTTAGATTTTCTGAGTGGTGAGGTCGACTGACTGATTGTTGACAACTTTGGAAGACTTTCACGCAGTGCTCCAAAATCACAACTACCAAGCATCTTCGATACATTCGCGAAGCCGGCTTCGCTCCCTGATTCATCATAATAATGAAACTGGAACTGTAGTCGACAACTATCCCCTTCCACTCCCACCACCAGGTCTACCGCCTGTGCAAGAGACCGCACTTCCCGATGTCTCGAGGGAGGATAGATTATTGAGTGATCTCTGGGCGGCATCCGCTGCAACTTTCCGTAGGCTAGGCAAGATCGACCAGGCGAAAGGTGCTATCCAGGAAGCAGAGGTTAAGAATCAAGCAAATCCCGCAGTTTGGGTTCAGGTACACACCATTCTCACAACCCTCCCCCAACTGAGCCTGGATTCTAACGCGTTTTGGATTAGCTCGGGCTATATCACAAGGCTTTGAACCACGACCGACAAGCAATCGAAGCTTTCCAAAAAGCTCTCTTTATCTTTCCGGACGACGTCTCTGCAGCCGTCCACATGTGCCGTATCTACCTCTCTCCCGGCTCTTCTCAGTCCTCCGAAACAGGCGTCGATCCCGACAAAGTGGACTTGTCTGTTGGTCTGCTTGGATACCTGACTCGGGGTCCGGGATGGGACGTCCCAGAGGCATGGTACTATCTCGCAAAAGCCCATGGTTTACGGGGCCAAAAAGACGAGGAGCGCGAGTGTCTGACGAAAGCATTGACGCTGAGCGAAAAGCGCTGCATTAGGGATATTGGGAGTGCGGTGGGGTGGTGTCTGTGATGGTGCCCCGGATTGGCCCTTCCATCTTTCTCTTTCGCCTCACTGCTATCTTTGATCTCTTGTGTAGATGTTGGCTGGATTTCTGTCGCTGATATAACACGTCTATTCGATTTTTGTTTTCTCGAGGGCGTTGATGCGCCTGGTGAAGGCATCGACAGAAGCACGCGTTCCAAGTCCACTGTGTTTGTACTACACATGTAGCTCAGCGTTCGACTGTGATCAACAGACTCGGAATCACTGTCCCTTGTATGGTATGTCTGAGAGCACGTCCCGTAACCATCATATCGGGCCCACAATAGTACTGTCGCCGCTTTGGCCCTCGCTCTAACGAATTCAAGATATATACGGCCCAAGCACCACATTCTCACCTAATACAAGACAACATCAACGGGCTTGTACGCCAAGAATCCCTTCGTTCAGCCAACAAAATCCGCCCTTCACGGCCACCCAGCAAATGGCTTTCGCGTCTGGATCTTCAACCGCGACTGAAGAACTCACTCACACAGACAGCAGCCTTGCGTCCACGTCAAGCATGACGCCTATCCCCTCCACGACGAGCAAAGGAAACGCCACCAGCAACGGCTTGCTGCAAAGTATACTCCCACCCGGAATCGAAGAACTGTTCGCTCTCATGGAGCACTACCTGTTCGCCCTCGGCACGACCCTTTATAAGATGAAGAAACTCTGCCCCCTCTCATCGACTCGACTCCACCGATACAAGCCTTGGCCAACAGGATAGAAGGCTCTAGGACGAATATCCGTGACGACCTTCGTAGCATGCACGACAGGCTAAGGTGAGTCGTTACACACAACCCGCAAAACCTCCTAACAAGAAACACTCGACGCCAAACAGCGTCCCGTTTACCTCCTTCGAGCCCAAATTCCAAAACGAGATGGCGGGTTTGGAATTCAGCATGCTTGAAGCGCGGCGGAAAGGTGGTCCCATTTTCTTGCGTGCCAGAGTCCCGAGGGGTCCGCGACTCAAGAGGCACGGATTGGGAAATCTCTCTAGAGTGTTTCCCTTCGCTCTCGATGTGCGCCATTTGCCAGAGAGCGACTATGCATCCTGCCGTGTTCCGTACAAGGTCGTCTTCACGCCTGACAAGGCAATGATGGACTCAAACGGAGATCCATTTCCCTGCGTCATCATCGATATGGACGAGAATGGTATGGTGGGATGTGTCTGGAGGAAAGGGGCGTGGGACTATGAGAACATTAGGGTTCGCCATCTGGAGAAGGAGATAGTAAATTCAGAAAGGGGGCGTGTACCAGCTCATGCAGTGATCTGGCGTGCGAAGATGATTCCGGAGAAGCGACTGCGGAGTGGAGGAGACTTTGTACCTCATGATCATACAGTCGAGAACCCGACTCAGCGCGCCCCTGACGGGTTCGCCACCAAAGCGGAGCGGGCATCCGCCGGATCGAGAAGTCTTGGCGCAGCAAACTATTTGCGGCCACTGTCCGATGATGATCTAGCGCATGCACCTGCGGAGATGAAGAGTGGAGATTCCCCTGGAAATGTCACTGAACGAGGGCCGAGGAAGAGGACGCGAACAACGGAAGAGGACGAGCCCCACTCAGACACCTTTCCAAAGAAGCCAAGAGTGAGTAGAGTTACTGGTTAATTAACAATTATGTTGCCTCTTTCCCACTCACTTTTTGTCTACCTTCGGTTGTATATATAGCACCAATACTGTTGTACGTGAGATCGACGTGTTAAGGTGTGGTACGATCAGTCGTACAGTACGTTTGAAGCTCAAAGAATGGGCATACCTCTCACGGATGATAATTATCAATTATTGTTCCGCGGCCCATTTGTTGCGCACGGGATACAACAACACTTGCGATAGCGACATCTTGCAACCCAACTCCGACCGACTTGAAAATCGTCACAGCATCTGGCCCTTTAAGACCCCCAGGTAGCGCAACAGGAACAAACCTCCCATCATCACCCTTCTCCACTAACTCGCCAAGTTCAATCATGCTTTCCTTCGGATTTTCTGCCTTTCCTGCAGCTATAAGTTCTCCAGCTTCGATGGTGCATGCATCTCGTGAGTCGACTACGACTTTCCCTGCCCTATTGATAAGTTTTGAATCGACTTCGTGCATGTTTGGGGTAAAGCTCCCCACGAGGTTGAGGTGTGCGCCTGGTGAGACCCATTCTGACGAAAAGAGTGGTTTACTGGAGGACGTAGCCGTGCATATAATATCTGCATTTCCTACTGCGTCTTTAAGTTGCTCATCGTCTAATGTGAGGATGTTGAATGTTTTGAAAGGGTGAGATTGACGGAGAAAAGACAGGAGGTTCTGCAGCCGCGTATTATTTGTACGGTTAACAATGGTGCAGTACTCCAGGGATGGGAACGCGCGAAGGTGAAGGTCAACATGGGCCTCGATCTGTTGTCCAGCACCAAACGCAACCAAGGTCTTTGGAGCCTTGGATATAAGGAGACGAGTGGCAAGGACGGAACCTGTCATCACGAGGTATAATTACTTAACACCTAGTCACTTAATCGATGACGAGAATTACTCGCACCAGCAGCGGTTCTGAGAGCTGTTAAAGTGCTAGCGTTTACGATCGCCTTAACACAACCTGTCATCTCGTCAAGGACGAGGGTGGAAGCTGGTAACCCTTGTTTGTCTCCTGGGGACCTGGGGACAGAAACGACTTTGATGGTCGTTCCAAGATCTGGAACTTGCGAAGGCATAAAGAGCGTCGTATGCCGTGACGTGGATATGGATGTTCTATGTGGTGATGCATAATCTGATCCAGATGACAGCCTATGGAAGACGGAGGCCATGAGTATCTCAAGTTCTTCTGGTTTCAACTCAGATGTCACTGCGTTAACATCTTGTGCGGAAAGGACAAGGAGTGGGAGTGACATGGGGATGGGGATGTTAGATGACCACTGGCCTAGTAGAGAATGGACGTGATCAGCTTCACCCCTTTTCGGGGGGTCTCAACGACTTACTGATTGGAACCGCGTGCAGGGATGCCCTCTCCACGGTACTGGCGACGATTACCTCACCTTCCGACTCGGTCATTGTTCTCTATCGATGGCTGTGGAAATTTTAATCAGTAGTATCAGCTAGGTGAACGTTACACCTTCTCCCGGGCAGTGGTACTGACAGATCTTCGCGATGGATCCCTGGCTTCCTCCGCCGTTGAAAACACATTCGCTATATTCGATCCTGCCAGTGCCACTGAATTCATCTCCACCATTGTCAATAACTATCTACCAGAGCCTGAATGTCACTCTTATTGACGGAATCTGGACTTGTCGGTCGGTCGTAACAGTCAGACATCTACGGGGCTCAAGTTGCCAGCCTGGCCGAACCAGGTTTATGTCTTTGTCTGGTGTGTTGAATCGGGGACGGTGTTTTTCTTTCCTTCCCGGGTACAAAGCAGCCAAGGAATATATTAGGTCCCTCCCGGCACCTTCCTATCTCCTTCCAATCTTGCATGCATTGATGAGGAACTTGTTCGGTCCCCTTTGCAGCACAACTTTATCACGACGTTCATCACTGTCACCTGTCCGATGGCTAAGGACATTGATAGGTACGCATGCACGTTGACACGCAGCGCTCGCCGAGTCACTCTTACTTAGGACAGTAACACAACATTTGATAATCTGATAGCTCGAGTACCACAAATTCGAATCAAATACCCACATTGACTCTTAGGGGCCAGAGCTGTAGCTGAAAGCCATTAACCCAAGAGAGTTTGGCAGGGATTGTATGGCATCTTGCACCCTTTTTTAGGTTCTAGACTGTCAATATCCGATGAGTGCACAGACTTGGTCGACTCAATGGCGATACACCGGTCGGGGTAGGCTTAAGCACCCCTGGCCAGTCCCACCAGTTTTGTAAGCCAGCGTTCAAGGTAGGCTTGTGCACATACCAAGCCGTCACGGTCCGTCTTCTCAGGACAAATTCTTCTTCCAGTCACCAAATCATACCAGCTTTCACGCATCTACTTCGATCCGAGTCTGAACAATCCACCACTGGTGGGCCGTGCGGTGGTGATACTCATCGATAGACGCTTTCAAATGACCCATTTTGCTCGATCAATATCAGGCGATCGGACATGGATCGATACACTTCGAAGCACTAACCCATCAAAATAGAATGTCTTCTATCTTTCTAGGCCGTGAAACTGTCAGGCCTGGGTCACCTGGCCAGTTAGCCAGCAAAGTTCCGCCAACAGTCGGGATGAGTAGAAGTTCAAGTTCAGGGTTCCGATTATCGTGTCTGGCCAGGGTTTTCAATCTTTATTCGCAACGCGCGTGGCTCTTGCTAGACAGGTGCTTTTCAAAGTTTGCATGACTTTTGATCTGGTTGCGCTCTAAGTCGTGAGGGAAAGGAGCAAGTAACGCGATGGCCACAGCAGGGGGACTGCAAGTTCCTGCATTTTTCGTTTGTGTCATTGAGCAGACGATATCAGTCGCAGAAGCATGGTGGGGAAAATCCACTTCCTGATCTTGATGCAACCAGGCTCACGGCCTTGCACCCCAGGGTTAGAGATATTGTCCAATGTGACATGACAGCCGAAATGTTGATGTTATCATACCAACCTACCGAGCAGACCCGCTACGATCCGATAACCCAATCAGCCTGCACACTTAAGTCCAGCGGCGGGGAAAGCAAAGACAGTGCGGCGCAATCAATTCATTTCTACTTGCCATCAGAAGCGACTTGAAGGGCGAGGCATTTCGGGCGAGGCATTTCGGGCGAGGCATTTCTGGTTTACTGTATATACGTACATCACTTCCTGCGGAGCGGCGTTATTGAAATTTGCTGTGGACAGGGAAGAGTTGAATGGTTGTTGAACCTACCGGTGTCCCCCTGCAGGAATGCATTACTTACCATATCTAATCAGCTTTCTTTGTCCCTAAAGGGCATAACATCCAGAACCACGACTCGAGTTCCAGTTGGAAGGTGCATTGTGAATTAGGGTGTAATCCCCCAACGTTACTGTAGGGGGGACCCGAATACGAATACCTCCAAATAACCACAACACCTACCAAATTATGATTGATCTCTCCACTACATTTCTGCTCGATTCTTCGCAAACATCGTCCAGGAGAGTCAGAGGGTTGGGTCTTCGATGTCATCTTTCTGTACGATTCACACCCTCACTGACTGCGGGAAATCAGTGTTAATCGGTGTGCTCTACCCTCATATGCATATGGTGTTCGGAACAGAACAGATTCAGACAACCATCTTGGCTGTCAACCGTTGAACGCGGATCCGTCGAAATAAACTGACGTACCAGTATTGGGTACCAGGTCCCCAAGTCTAAACGGGGATCAGCCATTGATTGGAAGTATGCCATTTGTCCCCGCAGGCGAGCAATCTAGGTACTAGTAGTGTAGCACGTTCCATGATGAAGTTTCCAAGGACAAGACTTTTGTGGACATCGCGCTCGAGATCAGCCTCAAATGCCTCGTTGCTCTATGTCAAAACTGACAGCTTCTGATCTTGTTTACGGTACGCCTGAATCATCTTTTGCTACATCTGGGTTATCAGTAACGCATTCTACTCACCAACTTCAGAATTATTCGCTTCCCCGCACGGCTATCCTTTTTGTCCGGTGACCGCTTTCTCTTCCTGGACAATCATCAGCAGCTCCCTGCTTCGAAGGTGGCGCAACAATCGTAATGGAAGTCATTTGACCCACAGGCCCATGGCCTGGTACTGCTCCTGTCATCAGGGTCTCATTCATACCTCGATAGGGAACATGGGACCTTCGCAGCATGGTATAAAAGGTCATGCTCTCCTCCAACATCAGCAGGCTACCACCTCTACTGAATCTGTTCTTACACCACATTCACATTGACCAACAATGACACCCGTCAAAGCCAGAGACTACTACCCCATCACCGGTCGCAGCTCCACTGGTGGCACCTATGACCGCATTCCGGTCGAAGAGCTAAAGGATGACTATCCTTACCAGTGGTCGCTCTTCGTGCTCGGTTATGCCTGGATCAAAGGGTCACCGATCCCTTTCCCCGGCGTTGTGCAGCCACCTCTCAAGAACTCGATTTCCCTCATGGAAATAGGGGGTGTCCACGGCAGACCTTACCGCGAATGGGCAGGCGATCGCAGGATTCCCAAAGAGGCTCAGGCGGATTTCAGCCACGTCGACAAGAAGGACACGAACCCTTCCCCTTCGAGGTTTGGAGGTAAGGTCTATGCACTTGTTTCATCTTGGCTTATGTTGACGTGGCCACCTCAGGTTACTGCAAGTATGTCCTTCGCATCGCTACTGTATCATAGGGGTATGTTTCTTACACGACCGTCATGTAGCCATGCGTCGATCACTTTCCCATCTTGGCACCGCCCCTACGTGATGTGCATCGAAGTTCGTGCCAGTCAACGATTCGCTTTCGTGGGCTAACCCAGTTCTTGTAGCAAGCCATCGGTGAATACGCTGAGAACGTCGCGCAACAGATCGAGAATTCGAACCCTGGGGAAGTCGGCCTTTGGGTCAGCTCAGCCAAGCAACTTCGTTTCCCGTGCGTCCTCGTTTTCGACCACTTCGATCTCGTGGCTGATACCAGACAGATACTGGGACTGGGCCGACCCCAAGGTCGAAGACGAAGGGTTCCCTTCCCTCTTCTACGACGAGGAAGTGTCCATCACAGCCACGGGACAGAAGACCGTGACGGTGCCCAACCCACTTTCGTTCTTCAAGTTCCCCTACATCCCCGAGGACTTCGAGGACACCACAAGGGTAAGCGTGATCGTCAACCACGGGGACATATGCCATGTCGTTTAACCACCGATACCGATCACAGAACGGCGTCACCGCGCATTTCAGTCAATGGCCGCGCACTTACCGATATGCAGCAGATTCACCTACCCCTCCTGGAAGCGACATCCCGGCGCTTCAAGCGTCAGTCGAATCGATCGTATCAACGTATCGCAACTGATGTTAGAGCCCTTAGAGCACTCAAGGCACAGGCCGAGGATCTCAGGACGAAAGTCGGTCTTCTGTTCTCGTTCCCGGACGGTGGAGACTCTTCCATGATGTGAGGGGACGTGCTCGTTTCGTTCGAATCGTTCTAACTCGACGACTTCAGCTACGACCAGTTCTCGAACACGCTCAACGAGTCTCGCCAGGAGGACGACAACACGACGATCGGCTCTTTGGAGAGCGTGCACAATTCCATCCACGGAGTTATCGTACGTCTTGCCTTTCTCCTTCTGGTCGGTCACTCAACCTAACATGCAACACACACAGGGTGGCAACGGGCATATGGTTCGTGCTTCGTGTTGTGAAATGACTGACTGCTGAATCGTCTGCCACATACGATCAGGGTAACCCAGACTATGTAAGCACGCCGTCCCATCTGCCTTGAACATGAACTGAACGCCGGGACGATCTAGGCGGGATTCGACCCTTTCTTCTACTGTAAGTGGGCGCTACGGAAAGGCGGTGTTATCTTCTGATTTCAAACGATTGGCCTTCAGTCCATCACTCCAACGTCGACAGAATCAGTGCGTACCGTTTGCAGGCCGAGCCGTTCATACCTGACCCACGTCGACAGTTGCGTTGTGGGAGTGGTGCTACACGTCGTACTGGATGAACAACGGCTATACCGCCGATGGCGCGGATCACAGCTGGACCCAGGTGAGCGCGATGTTCTTGTCTAGGAATCACGAGTTGACGCGACGCGACGCCTCCAGCAAAGAGGAACGTATTCTCAGGCGTACAACGAGAAGCTCGAGGAAGAAGGCGAATTTGGGCTCATCGTTCCATGGAGGCACGAGGACGGTACCTACTGGACGAACAAGGAAACTCGCTTCCTCACCCCAGACGCTTACCCCAAATGTATGTAACGTCTCATTCCAGTACCGTCCCTCCTTCGATCTGACGTTCCCTCTCCAGATTACTCTTACAAGGAGTTCTTGGGTGTGAAAGTGGACAAGCCGGCAGATAACCTGCAACAACAGCAAGAAGCTCGCGCGAGGATCGCCAAGTACTACAGCATCGACCCTCAACTGTCGGCAGAGAAAACTGGTACCCACACTCACATCGAGGTCCCCGGCGTCGGAGACATCGACCTCCCGTCCAACTTCCAGTCCATCAGGGGCTTCCGTCTCTTCATCATTCTCGTCAGGCTTCCCGAGCACGCGTTCGGTCGCTCGTACAACTTCCAGGTCTTCTACAAGAACACGCAACTCATCGGCAACATCACCGTGTTTGCGAGAGAGGACAGCTCTCCTTGCAAGGCCTGTGCTTTCCGTCGTGACGGCGCGGCACTCGTCCGTGGTGTCATCGCCATTCCTCCTCGCATCGTCAACGAGATCATCGTCAACAGCGGCATCGACCGTTCCAAGAACAACATGGACATCACCACGGGTCTCGTCACCAAGGCCTTGTCAGGCAAGCTCTTGGACCTCTCTGGCAGAGTATTGGCATCCGCCAAGGGTGGCGAAGACGCTGCTACGGTGCCCGCTGGAAAGGCTGCTTCCAAGAGGGTGCAGCCCGTCGAAATCACTCTGTTGTCTTCGGCCGTTGCCCAGCACGCCAACGACAAGAACCAGCCCGTCTACTTCTTCGACTGGAAGCCCCACAAAGGCCTCTTCCCCGTACGTCAATCACATTGTTTTTTTTGCTTTGCTTTGCTCTTCGCTCTTCTGAATGGTCGCTCATTTGATCTCTTACAGAGTGGCTGGAAGGCCGAGTCTGTGGAGGCGACCCGCCACTAAGTGCACGAATATGTTGTAAGATCTTGAAGGGGGGGAATATCTTGTACTTCCAAGGCGTCTCGAAAAACTGCAATGTAAAACGATCGATTATGCATGTACCAATCTGAAGCAATAACGTGTTTGTTTGTGCGACTATCATTTGTGGTATTCGACCAGCCGATCTGGATGTGGGTGAACTATGCCACACAGCCTGCCACTAGCAGTACCTTCAAGTCGTCTTCGCAGTAGCTTTCCACCTCAGCCGAATGCAAGTGTTTTCCCTGTGGTGCGAGTAGTACATCTACAAAACGTAGCCGAGCCATAATGATCTAGTCTCCGTGTACTTAGCTTACGGGGCAACTGCTGCTTTTAGGCCACGGATACCTATTCTCCACCAATCAGACCTCGCAACACCGTCACCAAAGTCTTTAGTTGTATAGATGTAATCATGGTAGATAATTCTCTAGACGACTGACAGCCATGCTGGTTGGTGATTTGCTTCCGGGTGGCGTGCTGGGTATGTTCCAAGGTTTCTGGACTTACCAAGGGATGTCTATACGATCTTTGGGTTTACGTTGCGGATCAATGTATAGCTCTTCATTTAGGTTTGAGTTCCGACGTTCTGTTTGTAATATATAGATTTTATTTAATTAATTACGAGCTTTATTAGGCTTCGAGCTTCAAGACGCAGTGGTTCATCGTATGTTTCATTGCTTAATATTCAATATTCAATATTCAATATTCAATATTCAATGTGTTATGACAGAATTGAACGACGCCGCGTACTTCCTAAAGGGGGTGACGGGTGACCGATGTGGTACTCTTGGTGCTGGCACGGCGCCATCAAATTCCATCATCAGCGAGTCTACAACCTTGTTACAACCAGTTCAAGTTGCCTCTTATTAACCAGAACCACGTACTTGCAGGAAGGTCCCCATTTCACAGACTTCTCCCCTGACTGCGATCACACCTATCACACGTTCTGCCCAAGAGATTATGGCGCCGTCAGCAGATACACCCTTCGTGAACAGAGCAACACAAACGCTACATGCCTACCACAAACTTGCTGGCGAAATATTCTCTTCAACTCCCGCCGGAACAAGTAGGTCGATGCGCAAAGGTTTCAAAGAGCGACACTTACGTTGGCAACGTAGGACTTATCACAGATAACACAAGCACCTTGACCGAAACCAAAAACGAGGCACTTCGTACTAGGATAGCTGCAACACTCTTCGTTCTTGTTGTATCTCTCTTTGGTGCGCCAGAGGCGATGATAGTGGTTGAACTGATGCTGACCTCCGTCCCTCAGCTGCTTCGTTCCCATCCCTCTCGAAACGTATCTCGTTTCTCCGCATACCCCGAATCATATTTTTCATTGGGAAGCATTTCGGAACGGGTTTGTTTTTGTTGGACCTCTCAAAATGATTGAATGGTTCTAATCATTAATGTACCCCCCAGGCGTCATTCTATCCACAGCATTTGTACATTTGTTGCAGGACGCATTCGAAGTTCTAAATGATCCCGCTGTGCTATCCCGCTGGAAAGTAGGCCGATACGCAGGGCTTATAGTGTCGGTATTTTTTCACTGCCCCACGAACTCGAACTGACAGCTTTCTTAGCCTATGCTCTCTGTTATCTATATTTCTAGTGGAATGTACGTATTCTCCTTTGCACTCCGCCTAATCCATTTGATCGAATACAAAATTAGATATATCAACCTCGTATGTCGACCGTCTTCAATCATACAGCTCCCCGTCTGCGTCTCTGGGGCAAACTCCTGGAGACGAATCCCCTTCAGATTCTTGTCGTGCCCGGTCAGCATCGCCAAAATCCGTCAGCAGAACAAGGTCAGATGTAGAGCGAACGCCACTTATCACCACTCCTCATCACCACGTATCGAGCGGCCTTGATTGCGTCCAAGCGCTCTCGTACGGCTCTGCCGCCCATTACGGACATCCACACGGATCTGCGAACTGTGAAGCTTCAGCATTTTTTGAGGGCCATCATAGACATGAACCTCGGGATTTGCACCTGTCTCATCATGAACGTGGCTTGCGGTTACCGCTGCTGTATGGCCCAGAGGCGTTTGGACAGGCTCACCCGAGTGGTGTGGGTCATATCCACGATAGAGAAGGTGGTCACTTTCACACGCATGGCTTGGAGGAGGATGAACCCGTCTCACACACTCACGAACATCACCGTCACCGTCACCATCACCATCACCATCACCATCACCATCACCATCACCATGAACAGGACGAAGAAGTTAAAGTAGGCAAGAAGAGACAGATAGTTGGTATACTCGTAAGGCACATCTCTGGGCGAGTTGATAGTGACATCACTCACGCCGATCAAGGTGTTGCAACTAGGCATCATGATCCACTCACTTGTCATCGGTCTAACACTTTCGATCACGTCAGGCTCGGAGTTTGGTACGTGCTTAATAACCCTACAGTATCCAGTAATTGATAACGCAGCGATCGTGTAGCTTCCCTTCTGATCGCCGTGATATTCCATCAGCTCTTCGAAGGATTATCCCTGGGCATTAGAATAGCCTCTCTACCTTCTTCTCAGGAGCAAGAGTTTAAATACCTGAGCATCCTCAAACCCGTCCTTGCTTGTCTCTTTGCCATTACCACGCCCGTCGGAATCGTACTGGGAATACTCATCTTTGGGCACAGCCAAGACAGAGGTACGTCCTCATGCTTCCGGCTTCGCCTACATACACACAAACCGAATGACTGTCACGTTCAGTGCACATGCGTCTCGCGCAAGGTCTTATGTCTGCCATCTCAGCAGGTATGCTGATATACGCTGCATGTGTCGAGATGCTCGCTGGCGATTTCGTGATGGATCCAATTTTGTGGCGAAGTGGGCTGGGAAAACAGGTATTGGCGCTTTTGAGCTTGGCAGCGGGAGTTACTGCTATGGCCATGGTTGGCTCTTAGTTGATCCCTACCTATGTCCCGATGGGATGAGTTGTGCTATTACTACGTTATCCTTGTGACTCCAGTCCAGTGCGGGGGAGCATTACGGACCGAGATACCTAACTCTCCTCGGAGGCGAGTAGCAATGCCCAGACGTCGTCTACTTTTGGGTTCGTGATCAAGCAAATACACTGCGAGATGGGCAAAGAGGCCTGCAACCCATTCAACAGTGCAATTGCAATTGATTTTGCAAGACACATAGGGAATACAAAGGCGCAGCAGAGATATTGTACTGGCAGCTCAAAGAGAGAAAAAGAAAAAGGCGGTGAAAATCATCGCAGACAAAGTAAATCAAGTTCAATAGGGTATCAGCGGATAGATTGATGAGATAATGAGAAGGGAAGGAGACAACGGCCGTGCAATCTCCAAATTGGCTCAAAGAAATGGCCACGCAGTAATAGTACATCAAGAAGGAGACCAAAAGAAAAGAAAAAGTATAAACAATCGTCGTCTATGTGGATGGAGTCAGATATGATGCCTAGTCCTTGTGAATAGGCTCGCGCATCGGGTGAGAGGGAGAAAGGGCTTTGGGCTTGTGCTTAGACGGGCCCCCAGATGAAGCAGAAGAGTCGATCTTCCTGCGCTTCACCGAACCGTCGGAACTGTTACTGTCCTCACGCTTGATAGAGGGAGACGCGGGCGCGCCAGGGGTCTCGCCAGTCTCGCTGTTGGTCAGAAGAAGAGATCCGTCCCGCCTCTTGGGCGTAGAAGGTACCTCTATTGCACCGACATCTCCGTCTTCCCGAGCGCGCTTTCTCCCTTTCCCAGAAGCAGGGGAAGAAGGAGCAACCAAGGAAGCTGGAGTAAAAGCAGTACCGACGCTCGCATCTGAGGAAGGCCGTTTCGAGGCCTGCGAGGATTCGGGAGACAAAGAGGATAAGGTTCTAGAGGTACCTGCTGAAAACCCCGCGTTGTTGAAATACTTCGCGAGAATGATCCTCCCTGCTTCGTCGGTTTGCAAGGACGATCCCAGTTGGCGCTGCCTCTGGATGATCTCACGTGGTCCGGGAGAGTGGCTGCGGGGGCGGCGAGGTGGCGGATTCCTCTCGGGCCAGCGAGGGGAGAGAGGGGAAGATTTATTGGTAGGTAGCTGGGGCCCACGGCCGTAGACGGTTCCTGCCGTGAACAAGTCGACATCTTCAGGTGACCCTTCGAAGGCTCCTTCTCGGCGCAATGGCCGCCTACGCCTAACATCACTGTTCTCCCCCCAATTGATGGACCTGAAACCTGGCGCACCAGATGGATGCATCATGACGAATTGGGACCCTCCGGGGGATGAAGTAGTGATAGTTTGCGAGGGTGCAGGAGGTGGGATAGGATCGGAGAGCGGAGTAAGGGTTCTGGAGCTTGATATCTCTGGAGACCCTTCATCAGGGCGCACAGGAACAAGGTGCATAAAAGTTCGAAGTTGTGCAGCCACCCCAGGCGCACCTAAAGCTTCCACGAGAGAGGCAGCGGTCGCGACGCGGGGAGCGAGCTCCTCAATGGCATGGAGCGTCATCTCGCTGATTGTTCTGACATGTTCCAAAGCAGCGAGGACGTTGTCGTTGTTGTCGTTTTGCTGTTGCTCAACTAACATATCGTGCGTCGCTACACTGGCTTGGCGAGCGTAGCGTACATGCATGAGAATATCGTCGGTATCCTGCCTGAGGATAGTAGTCTGGCCCTGAACCTCTCCGACACTACTCTGGACCCCCTGAATAGTTGATTGCATATCTCTGCGTGGCGGACGTCAGGGAGGGCAGAAATGAAAAACGTAAAGTACATACCTGGAAATTTGAGTAGATGGCGCTTGTTCCGGATGCCTGTGCTCGATCTCGATTACGGCAGCGTCAATTGCATCGAGGAACTGTTGCCGAGAGGAAATCTGTCCGTCCTCGAGACGTTCTCTGATATTCTGAAAGTGAGCAAGGCAGAATGCTTTGTTGGTCATGGATGCTTCTGCGTCGGCCATTGCGTTAAGATTGTGTGATATTGTGTGATGGAGTTGGTTGAGTGGTAGAGTTGATTGCAAGTGCGGCTGCGATTAACTGCGAGTTCTGTGCTGTGACTTGCGAGGAGGGTGGTGCTTATAACCATCGCGGCTGCGACGCTTTGGTATACAGCCATCCAAAGCGGGACGGGACGCTTGAACATCGTCCGGCACAGGATGGCACGCTTTGACGGGATCGCCACAAGCGATTGTTCCATTGTGCATCTACTAACTTGAGCGCTCGACGAACAGATCGTTTTGGAATAGCTCAGGGAAACTGCCACTTCGGGCAACGGATACCCAGTCTCCACCAATCAAAACTCGCAAAACCGTCACCAAACTCTTTCGTAAATTTGAGAGGTAGTCTGACGCGTTCAGCAGTGACCTCGGTCTCATCTCGGTGGTTTTGGGACGTCATCTGTAAAGCCAGGAGGGCTTGAGGTAAGACAGTAGTATAGCGGAGCTCACCCATACAGCAAAAGAACCAAAGCAAATCGTGGACCAGTGAATCCGTATCTGCTGTTCGTATGTTAGCTTTGACCTCTCGGCAAAGGTAAAGACAATTGAGCGCGACGAAGCTGTCTCACTGATGACTCAGAGTTGAAGGCCTGGCACATCTGAAGTAATGATCACATTGTCCCACAAATACACGATCCAGCAACGGTGAAACAACGGGAAGCGATACTGAGATGTTGATGACTGTAGTACGAGGGTGAGAAGCAGCATCATGATCTTGTTACGAATAGAGGCCCAAGAAGGAAAACACTGCGCCGAGGTCTGTCCCCTGTGCGGAAGCTCGCATTTATGGAGTGTCAAGTCTGAATTCATATTGTAGAAATTGAGAGTTCGTGATTGTGACCAGTATGTATGAGGCAAAGAAGCGAGAAAGAAAAGAAAAACGTATACGCGGAGAAGGTCATTTCAAACACTCCAGCAAGTGTTTAGTCGCATAAACAAACACGTTATTGCTTCAGATTGGTACATACAGAAATCGATCGATCGTTTTACATCGCAGTTGTTCGAGACGCCTTGGAAGTACAAGATATTCCCCCCCTTCAAGATCTTACAACATATTCGTGCACTTAGTGGCGGGTCGCCTCCACAGACTCGGCCTTCCAGCCACTCTGTAAGAGATCAAATGAGCGACCATTCAGAAGAGCGAAGAGCAAAGCAAAAAAAAAAAAAAAAAACAATGTGATTGACGTACGGGGAAGAGGCCTTTGTGGGGCTTCCAGTCGAAGAAGTAGACGGGCTGGTTCTTGTCGTTGGCGTGCTGGGCAACGGCCGAAGACAACAGAGTGATTTCGACGGGCTGCACCCTCTTGGAAGCAGCCTTTCCAGCGGGCACCGCAGTAGCGTCTTCGCCACCCTTGGCGGATGCCAATACTCTGCCAGAGAGGTCCAAGAGCTTGCCTGACAAGGCCTTGGTGACGAGACCCGTGGTGATGTCCATGTTGTTCTTGGAACGATCGATGCCGCTGTTGACGATGATCTCGTTGACGATGCGAGGAGGAATGGCGATGACACCACGGACGAGTGCCGCGCCGTCACGACGGAAAGCACAGGCCTTGCAAGGAGAGCTGTCCTCTCTCGCAAACACGGTGATGTTGCCGATGAGTTGCGTGTTCTTGTAGAAGACCTGGAAGTTGTACGAGCGACCGAACGCGTGCTCGGGAAGCCTGACGAGAATGATGAAGAGACGGAAGCCCCTGATGGACTGGAAGTTGGACGGGAGGTCGATGTCTCCGACGCCGGGGACCTCGATGTGAGTGTGGGTACCAGTTTTCTCTGCCGACAGTTGAGGGTCGATGCTGTAGTACTTGGCGATCCTCGCGCGAGCTTCTTGCTGTTGTTGCAGGTTATCTGCCGGCTTGTCCACTTTCACACCCAAGAACTCCTTGTAAGAGTAATCTGGAGAGGGAACGTCAGATCGAAGGAGGGACGGTACTGGAATGAGACGTTACATACATTTGGGGTAAGCGTCTGGGGTGAGGAAGCGAGTTTCCTTGTTCGTCCAGTAGGTACCGTCCTCGTGCCTCCATGGAACGATGAGCCCAAATTCGCCTTCTTCCTCGAGCTTCTCGTTGTACGCCTGAGAATACGTTCCTCGTTGCTGGAGGCATCGCGCCACGTCAACTCGTGATCCCTAGACAAGAACATCGCGCTCACCTGGGTCCAGCTGTGATCCGCGCCATCGGCGGTATAGCCGTTGTTCATCCAGTACGACGTGTAGCACCACTCCCACAACGCAACTGTCGACGTGGGTCAGGTATGAACGGCTCGGCCTGCAAACGGTACGCACTGATTCTGTCGACGTTGGAGTGATGGACTGAAGGCCAATCGTTTGAAATCAGAAGATAACACCACCTTTCCGTAGCGCCAACTTACAGTAGAAGAAAGGGTCGAATCCCGCCTAGATCGTCCCGGCGTTCAGTTCATGTTCAAGGCAGATGGGACGGCGTGCTTACATAGTCTGGGTTACCCTGATCGTATGTGGCAGACGATTCAGCAGTCAGTCATTTCACAACACGAAGCACGAACCATATGCCCGTTGCCACCCTGTGTGTGTTGCATGTTAGGTTGAGTGACCGACCAGAAGGAGAAAGGCAAGACGTACGATAACTCCGTGGATGGAATTGTGCACGCTCTCCAAAGAGCCGATCGTCGTGTTGTCGTCCTCCTGGCGAGACTCGTTGAGCGTGTTCGAGAACTGGTCGTAGCTGAAGTCGTCGAATTAGAACGATTCGAACGAAACGAGCACGTCCCCTCACATCATGGAAGAGTCTCCACCGTCCGGGAACGAGAACAGAAGACCGACTTTCGTCCTGAGATCCTCGGCCTGTGCCTTGAGTGCTCTAAGGGCTCTAACATCAGTTGCGATACGTTGATACGATCGATTCGACTGACGCTTGAAGCGCCGGGATGTCGCTTCCAGGAGGGGTAGGTGAATCTGCTGCATATCGGTAAGTGCGCGGCCATTGACTGAAGTGCGCGGTGACGCCGTTCTGTGATCGGTATCGATGGTTAAACGACATGACATATGTCCCCATGGTTGACGATCACGCTTACCCTTGTGGTGTCCACAAAATCCTCGGGGATGTAGGGGAACTTGAAGAACGAAAGTGGGTTGGGCACCGTCACGGTCTTCTGTCCCGTGGCTGTGATGGACACTTCCTCGTCGTAGAAGAGGGAAGGGAACCCTTCGTCTTCGACCTTGGGGTCGGCCCAGTCCCAGTATCTGTCTGGTATCAGCCACGAGATCGAAGTGGTCGAAAACGAGGACGCACGGGAAACGAAGTTGCTTGGCTGAGCTGACCCAAAGGCCGACTTCCCCAGGGTTCGAATTCTCGATCTGTTGCGCGACGTTCTCAGCGTATTCACCGATGGCTTGCTACAAGAACTGGGTTAGCCCACGAAAGCGAATCGTTGACTGGCACGAACTTCGATGCACATCACGTAGGGGCGGTGCCAAGATGGGAAAGTGATCGACGCATGGCTACATGACGGTCGTGTAAGAAACATACCCCTATGATACAGTAGCGATGCGAAGGACATACTTGCAGTAACCTGAGGTGGCCACGTCAACATAAGCCAAGATGAAACAAGTGCATAGACCTTACCTCCAAACCTCGAAGGGGAAGGGTTCGTGTCCTTCTTGTCGACGTGGCTGAAATCCGCCTGAGCCTCCTTGGGAATCCTGCGATCGCCTGCCCACTCGCGGTAAGGTCTGCCGTGGACACCCCCTATTTCCATGAGGGAAATCGAGTTCTTGAGAGGTGGCTGCACAACGCCGGGGAAAGGGATCGGTGACCCTTTGATCCAGGCATAACCGAGCACGAAGAGCGACCACTGGTAAGGATAGTCATCCTTTAGCTCTTCGACCGGAATGCGGTCATAGGTGCCACCAGTGGAGCTGCGACCGGTGATGGGGTAGTAGTCTCTGGCTTTGACGGGTGTCATTGTTGGTCAATGTGAATGTGGTATAAGAACAGATTCAGTAGAGGTGGTAGCCTGCTGATGTTGGAGGAGAGCATGACCTTTTATACCATGCTGCGAAGGTCCCATGTTCCCTATCGAGGTATGAATGAGACCCTGATGACAGGAGCAGTACCAGGTCATGGGCCTGCGTGACTTCCATCACAATTGTTGCGCCATTTTCGAAGCAGGACCAGCCACCCACCGGACAAGAGGGATAACCGTGCGGGGAAGCGAATAATCATAATCCTGGTGTTGGTGAGTAGAAGACGTGACTGCTAGACCGGATGCAGCAGGCGTACCGTAAAGAAGACTGGAAACTGTCAGTCTTGTCATGCCGCAATGAGACATTTAAGATAGATCTCGAGCGTGGTGTCCACAAGTGTGTTGTCCTTGGGAACTTCACCAGGGAACTGGCTATGCCCCTAGTACCCAGATTGCTCGAATGCTCCGATAATACGGGGCAAATAGCGTACTTCCAATCGTTGGAAGATCTCCGTTATCATCGCTTATTAAACTTAGCCATGGGCTGTCTGATGTCGCATGCCACAGGAGGGGCCAGCACGTCAGTTTATCTCCACGGACTCAATTCAACGATTGGCAGCCAAAATTCTTGTCTGTGTTGCGAACACCAAGTGAACTCTGCTTCCCCGGCGCACTGGCAGTCAGTGAGGGGACGAATCTCTGGTATGCAGAGAGATGAACATTGAAGGCTCAACAAAAATGACGCGAAGGACGAAGGAGCCCCAACCAGCCGAATAACATGAGCCGAAGTGTAAACCGAAGTATGAGTGCTCACCCGGCCAGGTGTGAAGCTTTGAAGGCTTCCAGGCAGACGTCTTAGTTTGGTAGTGTTGTAATTGAATCTTCGGCTCCAAGGTATGTTGTGTAACAAATATTAGATGTCACGATGCAGTTCAGGATTTGCTCAAATGACTCGTTGGATCCGAGAAGGAACTCTGCTGCTAGTAAGGAGCGCAACAGATACATGCAGAGCCTCGCCAAATAAACGGACTCCAAGCTCAGTCAATCAACCACAACTTGGAGTGGCCTAACATTTCGTGGCTAATTTCAGAACTACGTTTATGGCCTCAGAAACTTGACAGACTAGAAGACACCTAGTGATGGTCATCGCTGTATCCCCGAGCAATACCGCTACGACCTTGTTCCAAAATACTCGGTGCATCTTCGCCCGCTCTCACATCTAGACCCTGATAAGACCGGGATTGCAGGTACATCGCTGGAGTCGGTCATGGCAGTCAGAACAATCTACAGCTTGCTTTGTATGTCATATCACTGACCTGCAGCGTTGTCCGAAAGCGTTGTCAGCGTTCCATCCTGGTTTCGGAGTACTATTGCGTTTTGATGCGCGTTAGCATCGTCCAACTGGGTCTCAGGCGCTGCTCACGAAGCTCAGAGATGGCGCTGGATCAATATGACTAGTATTCTTACCGCCAAAGCGCCTCGCATGTCGATACTTCCCGCTGATGAGTGAGAATGTTGGCTGGTCGGGATCCCGATCTTCCCCATTGTTCCCATCGTCGTTGCCAGCTTGGTGCAAATATCAGCGCCAGAAATTTCATAATCCTGAAGCAGGAGGCCACCAACAATATTCAGCAAGCAGTCGTTCGAAATCTAAAACATAACGACCACTCCATGCACCCTCGGCTTGAAGAGCGATTTCCAATTCGTATGGAGTGATTATGGGCCGATAAAACTCCTGTACGCTAGCTTTGTGGTGCTAGGTTATCAACAACCTGGCAGTACACGCACCTTCGCCTCGATGACGCTGTTTTCTGGACAGGCTGCTAGCACGAAACACTCGATCTCCATGAAGTTTCCTAGCTTCGCTGGGTTCAGCTTGCCGACACTAATTGTATAACTTTTCTTTTGTGCTTTCGCAAGGATTTTGCGAAGATGCGATAGTAGAGGTAAATAAGATGCTACCAAGTATTCGTTCAGGAAATGCTTCCTAGAGGATGCAAGCACTGACCGACGCCAAGAGTGCCAACGAGTATACCGAAAACGTCGGCATCACGAGCTTTCTGAACAGCAGCAAAACGTCGCATAAGTAGCCTGTTGGTTCGCTCTGATTCGAGTCGAGAGGATTTTGTTATTGGATTGTAGGAGTAAACCTATCGTTAAATGAATGTCATGAGACAAATCCTCGACTATTTGAAGACTTGCCCTCACCTCACAGGAGGAGTGGGTCATCAGCACGTTTGTAAGGGCTAGGCTTTCTTCACCAATGTATATGATGCTTGCATGCGCCCCATCGACCCCCGGACTGCCGCTCGAGTTGGCGGACGCTTGTGCTTGTTGTGTAACGTCGTCGTTAGCTGTGGAGTCAAGCATCACCTGTGTGGGTGCTGGATCAACCCAGGTGGGTGCTTCATTGTACAAAACGGATGCGCCAGTTTCATCTCTCAGGCGTCTCACAATATCTCCTGTAAAACAGTCATGCCTGGTTTGGTGTGGGGGAAAATCTTGAAACCCACCTGCTTGATGTGTATACGCAACGTCATGTCGGATTAGAACAGATTTTTTCATTTCGCTCAAGTCAGCTGTACTCGCAACGATCCTGGTGAGCTCCCCAACGCAATGCTGAACATCGATCGGCTTGCGGCCAAAGACGTATACAACAGGTAGCCTGGACGTTCTTTTGTAGAGTTTGTAAACCACTCGACTTTAAGGACGTGATCACAACCCACTTGCTTAGGCACGCATGTCCATAATGGACCGCCAAGTCTGCATCGACATGCTGGGCTGCTACCTCATCAACACAACAGCTATATGAGGATGTCTTTTCAATACCCCACTGGTCACCAAATCATATGTTTCACCTGCCATATGATGTGTCTGCCAAAACATACAAATCGTGGCCATCGCCCACTCTCTGCTTGAGCAGACGATATATGGGAACAGAGTCATGCAAAAGCTCGTCTGGAAATTGAAGCGCTATCTATATATCCTGCTCAGCATTGGAGAGAACGAATTGTCGTCTGGAGATGACCTGACCCTCTTGAAACTGCCATTGATAATCGTTTCTGCAGTTCTTTGGATCTCGTAAAACTCTGAGAAATCCGACGATTCCACGCGTTGTGCAGAACGTTTCGAGGCCACGTCAATCGAGAGAGAAATGGCGCCTTCCCCAGAAGCAGAGAACACAGACGGTGATTGATCCGCTGACATCCTTCTAGTTTTTGCGAAGCTGAAGTGGACTACAATCCGCCAAGTAACTTAGTTTCCAGAAATCTTTGAAGACCTTGTCTGGAATATCCAAACAAAACAAATGAATATTGGTTAATTTGGAATCACTGAGATATTTCCCAGTCTCGACGTACTGTAGTGAGCGGAGCATTCAGTATTGATCGTCGTCGGATAAAGACGCGAGGACCCCTAGTTTCCATATTTGGGCAAAGGCTTTAGAATATAACATAGGTAAACAACTGATTGCCAAATTCCCGTCCACGTGTGCTGCCAGTTAATTGTCCTGCGCTAGGGTTCAGTAACCCCACCTCTAACTTTTTGTCGATGATCCCACAGCAACCTTGACGAATACATAGTTTGGTGCTGGAAAATGTTCGTGCGTTTTGAAGTGGATGTTGGTTTGGGATCCAGAAAGACTGAAGACACTGTTAATAATTGTGGGACGAGGTGAGGGCTTGGATTTCTGCAGATGGCCGAGGGTCCCACAGACAGTACAAAGATATCTGAGGCCTTTCGTGCCTTCCTTGACAGTACGTCCAATGTTTGAGGGCGCTTAATTTCGATCTGGTCTACCGTGATCGGTCTGGATTGTGTCGGTGACATGCATTTTCATGGGCTGACACCTACCGAGACCTCCGAGTCAGCCTCCATCCCCAGGATGCGCTCCCTTCATCATCCCTTCCCATCTCTCTCCTCCTCCCCTCCCCTCCTCTCTCCTGCTTCAAGGCCCTGCTCCGCCACGCAATGCGCACTCACCCGGACCCTCTCACATGCAGCACCGGATCCTTCCTTCCGCTTCCAAATGTCCCCAAAGCCCTCGTCCGCTCGGACATCTGGTTCGCGGATGGGAATGTAGTCCTCATTGCTGGATCCGCTGCGTTCAAAGTGCACCGGGGCCAGCTTGAGAGGCATTCTGAAGTTTTCAAGGATTTGTTTGTAGTTGCAAGCCCTTGCGTGGATGTGGTTGGATCTTCGAACAAGAATCAGATTGGGTATGGCGATGGGGAGATGAATGTAGATGGGGAGGCGCAGGCGGACAAAACGGTGGACGGGTGCCCCACGGTGGATATTTATGACTGTCCATCAGACGTGTATCATCTACTGGTGGCCCTCTATGATGGATTGTACGTCATCCCTTTCTCCGCTTCATGCACCCCTGCCCTATCTCGAAGCTACGCAAACTTAACTTACAACCAAACTTGAAAATCCACAGCTACTTTCCCAACCACCATGCTAGCGATTTCTCAGCACTGTCCAGCGTCCTCCGTTTGTCCACAAAATATATCATCGAACATCTTCGTGTCCAATGCCTCGCACGTCTGGCACACGATTGGCCGGCCACACTCGTCGACTGGGACCGACGTGAGGCAGCAGTGACGGAGGCAAGTGGACGCTATGCCCCGCGCGACGCCTACGCACACCCTATCCTTGCTATCAATCTCGCTCTCGAGTTGGGCCTTCCAGAGGTCCTACCAAGCGCGTTCTACGATCTGTCGAGATATGGGCCTAGCAAGATCCTCTCTGGGGCCCGGGCGTTCCCACCTGTATTTGGGTCTCCCGACCCGTGCTCTTTGCGATCGGAGGCGAGCGGGGATTCAAATACGGGATTGGAAGAACGCGGAGCGCAGGGGAAGCCCCCCTTGATACACCTCTCACATGACAGCTTGGTGCGCACGCTCAAAGGCAGAGAACTGGCCCAAGTCTACATCTCTACATTCCTCACACGAGCCCTCGAACATCATCCTTCTCCGTCCTGCCTCCACTCTGCAAAAGCGCCCACGTCCACTTCCACAGGAGGGACTGCGGCTGTCGCTTCCGCACACTGTACAGAATCTTTCTATTTCATCCATCTCAATGTCCTTAGGAGCGTTGGCGGCATTGCATGTGGACGAGACGCTGACCCTTTGTTCACGCTCATGCAGGCTGCGGAGATGTTGGAGAGGAAAGATTTTTCAGATGGGGTTAGGACGTGTGGATTGAGGATGTGTGGGGTTTGTAAGAGAGAGTGGAAGGGTGAGGTGGGGAGAGCGAGGGAGGAGGTTTGGGGATTGATTCCGGTGTGGTTTGGGTTGAGGGATGAGGATGTCGAGGAAGGTCCTGAGGTGGGGGAGGGAGAGCAGGGGGAGCAGGGTGGTGCGTTTGAAGAGTAATGTGTCGGGCATTACAAGTTGGGGAGTTGATGGTCCACTGGAGGTGCTGTTTTTCTGTCGGTTTATCCATTCACCCTGTCTGAATACTTCGAGCTGTACATTTGCGGTCCATTGCTTTCTACACTTCTTGGAACACAAGATTCTGAGCGACCGCATTGCCCTTACTCTGTTGGACCGGTAACAAGACTCCCACCTTCATGGTTCACACTGGTGTCGGTAAAGTCTTCATCTTCGTCACTTTGGTGAAGTACTTCCAAAACGACGTCCCTTCTACGCGCTCCGTGCCCGTGGTTTCGAGCCCGGCCAGCCTTGCTTCACTTCCATGGACGAGATGGTTTCTTCCTACACTCCTGCCATCAAGCGTACCCAGCCTCACGGCCCATACGCCATTGCTGGTTACTCATGTGGCGGTGTCGTCGCTTTCGAGGTCGCCGAGCGCCTCGAGGCTATGGGTGACGAAGTGAAGTTCACCGGTCTCATCGACATTCATCCTCACATCGGTGTATTAAATGTCACATCATGTGATAGCATGGTGAGCCCATCGCGCTGACCACTGGCTACCCTTGATGTGTTCCATGTCAGTCCTCTCCATGGCAGCAAGGAGGACAGGCTGAACAAAGAACTCAGACCCTGGGTGGGCTTCAGCGGTGGCGAGCTATCGTTTACAGACGTCCCGGGACAACACTATACACTCGTGGACTCCGATCCTGGGTTCCAAAGGATCTTCCGCAGCCGTCTCGAAGCTCGTGGTCTCTGAAATCAAACACTGTGGAGACCCTTGAATTGGGATTTGGGAAATAAGTTTCCTTGTGTCATAATGCTGAGTGGTGGTAACTGGAGATCGTGATGAATAGGATGGCTAACGGACAGCGACGACGTGATGGACAACGAACAGACTAAATGCCGACTATCGTGTTCTTTGTCACTCGAGATGCGACGACGTTGACATATGTACTGTGACTGCAAAAACTCGGGGCAGGATCCCTTAACTCCCTCAAGTTGAAACGTGTCTTAGTCTCCCATCCTTCACATTCCCGATTGACGCATAGGATGGAGTAAATTGAGCTTGCAGGTATGTAAATACAAAAGAAAACCGATAGATTGCGAGGTGGAGAGATCTGGAAGAGAGAGCTAAGGAGATACAGGGAGACAACGTATCCGTAACGTAGTACTGTAACATACATTCACCGGTTCGTTCACTCTTCCCCGATCTTTGGCGCTAGGTAGTATTTTATATCTCCTTGTCCAAATTTGTACGAGACCTAGAGATGGGATACAAAGTGAGTACAAGTGTAGGTTTGATGTTCGGTACTTACGAGGAGTGGAACGTCGTTGCTCATCATGAGCTGTACCGTGTTTGACAACGATGAGCTCTTTGAGAAGTTGACGAGGTATTTCAAGCTGAATGTAAGTGAGACGTGTTGATTCATCTCGATAAGGACACCGCCATCTGAAGGAACCTCCTCAGTTTTCTTGACTTTCTTTGTCGGTTTCACCTTCTGGGGTCAAGCAAGGTAAATCAATCGACAAAAAAGATAATTGGGAGAAACGTACTTTAGAGGGAGCCTTTTTCCGCTTCTTGCTTGTAGATTCTTCTTCGTCTTCTTCGTCCTCTTGCTCTTCCTCACCCTCGTCGTCTGACTTTGCTTTAAATTCCCCGTCTTCATCTTCTTCCGCTCCGTCCATTTCAACATCCCCATCCTCCTTCTTAACTTTCTTCTGCTTCTTTGTTTTCTTCCTGCTACTGCCCTCTTCTTCCTCGTCCTCATCCTCGTCACCCTCGTCCTTGACCTCATCATCGTCCTTTCCATAATTCGCATACTTTTCTCTCGCAGCTTCCGTCTGCTTTAACAATACGCTCCCATTAGCAGCCTCCCCGTCGCTCGCGAACCGTACACCCTCCTTTGACACCTCGATACGCACGGATTCGCCGAGGAGGGACATATCTCGGACTATGCGAGTGAATTCGCTCGAGGGCATCGTTACGCGTGCATCGTATTCGGTGTCGGGAATACCGAGGTTTTCAGAGTCGATATCCATCAGTTTCATATCATATTCTGCGATTCTGTCTGAATCTACGAATCAAGGGGGCGTCGCATCAGCAAAAGAACCATTACCTCAACAAAGGGGGAAACGGCAGTAGGAAGAGATGGGTGCAGAAATACGAACTCCTTGCCTCATACACGAGATTCAATACATCCGCATCATCAGAAGCTTTAATGACACAGATATCATCGTCTTTTGCACATTTGAGAACTTTGGTGAGGGAACCTAGGTTGACGCCTAGAGGCATGGGACGGTCACAACGGTATTTTTTGAAGCCTGTTGCTTCGAGTTTGACAGCAACGAGTGCGACATGGGAGTTGTCCATTGCTTGGAGGTTCTTTGTGTAGCATTATCGTCGGCGTGAGGGATGAGAAGATAAGGAAGGCAGATAGGGTATCTCAGTGAGTAAGACGTACGATTCCTTCCTCGTTACATTCAAAGTTAGCCTCTGTTACGAGTTCTTTGATAGCTGTTCATTAGCCCGCGTGAGCACTTGTCTTTCTTCTTGCTCCGTGGACATTCTGATGCTTACAATCAAGCAAGCGCTTGAGCAGCGCAGTTTCCTGTAATCTGGCCTCAAGCATTGTAAGCTGGTGTGAGGTATGGATGGAAAGGGAGTAGGATCTAAGGATGAAAGACGCGTCGAAAGAAGTGAGAACGGACGCGTTAACGCTGTTTTTGAAGCGGAGTTTGGTCGCGTAGCGTCACTGGTTATGTCACGCGTTGTGGGTGTCACACTAAAGGGTCAACTTGTGGCACTTGCTGGTGACAACCGTGGCGACAATAAGCAGTACTCGAGTTGTTGTAGAGATCACTGGCACACACAGCGACGAGGATAATAAGTAACAATAGTCGCTAGGCTAGTTGTAGTAAATATGCGAATTCGGCTAGTGGTTCAGATTGTGATGGACGAATTAATGGTGTGACTGATGCTTGGTAGAGGCTTTCCTCCTTCGAGCACTGTAACTTTCTCTCGTTGTGGCCTTTCTTGTTGTTGGACGACTTCATCTGGACTGTCATCTCTCTACTATATAACATAGCACACCATAACCCACCCCCGGCTGGTCACCGGTCACCCCCATTCCTTCATTCCGCCAAGCGCGTACTGCGAGTCTTTGAGACATTGTTGAGACACGCCCGTCGTCTCCTCACCTATATTCATACTTTATCCTGGCCGCAATCATCAAGTGCGTCGCGATGCAGTACCAAGTCACCGATCGAAGCAAACTTCGTATGGAGAGGCTCAAGCAACTGGAGCTCGAGCAGCTCCAGTGGGAACAAGAGGCGCTCGTCATGCCCGAGGTATGTCTCCCGCCCGATACCACCGCTTATGCCCAGCGCGATGCCGCAGATGTTGTGTTAGTGTGTAGTACTCACGCGACCTCGAATAGGACTTGAATCGCGCCCTCTTTCTCTCTTTCGAATCTGTAAAGACAGAGTTTAGTGACTTGGATGGCTTGTCTTGGTCTCGCTACCCTGTGCCGCTCGTCACTAATCCTTGGGTACGTTGCGTGTATTCTACATGGTATGCAGGGATTAAATACTACGCCACGGAATAATAGGCCCACGAAGAGCCTACACCCAAACCCACACATACGGAGCTCGGCGAGTTTCCGAGTGCGTCGGAACCCTGCCACGACAACCGCCCTTCCACCCTGACCCAACCACACTCTTATTCCCACTCTCCTCACACACACGCCCAACCCCACCTCTCAGCGAAACCTATTTCCTATGCTATATCCTCACGTGCAGAGTTGGCTTCGTTCGCTCCCGAAGATACCATCCGCGCCTCGCGTCTCACTCAGTCCTCTCGAACCCCTCTACAGCCTACGAATCAGTGCTTTGGAACGCAATGCGGGGGATCGCACAAGGATCCTCATGGGCGTGGGTCTGGATTGCCTTATGGATTATCACATTCGCATTCCACTGCAAACTCAGCATCGGGGTGTCGTAACCAGCGACGCCCCTCTTATGAAACCCAGTTGACTCTCTTGCGTTCTCAATGACTATCAAAAATGCAGGAGACACAAGTGGACACTTGCAAATGATTAAAAAGGCTTTTATTAAATCGGTGGATATGTTGTTCATGGCTTGCAGATTACACAAATTACAAGACACGGTATGGTTTTCGTACATAAATCTTCTCTTCCCATTTTGCTTCGTTAACACAGGGACTGCGAGACGTATAACGCGTTTGCCGATGCTTTAAGATTTTTGTGTATTTTTACTTGGATTTATGTTGTATCTGTAACGATCGAGAAGGGTATAAAAACGACTTGAAGCTTGACCTGCTGAGTGTCGACTTGGACAATTGGGTGGATATGACTCGATGGCCTGTCTTTTGTAGCACGCTCAGCTCAACCAACAAGGCAACGTCCTCGATTCAACGCGAATCATAACAGGAGAACAAGACAAACCAGGGCTACTTAGAAGCACTTATCCCAAGGTTGTCAGTACTTATTAGCCGCTGCCAAAGCCAACAAAAGTAAACAGCCCTTATAACGTACAACGACTGCCTGCCGCCCGCTTGAACGAAATATCAACGTTGGCGAAATACGAACATACCACAACCATCCTAAGAACGACGAGCATTGTCATTACTTACACGACGAACACAAAGGACCACGAGGACAAGGGCATTTCAACGAGTTGACGTTCGTTTCGTCGTCTCTGTTTCTCTTGACGCGCTATGAACACTCAGACCATAGGTATGTGTGCCATTTGGTCAAACTTGCCGCGTGGTAGCCACCCGCTCACTGTTTCGCTGTTCATTACCCTCTCTGCTTGCCGTTTCTGGTCCATCTATCACGTTCGATGTCCACTATTCTACGTGTTTCGTGGTTTGATGCGGGCATTTTGGGGTGTCTCGTGGTCATATGTGATCTTTTACAACAGTCCCATCAGAGAACTGGGACGATGACTTCGAGTTCAGCCAGAGCAACTCAAACACGAATGCAAGACCCAATAATACCAGAAAACTAGATTTGACAATAAATACACCAGGCTTAGGCCTCGTACCCCGTCTGTCCGTCACTTCTTCTCACTTTTCAGAGGACTGGGATGTGGATGATGGACCTGGGCCGTCGTCGCTCAACGAACCAGCAGGGCGGAACAGCGCAGTAGGACGAGCAGGTGGTGTTCGCAGCCGGCTCGAAAACTGGGCGGAACCTGGCCCGTCGACGCCTACGAAGCGCTCGGGAGCCCAGGTGCAAGCTGAGAACTGGGATGATGATTTCGAGGATAAAGCCGACTCACCTCCTGGTCGTCGTCATCACCCTCGTCATTCCTTCCAGCAGCATCCTCACCACGTACATGCCCTCCGAACGCGCCACTCATACCACACACCACCCCGCCCAAAACCTCCACCCGAACCCGAGAACTGGGACGACGACTTTGACGATCCCATGGACCCAACGACCACTACCAAACCCGGTGATACCGATAACGACAATACCCCTATGACCAAACGCACGCGTCGGGTCGCGTATGCTGATTCTTCCGATGACGACGACGACGACGGGTTTGGGTTCTCAGAAGAAAAAGAGGAAGATAAGACTGTGACCGCCCGTTCTCGATCGGCGCTCATGCTTCGCGGTTCATCTTCAAACTCCCACTCACATTACTGTCCGCCACCCCCGGTCCCTTCTCTCCCACATGCATTCTCCCCATCGCCTATCGAGCCTTTTCCCCGCTCACCCACTGTGTCAGTCTTCTCAATACCCACCACATCAGGACGGAATTCAGTAGGATACTACAATTCCACCTCGCACCTCGCACTCACAGGTGGTTCCTCACTTGCCATGCTTCCCCCCTCTCCACCAATCCACCGCGAACGTCGCCGACTCCGCAAGAAATCCCGCCCACCACATCTGGATAATAACGTCTTCGAGCTCGTAGAAGAACAACGAGACTCGACGCCGCCACCGTTACCGCCTTCCACGCCTGAAAGGGACCGAACATCGTCCCCGCTTATGACACCGATGGTGTCTGTTCCGTCGGTGGAGGCTACACCCGGGAATGGCGGAACCAAAACTCCGTTGTTATCCCGTATTGGATCTGTTAAGAAGTGGGGCGTCAGGAGGAAGAGAGCGAGCACGGGTCCTGCGGAGGTGATGATGCGTGAGTTTGGTGGGAGTGCGGGAGAGATGGAGGAAGGCAGTACGCCGAGACCGCCGAGTTCGCTTGCACAGGTGCAAACACCTTCGTCTTATGGGGTTCCTATCCGCGGCAACACCAATGCAAATGTAAATGCAAGTGCAGGTGTAAGTGAAAACACAACCACCAGCACGCGTTCAAACTGGTTTTTTCGTTCTGGCGGCGCCCCTCCCGGGTCCGGGTCTCCGCCGCCGGGACACGCCGCTGAACTCAAGCACGAGAAGAGTCTAGATCAGGTGCGGTTGAGGCCTGGAGTTGCAATTAGAGGGAGCGAAGGGCACGGGCACGGGCAGGTACCAACGACCCCGATTAAGAGAGGGAAATTGTCTAAGCTGAGACCGAGCGAGATGGCGTTTCAGGCGAGCAGTAGTGGGGAATTTACTGGGGAGGGGTCGTCTTCCGTCTCAGCAGGGTTGGGGTTGGGAAAACCGGGGTTGGGGGGGGCGAGGAGACCGACTTCGATGCAAGGGCCTAATGGTGTTGGTGTAGGGGGCGGCAGGTTTCCGTCTGTGGGTACCAGACATGCGTCATATGGCTCCTCCGTTGGTCGTTCGTTCTCGACGCCCACGCCCACAGAAAGCGTCGAAGATCTCCCACCTATGCCTACGCCTGTCCCACAAGAAGGCAGCAGGAGCTTCATCGGTAGCGTACGCAAGATCAGTCTCGTCGGGGGGAAGAGACACAAGAAGAAGAAATCGTCTGTTGAGGTTGTGCAACTTCCGCCGACGTCATTTCAGGACCGCGCGGATGAAGATGAGAGCCGAGACCGGGATGCAGATGCGAGGATGCAGATCCACCCACAGATATCTAATTTGTTACCCCCGATCGAGCTCCAGCCTCCGTCGCCACCACGCACGATTAACGGGATGTCAGCATCCCATTCGGCACCGATGAACATAAGTGATGGGATCGAGTCGTTGATGATTCCCTCGAGTAGCGCACCTGGATCTATCTCTATCTCCTTGTCTCCTCGTTCTATAGCTGTCTCCGCATCTGGATCAGTAGTAGCGAACAGAGCCTCCCCAAAAACACCCTCGTCGCCGCAGTCGGCATCATTAGGCCGTACGACGCACGCTCCGAATCCGCCCCCTTCGAATGCTTCTGTCCTGAGAAGGAATTCGTTAGGCGACTTGAAGATCCCTGCTAGGATTAGTCAGGCGCAAATTGGGCTGAAGAGGGATTTGGGGATGGTTCGAGAGTTTGCGGCTAGTGTTGACAGTGAGTTGTTCCCGCTTTTTGCCATGACAAGGCAGTTTTATACTAATTACGAACACCTAACAGGACTTAAAGAGCTTCAATCAACATACCGCCAGCTCATCGCCGAAGTCCACACCATCCTTGAAAGTGCCCCTCCTTCGCGCGCCACGTCACCCAACGTCCTCAATCTCGTTCGTCCTCGCTCCCGATTACGCTCCAATACTTCTCCACCAACAAATCCTATCCCTAGTACTCCGAGTTCATTTGCAGAACACAAATACCTCGCTGCTTCTCTCTATGCTATAACATCAAGATACAAAATCTCATGGGAATGTGCCGAGTTGTTGGTCGAGTTGGGCGGAGGGACGTCTTCTCCAGCCTCTCCCCCCATGTCGTCCAGCGGACCCTCATCGAGTGTCTCTGCGCCGGCTGTGTCGATGCAGATAGAGATGGATCGGAAGAAGAGTCGCGAGAGAGCTGTAACGCTTTCAGGGGAAGAGTCGAAGCCGCCTCCAGTCCCTGTTATTAGTGCCAGTACAGGATCGACACCGGCGTCCGGTCCACTCAACGCCTCGTGGCGCGCATCGACGGGTCGACACGATCTCAGCCAACGCCAACTCGTTCTCCTCCGCGATATGCTCAATAATGGCGAGTTTCCTCCTGACGATGTTCCCCTACCCGAAGACAGTGCGGTGGTGGTAAATAGGAACTGGAGGTGGGGAGATGCGATGAGCAGTACTGTGACACTTCCTTCTGAGGAGTCGGAGTCTCGTGGTGGAGAGACGGGGCAGACAGGGAAGAAGAGACGGGGAGGGAGGATGGGGATGAGCGGGTTGAGGGATATGTTGAGGATGCTGAAACGGAACCACTCGGATAAATCTGCTCCCCCTCCCGTTCCTTCTTTACCAGTCGTACCGTCCTCAACGGCCTCGCTGAGCACAGAGTCTTCGATCGGGAGCCAGAACCAGCATTATTATTCGCATCCTTATCCGATCGGGGCTCGGAGAGGGTCGAAGACGAGTACGGGTCCTGAGTCTGTGCGAGCGAGGGAGGTGGTGGCTAATTCTCCATATGGAGGACCGCCTTTGAATCATAAAGCCTCTCCACGCCGGCCCTCGCTCGCTTCGATATTCAGGCTAGGACAGAAGAACAAGGGCGGGGCGTCGTCTTCGACTGGTGAGTCCTCGCAAGACAGTCGGAGCGACGCACGGAGTGCGAGTCAGGGGAGTAATATGACAGGGGAAGAAGAAGACTGGGATCGGATCGACTCGGCGATTGATTTGGATAGTGCTGCCAGGGTGCTTGGGATCGAAGGAAGTGCAACTATCAAGGGGAGGAAAGGGCGGGTGTCGCCTTTCCTTTCTGAGCATCGAATGGGGCAAGCACACGGACACGGACCGAGACCTGTGACGCCGAAACGAGGCCCGGATGTAGCGCAGGCACTTAGGATGGAAATGGAGGCGTCCCCGCGGTCGATACGACCCATGCGTTCGACACGTCTTTCGAATGTGGAGGAGGTGGAGGATGGGGAACGTCAGCCTCGGTCGCAGTTGAAAGCCAAGAACCGCGTGTCGCTCCCTCGGACGAGCCCACATCGACCACCGTCGAGAGGCCAGATGATGAATAGTGGGAAGACTGGATCTGTGCGGAGTGCCCCGCCTCAGCCTCTCGATGATGGGTACTCGCTCCCCGACATCAAGCTGTCGATGACGCCGGAGAATATCAAACCTCTTCTTGAGAACGCCAGGGAGGTGCATTCGAGGTGCAACGAGTGTCTAAGGGAGCTACGCGCTCTCTTGGATGTTGTGCCTGTACCTCCCAACGTGAACGCTTCTACGTCTGCTTCTGCGGCGAGCTAATTGTTTCTTTGATTCAGAGCATTTTGTTTCCTTTGACTTTTTTCCATCAGACATATCGCTCATACCGTGACACCCTCGCACGATGACAAGCATCCGCACTGATAGTGGCATTGCATTTTTCTTTTTGATTTTGTGTTTTGCTCTTTCATATAGACATCTCTGGGTACGCTACTGTACTCTGTTCTTTGTTACTTTCTTGTCTGCTCACGATAAATCTCTTAACCATCACGAACTTTTCATAGACGATAATGTTAACGTTTGTCATCACGCACTGACGATACATAATGTATGTTTCTAACGAACATAATTTGTCAAGACGTTTGAATGATGTGGTACAATGATGCTGGGAAGCGCTTCTCGACTGGCAAGCGCCCCCGAGTCTTTTCAAGAATCTGCTGGTGACTGGGGCTAGTTGACCCGGCAGAACGATTGTCACCTTCCTTCGACTCTTCGGTCTCCTGAACAAGTCTACACTCATGACCCTGTCTTCTTACTATCTCTACTGGTCTGCCTAGGGGAGGGTCGAGACTGTCAAGAAATAAGATGTAGCAACAAAACACACGTGTCCGAGTCGTGTTAAGTTACAGTAGAGACCACTGGCAGTAACGCCCATGTTGCTTAATCGCCAACATGTTCAACAACGCATCCAACATCGACGCTAGCCATTCCACGTTTAGCGAGGTCCACAGGGATCAGTTTATCCATTCCCGAACGCATGTCCAGGGAAATCAAACAGTCAATACTATTGTTCACGGCAATCAGATCTTCCAAGGATCTTCTGGTGAGTGCTTTTAGCCTAGAGTCTGATGGGAAGGCTGACCGAGTACACCGTTTGCACTCAGGAATAGAGAGCTTGTTACGAACGAGCGTCACCAGTGCGGCATTCGACTCGATCGACCGTCATCCAGCTCCTGCTTGCCTTCCAGGCACTCGACTCGAGTTGCTTGCGCGTCTCGCAGAATGGGCGGACAATCCCGATGTCAACCAGCACATCTGCTGGTTGAGCGGTCTCGCAGGATCTGGCAAATCAGCTGTGGCGCAGAGCCTTGCAGAGAAATACGCGAGTCAGAATCGTCTTGCAGCGAGCTTCTTCTCGAGGAAGGAAATATCGCGCAGGACAGCACAAAGGCTCTTCCCGACTCTCGCTTGCTAGATGCTGGCGTTCGCACCGTCTATCAGACCTGCTATCATTGACGCCCTTAACGAGGACTACACCATCCCGACGAAGGTGCTCGTAGAACAGATGCGCAGACTTCTTCAGGCACCGATTTCGTCCATCCAAAGTTCATTTCTAGATCCAGTGCTTATTGTCATCGATTCACTCGATGAGTGTGATGACCAAAAGATGGTCAACGAAGTTGTCATCCTCCTCGCCAATTTTTTGCGCACTTGCCATTGGCCCCTCAAGATCTTGTTCACGAGCAGAGCTGAACCGCACATCGTCCAGACATTCCAGCAGTCAGATATACAGAGTATGACTCGCTCGCTCCAACTGCAAGATTTCAGTGTCGACGACGACGTCAAATCATATCTCCTGTATTCCTTTGAAGGCATACGTCAACACATGGGCACTATGTCCGAAAGCTCCTTGCCGTGGCCAGCCGAGGAAGATATCCAGACTATCGTGCAAAAGTCGGCTGGGTTGTTCATCTTTGCGACTACTGTCGTCGGGTTCGTGGGTGACAAGCACAGTTCTCCAGCTTCACGACTTCAATCTGTGCTCCAAGGTGGTGCAAGCGCAGCAAGTTCCTCAGTTTACTCAGATCTTGACACGTTATACTTCGATGCTCTTCGTACGATCCCCGATGCATACAGGACCCGTTTGGTGCTCGGGTTTGTCGTCTTCGCCTTCAGTCCACTCTCTACTCGCGGTCTGAACACCCTGCTCGGGAAGTTCCAAATTGACGCGTCCTTCGTTATCAAGAGTCTCTGCTCGGTCTTAGTTACCTCTGACACTGAAAACGACGGAGCAGTCCGCATTTATCATACATCTTTCCGTGATTTCCTTACAACCTCCCATCGATCTAGACAATACTTCGCCGACGCCATTACTTATCATCGCATCATCGCTCAGGCGTGTTTGGAAGCGATGATCCGTCATCTCACTGCAGACATGTGCAAGCTGGGAGATCCTTCTGTTCTCAACAGCGAAATCGAGAACCTAAATGAGCTATGCAAGCTTCGTATTGACGAAGGCGTGCGGTATGCTTGCCGTTGGTTTTCCTACCACTTTTCGCATGTCCCAAGTGACACAGGACTCAACGATACGCTCATTCTATGTGTGCAAGGCTTCGCTCGTGGATATCTCTTAAACTGGATTGAGGTGCTTAGTCTAATGGGCGAGCTAGAAAGTGCCATCATCAGCTTGCGCGAGATTGCAGACTGGCTAAAGGTAAGGAAGGCTCGTCATGGTCTGCATGTATCTGATCTTTGCTGCAGTCATCCTCGAAACCTCATCAAGAAACGCTCGCGTTACTTCAAGATGCAGAGAGGCTTGTGCTTATGTTTTTCGACCCCATTCAGCAGGCGGCGCTGCAGGTTTATTACGCTGTTCCCTATGCCCCAAAACGTATCCAATTACGGACAACCTACCAACATGAACTGACGAATAAATTTACGATCACATCCGGTCTCGATGATCATTGGAGCCCCTGCCTCCGCTCGGTACTTACTGGGAGTACTTTCACATCACTTGCCGTTTCTGCATCTGGGCGCTTGATCGCCTCTGCCGGTGGCACCCCCGGGGTGCAGATGTGGGACTCGCTCACTGGCAAAAACGTCGGTCATTTCACTGGAAGCGGTGCATTGTCGTCGTGTCCTGTTGTGTTTTCTACGTCAGGAGACTATGTCGCCGTCGGCTATGAAACAGGGGCGATCGACGTCTGGGATGTTGCGACAGGACAGCAGCTCCTCGACCCAGACCAAACCCCTCATCAGGCTTATGTGTCGGTTCTTACGTTTTCGTGGAACAGCTCCTTCGTTGCTTCGGGGTCTACAGACGCAACGGTTCATATCTGGGATATATCCACCAGGAGTCTCAGACATTCGCTCACTTACCACCAGGGACCTATTCGCTGTCTTTTGTTTTCATCCACCGACAATTTGATAGCCTCAGGCTCAGAGGATACCTCAGTCATAACATCTGACACAAAGTCAGGTCAGCTGGTCCGCAAAATGAAAGGGCACAATTCCAAAATCAACTCCATCTCGTTTTCCACGGACAGCAGCAGCATCGCGTCAGGTTCAGACGACCAGATTGTTCGTCTCTGGGATACACAAACGGGAGTCTGCCTGCGGACGTACACGGGGGCCCACAAAAAACCGGTAACGCACGTCTGGATCACCACGGACAACAAACATCTTGTCTCCGTCTGCGACATGAATATTTACATGTGGGAGCTGGGTTCTCGGAAGTCTCCGCAGCATATCTGGTCGGTCGACCACTTTTACCGAAAGATGGTGACGCTATTTCCGGCATGGTATGCAAAGTTGGTTGTGTTATTCCCTTCAAGATTGTTTGGCCGCTTCTTTGAAATGGACGATGGCACCCCCCTCTGTCCAGTTTTCTCACCCAATGGATGGGCTTTACCTGCGATCATTTTCTCTTCTTTTTGGATCATTCAACAATCGCACGGGGTCGGTCGAGGATGCGAAATCCACTGACGACTTCCCCAACGCTAGACGAACCCCCGCTCTCACCTGGCGAATTATCGGAGCCGTTTACTGCCATTGCAATGGCACCCGATTCAACGCAGTTGGTCACTTCCAGTGACGGAGTGATTCGGATCTGGAACACGATGCTTCTGAGGACAGGCTGGAAACATGTTGAAGACACTATCAGGACATCGGTTGAAGGCTTCTGGCCCGCCCCAGACGGACGGAGCCTGCTAGTCAAACCACTCATCGGGCTATCGCTGGTCTCTTCTGCTGGTACACTGATTAAAGAGCCAGAGACTGGCGGAGATAGCTTAGGCAAAGTCGGTGCCTCGGTTTCCCCTGACTCGCAGTACTATGCCTACTGGGCAGAATACACGTGGAACATTGACTCGAGTTTCAGCATCCATATCTACGAAGCCACCACTGGCGTCCGTCTCAAACGCCTTCCTGGTCTTTTCAAGATCGAATGTGTAACATTTTCCGCGGAGAGCAAATTTCTTGCCTGTGGACATGGAGACGGTATAATTCAAGTTTGGGAGCTGCCATCTGGGCTTTGCAAGGCGAACATCAGTACGGGACATGCTGCCATCACGTCGCTCGCATTCATATCGGGGGACATAGCCCTGGTCGCTGGGAGCGAGGAAGGTTATGTGAAGATACGGTTGGTGGAGAACGGAGACATTCTCCATCAAGTCAAGTGTGCGACGGCCAAAGTCTCGGCGCTTGCAGTGACTACGAAGTCGTCGCTGGTTGTCGTTGGACATGCAGACGGTTCCTTATTTCTTTGGGACCCGCCAACAGACGAAGCGAACCCCCACTGCCTATCACCAAAGGATACATCGTCCAGTCCAGATGGTGTAGACTTCATCAAATTCACGGACAACTGCCAATCCGTCTGTAGCCGGAGCAAGAACGGCATTATCAGTACTTGGAACTTGTCTTCCTGCCTTGCCGAATATGAATATGCCGCAGTTAGTAAGGAAATGTTGCTCAAAGCTGCAGATGGCCACGTCACGTTTACCGAGATTCCTACTACTCCATCCAACCTCTCCAATCAAAGTTTCTCTGACGGCTCCACTGCCCTCAATGCACCCGACACTACCCCTGCCGAATGTGCTGGGCTTGGCTCCACTGGTACCCTTGCGGAATCTGCTACCTCCGAGTCGACCGTATTTCAATGCCAAACCTTCGTGTCTACACCCGAGACTGACACCTCCGAACCTACCACAATCGACGCATCTACCCCACTTGCCATTTCCCCGTGCTCACATCTTCTCTCACGCTCAGACTCCAACACTATATGACAAGTACTTAAGTTCTACGTACTCTGTGCACTGCCGGGAAGGCTGGGTCTATCGTGGCTCCAGAAGCATGATATGGCTGCCTGACGACTTTCGGCCAGCCTCGCCGACTTCTCTGTCGGCAATTGACGACAGGCTGGTCATTTTTACTGGGTCACGGTCAGGTCGTCTTGTGTTCTTTGATCTCAGTAAGTTTCTTTGCCTTAAACATGTTGTAATTGTGCGTAATTGAATGGGTTCTCCAAAGGGTCAATGGTGGGCACGATCCTTCAATCGACCTGAGATACACAGGAACTGGTCTGTCGTATACCAACTGATTCGAAAGAACGAGTGTGCTAGAGTGTATTTGCATGTGAGTTCATGCTAGTGGAAATCTGCTCCAGCAACGGCGGGTAACCCTGAAGCACGCGAAGTGACAGAGCGACGACGTGCATAAAGAACTACCAAAGACAGGCTATGGTGGTAACGATTTGAGGTGTGCGTGTGCGTGTGATAGCGTATATACCTACGTTGAACATGATGGCATCATGTTGTGAGCCACCAGCTTACCTACAGCTAGTACATTCACTACCATCATGTCAACTCTTCAACTGTGGCACACCACAACGACAGAGGTCTGTTGACAAGGTATTCACTGGGGATCGCTCAGCAGCCTGTGTAGGGTTGCGCCGACTTGTATGTCATATCGTGGAAGGTGAGACTCGACAACGACTCATCGTCCAACTGAAGGGCTGTCTCGAGCAGCTCCGTTCATTCCGAAGGAAGGTTTCCTAGCTGTCGTCTGTTGTGTCCCTCTTCGCGGGGATTGTCGCGCCGGCCCCGGATCTTTGGGACCTTTCGAGAACCACGATGCACCCCCTGGGCCTTTGTTCCCTCAAACTTTGCAGGGCAGTAACAGGGTCTACAGTCAAACTTATACAACTAAATTCGCTCATGGAGACCTCGCACCAGGAAGTGTATATTAGGAAGTGTCATGCTGAAGAAGGGTGCAACTGTAGTGGGTGGTATCCCGAGTACTGGAAATCATACGAACGCACATTTCTCAATTACGAAAGAAGGACATTGGTGAGGCGGCCGCGGATGTCTATGAGCGGGTGCCAGCAGGACAGAGGGCCGCACTCATTACACTTGCAGTTATATGGTGGCCTAGTGACTTCCGCCCGGCGAATCGCTCAGAACATCCTTCTACTCTTTGTAAAACCAGTGTCGTGAGTGCACATTCACGCAGAACTTCAGGGTACGAAGCTTTCCTGTACCCACACCGTACACGTTTTTCGTTCTCGTCTTGTGTTCCATGGGAGGAGAACAAGGCGGCCACCCCACGGACATCCGCTCACTCCTTTCACCCCATTTCACATTCGATCCGCACCATAGCCCCAAGTCGTCCCCACTTGTCACCTATTGGCCCGCAGCAACATTTGGACCGAACGAAGCTACTCCATCTATAAATGACCCCCAACAAAGTTTGTCACCGCACCATGATTGCCCGGTCCATGGCCCGGGATGATCTTTCTCTCTAGCACACTATTCGAATCCCTAACAAGACCACGAGGAAGCGAGGCGGGACTTGAGAGTACCAAGCTTAATCCATCGCGATACAATTGTGTGCGAAAGGATGCGAATTTTCTGCCTATCTTCATATTGAGTTTCGAAGGCAAGCACGAATTTCTTTCATACTATTTACAGTCAGCATGTCGCCGCCTCCGTGAGTCCGTATCACGGATGCAATGTGTCTGCCCTGCACAGTTTGATGGAACTGGAGCCAGCGATATTCCATTTATTTTTCAGTTCGAGGAAGCGAGCAAAACGTGGCCCAACGACTGGCCGCAGTGCTGACAGTAAGAGAAAGAAGCACAAGCTATCCACCCCAAGATGTTGTTGATCCACTGCTAACCATATCTGACCACGTGAAGTGTTTGCTGCTGAACCCTGGGCCCTGGGTCCCTAGCTTTCTGGTCCGCTAACTCTGCTCCCTTGTGAAGAATTGTCTCGTTTACGTTCCATGTGCTCACGGTGTTCCGTAGGTGCCAGCTGGACATGGGAGGATCGTTCTTCCAGATGAATAATCGTACGCATGTCAACGAAACGAGGTCCGCGTCTATTTCACTGTCTCAGAAGAGTCACGTCGTGATAACCGCGTCTTGAAGTTTGTTTTTGTTCGGAGTCGATTGATTGGCCCTAGCTCCGGAACAAACACATGACGTCCCGCCCTAACCTATCGGCGCAGCCCGAGTCATGTGCGTTCCACAGTCCCTGTATTGAAGTTGATGGAAACGGCGAAGCAGCGGACCGTCGGCAACATCGGTGGCAACATGTCAATGCAAGTGCGATCAAGACGTATATGAGGAACTGTTTCAAGAAACTTATTTCTAGTTCGCCATCATTTACATATCGATGATACTATTTCACCCCGCCCCCACCTCCGCGCGGATAATTATGATCCTGTGACAGCTGCACCGACAGAATATTTTCGTGCATGCATTCTAGTGCCTTGCAAAACCAATCTGAAGGGCTGCAAAGTTGACTAGAATAATAATAATTAACATGGTAGTGTCCCATTCTACAGCCCCCATGGACCAGGAAGATAGATCGTGAGGGTTGAGACATACCGGCCTGCACGACATATGAAGCGTGTGTAAGCAGCCGCCCCGCCGGACCGCGGCACCGCCCAGGCACGCTTACCGGAAGATCTGACTTTCCCCGCACGACCGGCCCATATGAGCGTCTGAGTTCGCGGTTTATAAGGGTCAGCTGGTAGTTTTTTTGTCCCTCTCCAGGCTGCCAAAACGTTTCCTCGTCCACCAGACGCGTTCACCACCATGCTTGACCGCGACAGCTTTAAGAATATCAGAGTTTATTGTGAGTTATACTGTGCAATTTCTCGCGCCCTCCGTCGTGCTCACCGCTTGAACAGGGCTGGCGTTTGTCTCCTACTGGGGCATCATCCTATTTGGTTATGATACGTATGTTCCGTCGTTTTTGGAAGAGAAAATTGTTTACCGTTTGGCTCATTCTCAGTGGTATCGCTGGAGGCGTTGTTTCTCAGCCTTACTTCGAGACCCACTTTGGCCTCGCCGACGCCGACGGAAAAGTCAACCAAAGCAAGGAGACTGAAGTGGCGTCAAATGTTGTCTCTGTTCTCCAAGCTGGAGCATTCTTCGGCGCCCTAGGAAGTGCGCCTATTTCAGGTCGGCGGCTTTCCTGTTAACCCCCAAGTTTGTGTTCGGTTGTGTGTTTATGTGCTCTATGCTCGCAGCTTGGATTGGACGTCGGTGGACTCTTATTGGTTTTACCCTCGTATTCTGCGTTGGCGCCGTGAGTTGTTATTGCTGCCGCACCGACTCAAACTCTTAAAACCGTTACAGGTCCTCACCACGTTAGCTGGTGGTAGCCGTGGCATCGGTTACATTTACGGTGGTCGTGTCATCTCTGGCATTGGCATCGGAGGTATCTCCGCCGTTGCGCCGGCTTATGTATCGGAATGTTCGCCCAAGGATGTCCGTGGTCGTATCACTGGTTTGTTCCAAATCATGGTGGCAACCGGTGTCATGATCTCCTACTTCATTAACCGTGAGTCCATTTTTCGTTACCACTCCAGCTCCTCTAATTGGAATCTTTCTAGTCGGTGTTGGATTGCATATGGCACACAGTCCCAATGTGTGGAGAATCCCTTTCGGTTTCCAACTCGTACCTGCTGGAATTATGTGTCTCGGATTGCTCACAGTCAAGGTACTCATGCTCGCTTCATCAATTCCAGTATTTGAATTCACTGGCCTCAGGAATCCCCGCGTTGGCTGGCATCAAAGGGTCGTATCCACGAGGCGATGCAGAACCTTGCATATCTTCGCAAGGAACCCAACGATTCTCCCGCCGTTCGACATGAAATGGCAGAGATCGAGGCTGCAATTGAAGAAGAACGTGGAGCACGGGAGGGGCTCGGAATCAAGGAAGCTTTCTTCGGAAAGGGCAACCTCGTTCGGTTTGTTATTGCATTCGTCATTTTCCTCCTGCAGCAGTGGAGTGGACAGAATTCCGTCGGATATTACGCGCCACAGATTTTCACCTCAGTGGGATTTTCCGTAACGTTGATTACTACTTATCCTTACTTTCTCCCTTTGGGTAGATCGGATACAGCGGCACAACGAACTCCCTCCTTGCATCCGGAATCTATGGCATCGTCAAAGTGGTAGCGACTTCGCTGTTCGTGTTCTTCTTCGTCGAGAGCCTTGGGCGTAAGATCTCGTTGTTCATCTCCAGCCTTGGAATGGGCACCATGTTCTTTATCATCGGTGCTATCTTGAAGACGCACCCCGTCCACGCTGTTCAACCAGGCCAAGCTCCGCCGCCGCCGCCGCCGGCCTCCAAGGCAATGGCTGCCATGCTTTATATTTATGTCTGCTTCTATTCTATGGGTTGGGGCCCGATCCCATGGGTTTACGTCTCTGATATCTTCCCCACGCGGACACGTCACTATGGCTTGGCCGTGGCATCCGGTTCACAATGGCTATGGAGTAAGCACAGCGGTATTCTCATGTTTCTGTCTTTGACGGTTCTTCCTAGACTTCGTCGTATCGAAGGTAACTCCGACCCTTGAGGCCGACCTGGGATACAAGCTTTTCATGATGTTTGCCACGATCAACATCGGCGGAATGGCTGTCTTCTCTCTGTAAGTCCGTACATATGCATATGTTCAAGTGCCGACAAACCCCGTGTGTAGTCTTCTTCCCGAAACCAAGGGCCGAAGTTTGGAGGAGATGGATATCATCTTCGGCGCAGTCACCACCGAGACCCGCGCGGTCTTCATCGAGAAGCAGGAGCTTGCCCTCCATCACGAGGTCCACGAGACCACCTCGGAACAATCAGTCGATCGGAAAGTCTAACTTTTTGGCTCTTCGGGCTCATGGACATTATTTGTTACCCATACCCACCTGCAGTGGATTAATCAGTACGTCCTGAATACCAGACAAGTTCTTTTTAGCATCAATCGTATTGCTTTACCTCGCGCTCGCGTATTGTCGTCATTGTCATGTATATCTTATGACCTTCGTCTTCAATGTAAAAATATTTTGCAGCATCCGAGAATGACTGAACTTGACTGGTTCATATGTTCTTCTGATAGTCTATGGTTAGGGGACGTCATATTCCGTACACTGATTGGGCGTTCTTGTTTGCTCGTTCCATGACGTTCCCCGTTCCCCATCCATCGCCCATGACATCAGCAGTGAAGTCAGCTACCCATGGTATCATCGCCGTATGACAGAGTGGAAGCCTTCCCTTCACCTCCGGAAGTGATGCGTAGATATTTGAAGGAACCATGAAAGGAGCATCTGTCTCCAGCAAAATGCGCGGTCCTCCGGAACTAGCAACCATCTGTCGCACAAGCGCGGAGGTATTCATGTTGGTCGAATACGAGATGACGCCTGTGATGCCGATGTGAAGGTTTGGGAAATGGTCTAGCAGGCGCTGTGCAAACTCTGGCGAGTCTGTGAAGCAATGTATGTGGATCTGTGATCGGTGGAATAGATGTTGAGCCAGGGTGTATGTATCTGTACGTAAGGAGGGTGGCATGCGATCAAAACGTACCCTGTGATCGACAGGTACTTCCTGCTTCAATATTCGCTCAGTGTCTTGCTCGGCTTCTCTGGTGTGTATGGTGAGCGGTTTGCCTAGTTTGATGGCCTGACGCAGTTGTTGAGTGAAGACTTGCTGTTGAATTTTGCGAGGGGAGTTGTCGTAGTGGTAGTCGAGCCCGATTTCTCCCCACCCCACACAGCGAGGGTGAGCCATGGCTTCGAGGCTGCTCATGGCATGGCGGGACGTGAGTCCGGTTCGAAGGGCAAGGATAGTGGGCTTACATTGATTTCTCAACCGCATCGGTGTAAAGCGAAGCTTCGTGACTACAATACTAGTAAGCAGTGTCAGCGATGGGGCCAGTCAGGGAACTGCTCACGGGTGAACACCTGTTGAAAACGACCACTCCAGTCAAGACTCACGAGGTGCACTAGCGGGAAACAACTTACCCATCACAAACCAATACTCAATCCCACCCCATTTCTCTTCCCTGTCCTCTGGCGTCAACGCAGAATCCGCCAACTCCTTCCACGCTGGCTGCACAGGCGCCTCGCACCACACGTCCACGATCGCCTTCACGTTCCGGCCGTCATATATCCCACGGACAAAGTCCCATACAGTGTCGTATTTTCCAGCCCGGTATTTGGTTTTGTACGAAGAGAACGTCGATAAGAGGTGTGTGTGCGTGTCAATGATGGGGGTGGCTGCTTCGGGGTGGGCTGGTAGAGAGAGGTGTTTTTCGTCGGGGACGTTGTTCTTTTTGTTTTTACCCATCTTGTATTGTCTAGTGGTAGTTTGGGAGGAATGGGCTCGATACCCCATATGTTGGAACTTGAAGTGGAGGGCCGTGCGAGTGACTCGGACTTGCCAAGAGCGGGAGCGAGATGCCAGAGATATTGATTGAGTCAAATTCAAAGAGAACATAGTAAGCGATAAAAGATGGGACAGTGATTTCTCAGATCATGTCAAGGCGTCGAACATGATTGCCTGCTTGACCTGTACATATCAAACATTCAATGATGCTCATCGACTCCAAGTCGAACTTGAGCTTGAACACGCTCATTGCATTGTGCTGCGGTAGTCGTTACAAAATTTCCAGACTTACATAACGCACATTTGAGACACGGTCCTTGTCTTTATGAAGTACCATGCGATGTTATTGATTCTCGGACATTGTCTGTACTAGATCTATGTAAGAAGCCATATAGTTCAAATGTAGTATGCATGAAGGAAACAAGAGGTGCCAGTTTTCTACAGATGTGAGTACATTTTAAAAAGTGATAGTTATGCCATTGTTCATTTCACGTGAATTTTGAGACGAGGAGTGACAGTCCTCCTGTCAACGGCCGTCTCGTGGTGGAAAATGCATCGTTGAGTTTATAGATATATTGGTGATCTATCACGGATGGGTGGTAGTAAGCGACGTCATCCTTGAAACTGGGCGGAATGCGGTATTGTCTTACCTGGTCACCATGTTTCGGCGTGTGTCTCAGTTGGGAGAGGAGTTTCCCAACAAGAGAGAGCCAGTAGCAGCTCCGGGGTGATCAGAACAGTCGAGGGGTGATATGGACGTAGGAAGGGAATAAACTGACTCAGGAGCCCCAGTGATGGTAGAGGAGAAGAAAGGATCCGTAAAGCTTGGTCCAAGAGTCAGACGTTCCATCCGCAGCAACTCATCCAAGGTAAAGCTGGGTTGACTCGTGCCAAGGGAAAAATCCTTTGTTGTACATGTGAGCCACCATGGTCATGTCTTGGAAGCTGGGAATGCAAACGTACCGGGATATTTTCATGGAAAGAAAAGTTTGAAATTTGATTGAAATCCGATTGCAGGCTCATGTCACGAACCCAATCTGGGCCGTTGAGCAGCCATGGACCTGCCTGTGGTGAACCGAGCCAATCATTATCCAGGAAATGGCCAGTCGGCATCGGAAGGACTGGTTCTGCGATGGGCTGCGACGACACGGACTGATACATGACTGTGCGACTCGGCCGACGGCGTGTGTCATCTTGAGTGACGAGCGCGGGGGTCCAACTCTCGAGTGCTGGAAGAGCTGGAACGGGAACTGCGCCGACTGGAGGACAAGAAGACGAACGTCTTTTGGGGAGGGGTCGAGGGTATGGCCGTGGACGCGAAGGCTCGCGACGCGCCCTTGCAGCAAGGAATTCCCTGCCTCGCGGATAACTTGGCGCGTCTGGACAAAATATAGCAGTCAAGTGCGCGGGTTCGTGCGAGCGGAGCTCTTCCGGGCTGAAATTCTTTCCTTTCTTCCCCTTTGAACTACCATGAGCCGGCGTGTACTTGTAGTCTGGATAAAGTAGGGCGTGGCGCTCCTTTTCCGTCACAGCGAGCTCAAGCCATGGTCGCTTTTCTTCTGCGGACATTTTTCGCCATATTTCTCCAGCTAGGCGGGAGACGTTCTTATCGTCTGCTTCTGATTTTGGCTGCATCTTCCGTTGATGAACTAGGTCGCAGCGAAAGAGGATAAATGGATTTCGTGGACGAGGGATATGATGACGTCCGTTGACAGAACGCATGGGTTTGGGTGGCTCCGTGTTGGACGAACCAGGTTGAGGGAGCGATCTCGAAGGGGCGGAGGGCTTTGGTAAAGCAATGGGCTCTGTACGCTCGAGTGGCCCCGGAAAAAACCTGCACGGAGACCTCATCATGGTCTCCCAGCGTGGTATTGATGGCTGGTAATCACTTAGATTCGATACATCGGAGGGAACAGGATCAAAACGCACGCGCGAGACGAAAACGTCGCAGGTATCATCGAGGCTCTTCCTCTGGTTCATGTCACGGTGAGAGGTGAAGAAGGGAGATGAAAGAAGGAAATCAGACGGCAAGATGTAATAAAATGTACCACGGCCCTTTGTTACAGACCTTGGTGCACGGACTAGCCAGGGGTTGTGCTGTGAATGGAAAAACTCTTCCGGACGGGTGGCTGGTGACACTGTAGCACAAAGACCATCGTGACATATCAAGACTGGTGTCAAAAACACGTTCAAGGGTGTGCTGTACTTTTTTTCGTGAGGTAGCGGGTACAAAATAAAATCCTCCATCAGCCTGTGCCAATCAGCTCTCGAAACCAGATAATTTACCAGTGCGTGCTACATGATTGCGCTGTACGAATGCCCACTGGAGGCCCCGAAGTCTGACTTACAGACCGATATTCGGAGCCACGAAGCCTTCGCTGAGATGTATTACTTTGTAGTCCGCTCATTGTCCGTCCCGATTTGTTTGATCGCGTAAAGGGACACTCGGTTATCGTGTTACTCTAACGTCGTCAAGCACCTTTGATCACTGAGGAAGTACTGATGAAAGGTGCGGCACGCCTTGTCTATGGTCGACCGTGTTTCTATGCCATAATTCACGAGTCTTTATGCATCAAGCTTGGGTGTTGTCTTGAGACGTCCCAGCTTTGCACACGCCTTCTCGGCTCATAAAAACTCGTAAGACGATAGTCACATGGACCACTCATCATGCATTAACGCTGCCGTTTGTGGGGCCAAGGCAGAATCGGATGGCCGTTACGCATCGTTTGAGCCCCTTGGAATTCATTGCGTGCAGACTAGAGGAGAGGTCTTCGCCTTGCACAATCGACCCACAGAACGTCGCAGAATACCCAGTGGCACTATATGACTAGCAGGAATTTGACAAGCCATTTGAGTCCTGCGACGCGTAATGAATCTCCCTCCTGCTTGGGCGACACCGAGCTTAATTATGGCCTCTGCTCTGTTGCGTGTACTTAGAAGGCGGCTGCAATAAGTTATAGGAGGTCATAAGACAGCGATAGATCAGCGATAAGATTACGACCAACAAGTTATTCGTGCTGTTGCAGGTAAGTTACTGAAAGTTTTCACGAAGAAATTGTAGCGTCTTTCGTTCTCCTCCATCGTCCTCTGAACGAAACGCAAAATGGCTCCTCTCTCTCATCCCTCCATCCAAGGTGCGACATGAGACCTTGTGCATTCATCAAGTGACTAAATCTCGTAGATGGTTGGTTCCGGGAAATCTCCTCCCAGTGGCCTGGCCAAGCCATGACCTTGAAAGTCAACAAAATTCTGCATGTCGAAAAGTCGCTTTACCAAGATGTCCTTGTCTTTGAGTCAGAGACTTATGGTAACGTCCTGGTTCTCGACGGAGTCATCCAGTGCACGGAACGCGATGAATTCTCGTACGTGACTCCTAAGTAAGGGTCGGGGCATAGTCACCTACGAAGCATATAGGTACCAGGAGATGATCGCCCATCTTCCTCTCGCGAGCCACCCAAACCCTAAAAAAGTGCTCGTTATTGGAGGCGGTGATGGTGGTGTTGTCAGAGAAGTGTTGAAGCACGATACCGTCGAAGAGGTTGTGCTTTGCGATATCGATGAGGTTTGACATGCATAACTATCCCTAATACCCTGACTTACTCGAGGTTAGGCGGTAATCCGGGTGTCGAAGACTTACCTTCCACATATGTCTTCGCTCTTGGAGTCTCCCCGCGTCAGGGTTTTCGTCGGAGACGGCTTCAAGTTCCTCGCTGAGAACGAATCGACATACGATGTCATTGTCACAGACTCCTCCGATCCCGTTGGTCCCGCCGAATCACTTTTCCAAAAGCCATACTTCCAGCTCCTTCATGATGCCTTGGCACCCGGCGGTCAGATCTCTACTCAAGGAGAATGTCTTTGGCTTCACCTCCCCCTCATATCTCAACTGCGAGACATGACCCGCGAGATCTTCCCCGTCTCCCAGTATGCATTTACCACAATCCCAACGTACCCTTCTGGACAGATCGGCTTCATGGTGTGCTCCAAGGAGGCAGAAAGGGACCTCAGTAAACCAGTGCGAAAGGTCCAGGAGACGCGTTACTATAACGAAAACGTGCATCACGCTGCCTTCATCCTCCCTGAATTCGCGCGTGTAGTTCTTGAGGAAGGGAAAGACATCCGACCAGTCTTTGGTAGGAATTCCCTGGCGGCCAAAGCCACAGCAGAGGGCAAGAAGACTCGCACAGTTCTTCTCCTTGGTTCTGGTTTTGTTGCACGTCCGTGTGCCGAATACGTTGTCCGCGACCCATCCAACGAGTTGACCATTGGTCAGTATCTGCGCCCACCCTCAAACCTGAGTATGCGACCGACAGACTAACTCTGATATCCAGCATGTCGGACGCTTAGCAGCGCACAAGCACTCACCGAGGGCCTTGCAAATGCGAAGGCAATCTCGCTCGATGTCAACTCCACGGCCGACCTCGACGCGCAAGTAGCTGCCCACGATCTCGTCATTTCCTTGATCCCATACACCTTCCATGCTGCGGTCATCAAGTCTGCGATCAAGGGAAAGACACATGTCGTCACCACGAGCTATGTCTCCCCTGCTATGAGAGAACTTGACGAAGAAGCCAAGGCAGCTGGTATTGTCGTCATGAACGAGATTGGTCTCGACCCAGGTATCGATCACCTCTACGCTGTCAAAACCATCTCAGAGGTTCACGAAAAGGGCGGAAAGGTGAGGGGCGTGAGCCTTCGAAGGCAGTGAACGCTGACTCTCGTCAATTCGAATAGATTAAGCAGTTCCTGTCGTACTGCGGTGGTCTCCCCGCGCCTGAATGCTCTGGGAATCCCTTGGGCTACAAGTTCTCCTGGTCGTCACGAGGTGTCCTCCTTGCTCTCCTGAACTCGGCTTCATACCTATCAGAGGGCAAGCAGCTCGACATTGTCGGAAGCGATCTCATGCAATACGCCAAATCTTACTTCATCTCGCCCGCATTCGCTTTCGTGGCATACCCTAACCGCAACTCGGTTCCCTTCCGCGAGTTCTACAACATTCCGGAGGCGCAGACGATCGTTCGTGGCACCCTGCGGTACCAGGGTTTCCCAGAATTCATCAAAGCTTTGGTTGACCTGGGCTTCCTTGATGCGATTGAGAAGGAGTGGCTGACGGCGGATCTCACCTGGGCAGAGGTCACCCAAAAGGCCATCGGTGCTAACGATGCTTCGCAGAGGTAAATGAATGTTGTTGACTCACGTTCAGCGGCAGCTTACTAAGGTATTGCAAAAGCTCCCTGATTTCTCGCATCAAGTCCGTTTGCAAGTTCCCCAACGAAAGCGAGAGCGCTCGCATCATCTCTGGTTTCCGATGGATCGGGCTGTTTTCTACCGAGAAAGTCAGTCCCAGAGGGAACAACCTGTTGGATACGTTGTGTGCACGGCTTGAAGTGTTGATGAAGTACGAGGAGGGTGAGCGTGACCTCGTTATGCTCCAGCACAAGTTTGTCGTAGAGTGGGCCGATGGAACCGAGGTAAGAATTCAGATGCTCAGCCAGAACGGAACCGCTAACACGCGTCGATTAGCAAACTCTGACCTCGACACTCGAGCAGTATGGCAGCCCATCTGGTCACTCGGCAATGGCTGTTACTGTCGGTGTTCCATGTGGTATCGCCACCCAACTTGTGCTCGATGGTGTGTTTAACACTCCTGGTGTTCATGCGCCATACACCAAAGAGATTTGCGATCCCATCCGAGTTATCTTGGAGAGTGAGGGTTTGGGTCTCGTCGAGAGAGTGTTGTAGAGTTTGGTATATTTGAGCGGCAGAATGAGCAGTAGTCACTAGAAACGCCGTGTAACTGTAAAAGTGGATGTCTCAGACATTTGGACCTTGTCGGCGCTGTTATTAAGAATAAGAATGATAGCCACCGCACCGTATTGTCTTTCCCCTTGACCATTCTTCGTCTATGACAAGTCTATGATCAAAGATGGCGCAGCCGCGACGATCACCAGATGATCAATACCTTACTGAAACGTCGGACACCCAAGCAGAAACAGAGTCCATACTCCTCAAACATCTGCCCGTCGACCCTGGGTCACCTCCGCCTCTACAGCGGACTCAGCACCTCCAATTTCTCGTCCGGAACCTCACACAAGGCTTTCCCTCACGATACACCAGCCAAGATGCAAGTCAGCCGTGGCTTCTATACTGGACCCTCCAGAGTTTCAGCGTGATGGGGGTCGCAATGGATCCCGACAACAAGCAAAAGTGCGGGTGATAAGTCCCTCCATACCATCCGTCCGTTGGCTGCAGTGCTAAAGTGCCGCGCCCACTGTTCTCCAGGGCTATCAATACGATTCTGGCGTGGCAGCATCCTGAAGGCGGGTTTGGTGGCGGGCCTGGACAAGAAGCACATCTTTTGCCAACTTATGCGTCCGTGTGCGCGCTCGCTATCGTTGGCCGACCAGGCCCCGGGGGAGGTTGGGACCAGATCGACAGGTGAGTTCCGAAAGCTCCTCCGCCGATCGATGCCCTGACAAAGCGACCAGAGAGAAATTGTACAACTTCTTCATGTCTCTCAAACAACCAGACGGGTCCTTCCTGGTTTCTCACGAAGCCGAGGTGGACGTTCGGTACGTCCCACAGTTGTCCTGATGACCGCATCTCACATCCCGTTACAACAGTGGAACGTATTGTCTACTCGTGGTAGCTTACCTTCTGGATATACTAACACCAGAGCTCCTCGAGGGCACACCTGCGTTTGTCGCGTCATGCCAGACTTACGAGGGCGGCTTCTCCTCCGCCTCCCAGCCGTACTTCAGCCTTGCAGCAGACGACGGAATGATGGAACTTCTCGCCGACATTCGCCCGCCGCTCGGCGAGGCGCACGGCGGCTACACCTTCTGCGCACTCGCCTCGTGGATCATGCTCCAGCCCTACCTGCGCCTGCAGGGTCCGACTCGGGCCACGCCTTGCCCGTCGGTCGACTACAAGAGGCTGCTGCGGTGGCTCGCGCAGATGCAGGGTTCCGAGATCGAGCTCGGTGGGTTCCGCGGACGGACGAACAAGCTCGTGGACGGCTGCTACTCATGGTGGGTCGGCGGTTGCTTTGCCCTCCTAGCATCCCAGGGCGTAGGTGGCGGCCATGGACAGGACGCCGACCACACCGCGACGACACACGAAGACGAAGAGTGGGACGACGTCGACGGTAAGCCCATCGTCGTGCTCGTTGGCGCAGCCCGGCTCACCCCCCGCAGAGTCTGTATGGAACAAATCTGCACTGCAACGGTACATCTTGTCTGCGGCGCAGCACCCAGCTGCCGGTCTGAGAGACAAGCCGCCCAAGTAGGTTTGGATGCGGCGTGGAGAACGAACGGTCTACTGATCCGGAATACAGGGGCGCAGATTCTTATCACACGTTGTATTGCCTCGCTGGGCTCTCCGCGGCTCAGCATAATGTCTATCCTTCGCCAGCTAGGCGAGCGCAGGTGGACCAAGCGTGGCAGCCTTCTCCAGGTGACGTCCTCTCACCCCGACTCTAAAGGCAGATGTTCATCGATTGGCAGATTCACCAAACCAAGAACTTTGCAAAGCCTCGTTTTCAGAGGCGCTGTCCTGGTCCGAAGAGGAGGGAACGGCGCGTGTGCTTGGTAGCAATGTGAACCGGGTGGTATGTCATTCGGTTACCGTCCTTTTGCAGGTCCTGAAGATTTCCGCAGAACGCCACTCATCCTGTGTTCAACTTGACGATGACACACACTGAAGGAATCATGTCATACTTCTACAAACAAACAATACCGAAACGTAAATGAAGGTGATAACGATACAACAGATCCAGGTGTACGGTATTGGGATTCAGACAACGATGTACTCCAATATATATCAAGAACTTAGTCGAAAAGCCACAACTCGAGAAAGAATGGTATCCTAAACGCAAAGTTGCAGATTGGCAGTTTACCCGACTATGCAAGAGTCGTTCGTCTTGACATGTCCTTTTTCCATCAGCAAACGATTCCGTATGCGCAGATCCTCTACTTCTTCTTGCAGAGCTCTAGACCTCTCCTTTTCTTCTCTCCTGAGTTGTATTAGAACAGGGAGTAGATTTTCAATAGCCTTCCACGAGGCTCCGCGCTGGTGAAGTTCGAACCGCAGATCGTCTTCCAGGATTCGATTGTCCAAGGGACCGAAGTCGTCCCAAGTGATGCCGACTTCCAACCTGCACCCAGGTGGACAGACCCGGCTCAAGAACGTGGAGACGGCGCCCTGGTCACGAGCCTGAGAAGTCCCAAGGGAGAGAACTCGAAGGGAGCGGAAAGGCTCGACTGAGGAGTGAACGGAAGGGATATCTGCCTCTGTAGCGTTGATGTAAAGCCCCAGCCTCCACAAGCTTGGGCAATGCCTCGCGAATGGAAGTAGGGCTCGAAGATCAAGTGTGAATGCATCCTCGTCGAGATGTAGCGGCTCTGCATTCAACATTAGACTTTCAAGGGACGGCCATCGACTAGCGAGCTCCTCGATCTCGTCGAGAGTGATCTTGAGCGGACACTTATGTACTAATTCGAAGGTGACGAGATTGGGGAAGGTGAGGACGGGTTTAATAGTTTCGTAGGAAAGCTGTTTCTCCGGCACGAGATCGGCGGCGGGGAACTCTTTATGGTAAAGCTGAATGTGTAACTTCAAGAGAAGCTGGCATTGCTGGGACAGGGCGACGAGGAAGCTGTAGACTTCTGATGGGCAGTTATCTTCATATGCATTGATGTAGAGACTGGTGATGTTGATCGGCGCGAAGCTCGAGCGGAAGAAATGGTCTACGTCGACAATTTTAGCAGCCAGATTGAGGTCCCATAGGGATGGGAATGCTCCTTCTGTGAGGACAGGGGCGAAAGTTTCCACATTCCTCGGATCACCGTACCCCAAATCGAAATCGTGGCTGAATTCCACGACGCCTATATTCTTGGCTCGAGAGAGCTCCTGGATGACAAACGATGTGAAGTGAAATTCTGGTAGCACGATCTTGCGGAGTTCTGGCAGATTGCGTAAAAGCATTGGGAGCTCATCCTTCATGGGCTCGCCAGGGAATTGTATCAACAGATCGAGAGTGTGCAGATGAGGGGCACGAGCACAGAGATCCGTGTAGAAGTCTGGTCGCGACCGATATTTGGAAGGAGCAGTGACGGTTAGATATCTGAGCTGGCGATGGAGGAATAATTTACAGCGTTCCATGTGATCATCGCGTACATATATCCATTCCAAGGTGTGCAGGTTAGGCAGTATTTCGAGGGAAGTTCTGGTTCTGGCGACATCATCTAACAAGGCGACGATGTCCCCCCTGTACTTCTCGGGGCGGAAGCGCAAACACCGAACACGGGAGGCATATCGTTGGAATCTGAACCAGTCGTTGGCTTCCGGCAGCACGTCAAAGACCTATTTCAAATTCTATGAAACAAAGGCTAGAGTAGGATTGAAAATCACTCACATATCTGTATCTCTCTGTCAAGTGCTCTGCCCGATGTATCGGCTTGAGCAGACTGAAGAGTTGTATGAGGTCGTCGACCTCCCTCCAGATGACGTCCAAGGCAATTTCCGACCATTGCTTGCAAACGCACGCGGTGGTCACGTTGGTTTTTCTGTCCAAGCAATTGAAGATGATATCGACAAGTTCTGGGATGAACAAGACGCGGTGGGGATGTGGTGGTAGCACTGACTTTGAGTGCGGAGGTCGTACGTGATGCGCGTGCATGGGACCGTTTTTGAAAAAGGATCGTATTTCAAGAGGCCTACACAACAAGCCCTTTATGGAAATCAACAAACGAAACTAGTACGCTCTGCCTTCAAGCTGTATGCATCATGTCATGTCACTTCTGAGCACTGGTTGCAGGCCAGCAACCAGTTAGTATGCACTGAAAGATTATTCATGCAATCTACGCCGTTGGTGACCACACTTGGGACTTCGTATCTCCACCTGAGGGCCAGTGGTTTCTTGTGCCTTGACGCTGTCTAGCTTGAAAGTAGTGCTCGAACTTCCAAAGCGAAGTTGAAGAATGGCGCCGTGCTATAGTTAAGCGTTTAGTGGGTGTTCGTAGATGACTCGGATCTCCTTTGGTTAGCTTCGGCTCCGATGCTGGTGGTTATTGACTCACCTGTCGAGCCAATTAAAGTTATCTCTTGGAATTCGTCTTGTCTCCGTCTTCGCATTCTCACTGCAGGCTATTCCTCTACGACTCGTTGCAGCATCGATTTATAGATTGAAGTTATCGTCTTGAGGGAATTATAAATAGGTAAGTAGCACTGCTTCAAATTTAACCCGCGTTTTTGATTCATCGAGCCTTGTCTTCAAGTTGTTATTTCATGGTGCGGATACAGGTTATTCTATTCTGAAGCGTCGCAGGTGGCCTTTGTACATTCACCATCGACCTCATACTTGAACACCAACGTAGCGGTCCCAGAATGACTCTGAGGGCATGTGAAGAGTACGAGATTCCAATTTCAACTCTGTGGCAACGTGACAGGACGGTTTTTCTCAAGACCCGACTTGTCTCTGAGCTGACCGTGATGTCCTCAGCCCTCAGGTATCCTTGTGAGCAATGCTGATGCAGCTGCTAATAATAATATCAGGAACTGCTAAAATCTTATGCATCTTCCACGCTACACTGATCTATTACCAACAATGTTTTCAAATTCTCATCTTGCCAGCCTGAGGACGCGGTAGCACTCGCATCGCGCCACGGAAAGCGGCGTTGACACGCCATAACTTGTCATGATTTGTTCGCTGTCGTAAGTCGTCCAGGACCACGTCTATTGCCATTGCCCTAGCTTGCTACGCACCAAATCCCAGAAGCCTATGGGGAAATTGCGGTGTGTTGCGACATGCCAATGTCTTTCATCTCAATGGTGGTCTTGCACATGGACCTCGGAATCTTCGCGGTCTTGTTTGACACTCGTGGAAGACCTTGCGTTCGCGGCCACATCGAAAACTTCGCCGTCTTATCGTAAAGCTCGTGGGACTTGGGGCATTTCCGACTGGGGGACTCACTCCAAGGCGGTAGGTTTGATGGACAACTTGATCAGCGGTCCCTTGACACGGGAACTCCCACCTATCCGATTACCCATTTCCAGTTGCTTTCTGTTCCATGAATATCATATGGGCGTTCGGAGCATATGGACCAGAGCTGACATTACGCGTGAACCGCAAGGTACGCTGGAGTGCATAGGCATTGAATAAAAGCCACCGTATCGAGCTCTGGGAGTTTCCTCAGGTCCCCCCTTCTCAGGTCCTGCGATGTCGTACCCACCTGCAGCTGTCCAAGCTCACGACCCTCGCGTTCATATTACTGAGAATGATGATGTCTTTGGCCCAGACCACCCTGTCCTCAATGATGGCTCGGCACCCAACTTCGAGACATATCTCCACTTTGCTGAGGAACAGCGAGCCAAGGAGGTAACTGAAGCTCGCAGAAATGGGGAGGTCGAGAGCAGTGGCTGGCTCAGCCAACTCTTCGGTCGGAAACCCTCTCAAGAGGACAGGGTCTCCGTTGTTTCCGCCACGGCATCTGATGAAAAAAAACAAGGCGAATCTGACGAGGCTGCTCTCACCGTCACCGACGCTGAGTACCGTGCCGCATCTAGTTCGCTCAGAACTGCTTCCTGGGGCAGCGTTTTCTACCTCATCACTACTGGTAAGGCTCCCAAGTGTGTAGCGATTTTTCATACGCTTAATTGTCGGGACGCAGATATTCTCGGTCCATATTCCACACCCTATGCCTTTGCACAAGTGGGTTATGGCCCAGGCGTTGCATGTTTCGTCGTCTTCGGTGCTCTGGCAGCTTACAGTGGTTTCCTCCTCTGGCACATGTTCATGAAATTGGATTCCGAGAAATATCCCTTGAGATCTTTCGGAGACCTTGGTTACCGTCTTTATGGCTCATGGTTCCGACACCGTAAGCAACATTTTTCATGCTAGAAGACGCATCGTTGACGATTTTGTAGTCTGCAACATTCTGCAGAGCTTACAGCTTATCTTCAACGTTGCTCTAATTATCCTTGGAAATGGAATGGGTCTTTCGCAAATGGTAAAATTTAAGGTATGGATTGCCGATCGCAATCATTTTCTGGGCTAACGAGTATCCCGTCAAATTAGCTTTGCTTTAGTGTTTGCAATGTCGTCTGGACCCTGGCAGGTTCGTTATCCAACCGTTGTTTGCACCCGAAGGCACTCACCCCTCCTCGCAGGTATGATCCTTGGTCAGATCAGAACACTGCAAAAGTTCGGTTGGGTCGCAAACTTCTCCATTTGGCTCAACATCCTCACCTTGGTCATCACGATGGGGGCCGTTGCACACACCGCTCCCAATTACTCGGCGGCCTATGCTGCATACGGCGTTTTATCTGGCCCAGTTCAAACTCTAGCGATTAACAACCAACCCTTCGAACCCCAACTGAACGGCATCATGCAGATCGTGTTCTCGTACGGTGGCGCGTAAGTTCACCGAAACACTATCCCAAGCTCGATCGGACGCTGATACTGATAACTCCAGAATGATTTTCGTCGAGTTCATGGCGGAGATGCGTCGACCAATGGACTTCTGGAAGGCTATGGCGCTTTCGCAAGTTTTCATCACTGTCGTCTACATGTTCTTCGGCTTGTTTGTCTACTCGTACCAAGGCCAGTTCGTCATCAACGTGAGTGAAAATGCCGCGTTATGGAACCAGACTCCAGCTGATTTGCGTGTGCCCATCAGCCCGCGAACCAGGGAATATCGCTCTACAGCCTACAGACGGTGACCAACGCAATCTCCCTCATTGCAGGTATCATTGCGGCTGCATTGTACGGTAACATCGGTATCAAGGTCATCTACCAGAACATCTTGGTCGAGTTGTTCGGCGCTCCCCAGTTGACGGTCAAGCGTGGAAAGTATCTCTTCGCGGTATCGGTCATCGTATATTGGGCTCTTGCGTTCATCATTGGCTCCGCTATTCCCCAGTTCAGCAACATCTCCTCGCTCGTTGCGGCCGTTTGCATTTTCCGTAAGATCGCTTCTCTATGAGTCATGCTTGTAACGAGTAATCAAAAAAATCCAGAGTTCACCTACACCTTCCCACCTTTCATGATCCTGGGTTACATCATACAAACTAATGCATTGACTGGTGACCGCCCTTACGACGTCACCAACCCTCGTGGATCCAGAGTCGATTCCTGGAAAAACTTATCGCGATGGTCGCGAGCCTGTACGTGCTCCTCACAAGACTAAACCCTCCACCTACTGACCCAGCATCGCAGTACGAAAGTACTTTTTCTTCAACCTCTTCAACCTCATCCTCACGCTCGCCTGTCTTTCATGTGCCATCCTCGCATCCTACTCCGCCATCAAGGCCATCGTGATGGACTTCCAGACGGGCACCTCGGGGACGTCCTTTGGCTGCCGGTCGCCCCTTCAGCCGTCTTGATTGGGTTTTAGGTTGGAAATTTCGAGGCTGGAGCGCTGAGTCCCTGAGGGAAGGAAAGTTGAGACGCACGACAACAGTGACTCTGCTCTTTCTAACCCCCGCGGCTGCCGCCCTCCACGAGTCTATTATGAGATTCTGGCGTTGTTTTTTTTTTGTAATAAGTAGTTTTAATGACCAAATATATAAACGTCTTTTTATACAGGTATCACAACTGCTAGCAATCGTCGTATTACTGGGCGCGGTCAGACAGGGAGTACGTGTGCTCGAACAGTAAGGACATCCGATGCATGTGGTTTCATATCCCCTCTGTAGACCGGTATAGATATTATGAAGATCGATACCGACCGTACTTATGTCGATCAATAATTGCAGCGACGGTCCAATGTCGAGTATCACTCCCAATGAGAAGTGGTCATGTGATGTAACAAAACATATCAGGACCGATCCGACAAGCAAATGAGAGTTGTATACATCAGATTTTGCGAGTGATGGGTGGGATATGATATGTTCGAATAGAACTGTATGTTAGAATCGACATTGCATCATATCTCGACACATTCACATTCGTTATTGACTTGCTTGCGCTCGCTCGGATATGTCCCGGTGTGACGACGACAAATGACTATTGTTTATGAGGTATTGCTACTGGGTATACGGAAAACGGCAGGAAAGCGTACTCCGAATGATGGCGAAAACGGGGTGGAAAAGCGCTTTGAGATGGCGTGGAAACGTACTTGAAAACGGCGAGAAGGCATACTGGGAATGATGGCGAAAACGGAAACGGGGCGGGAAGAAACTCGGCGATGACAGGAAAGTGTGCCTGGAAACGGCAGAAAAGCGTACTCGGAATGATGGCGAAAACAGGGTGGGGGAAATGACGGCGAGAAAGCATACTTGGAGTACTGATGGCGAAAACGAGCAAACGTCTGCAACGAAGCTGGGGGAGATGACAAAGAGTGACTTGACAAGGCTACCAGACTGGCGAGAAGAGATAGTTGACTGATGCGGAGGAATTGCAGGGTGATTACTGTCCTTTTTTTGCTTGGCCTACGCGCATCTTGTCGAGCCTGGGCACGGCGCATGTCTTGGCGTTGTCTAGTACAGGCGTTTCGATGAGGGCCGCGGGAACGTGAGCAGAATCATGCGAGGCGCTGTATGTAAGTGCTGTGGTCATGGAAGGTGTGTTGGTGGGAACATCGGCTGAACCGTTCGTGATGGTGGAGATAGAGGAGAAAGCCGAACTTTTGGGAGTTTCGAGTTCCGGGACGACAACCCCGGCAGAGGCCAGAGGTAACTGTAGGTGGTAGTAAGTATACATGGGGGTTATCGTGGCAGAAGACATCTATGCCTATGGTGGCACGGTAAGCAAACTCTTGAAACATACCTTTTCATGTACAATATTGATATATCGACACGGCCACTTCTTACTCGGTCACTCAGATTCTAGTCCTCGAGCTCACAGCAACAAGGGACATCGATCACTAGGAAAGAAACGTCGATGATCATAAACAATATGCCGAAAACGTGAGACAAAAGAAGTTCGAGTACATTACAAAAATGTCTAGCGGAGTGGCCCTCTGCAGCCTGTTCTAATGTAACATGCCGCGTCCTAACGACACGATACATGCGGTAAACACAATGAGACGCACACTAGGGGCGGGTAATAGTAAGAGACAACAAACATGACAGTCCTGAATGCGATAGTAAAGCAAAACAACAACAACCCCCTCGTGATCTCCCAAAGCCTCCAGAGCATCTCACTCTAGAGACCACGAGCTTCCAGACGGCTGCGGAAGATTTTTTGGAATCCAGGAACGTGGTCGAAGTCCATGAGCGTGTAGTGCTGTCCTGGAACGTCGGTATATGAGGGCTCTCCACGGCTGAACCCTGCCCAGGGCTTCAGTTGATTGTTAAGCCAGTCCTCCTTGCTTCCACGGAGAGGAATAGCGTAGAAGACATCGAGGACCGCTAGAAAGGCGAAAGGCGAGCATGAGCAAATAGTCATCGAGGGGCAACAGGCGACTTACAAACTGAGCTACTTGGCTCGTATGTCTTACCGCACTCGATCAGAGAACCGGCAATGTCAACCCAGTGGTCAAGCTTCTCAGGGGTGAGCTGGAGCTCGACGAGACGTTCGGGAGGAGACAACTTCCAGACGATCTCGAGTTGTTCCTTGCGAGTCAAAGGCCTCATAGAGGGCGCGAGGTCATGGGCATCGTGCTTGCTCACGAGACCAAGGAAATATGAAAGGTTGAGCATACCGCCAGTCCAGTCAATCTCGTGCATACGGTCGGCGATGTGGGGAGGAATGTTAATGAGACCGGTGAATTTGACTTCATCACCGAAAGCCTCGAGGCGCTTGGCGACCTCGAAAGCGACGACACCACCGTACGAGTAGCCGGCGATGGCGTATGGGCCGTGAGGCTGAGTACGCTTAACGGCAGCGGCGTAGGAAGAAACCATCTCATCCATGGAAGTGAAGAAGGGCTGGCCAGGCTCGAAACCACGGGCACGGAGTGCGTAGAAGGGGCGCTCGTTTTGGAAGTACTTTGCCAAGTTGACGAAGATGAGGACTTCACCGACACCAGGGTGAACCATGAAGATGGGAGTCTTGTTACCAGTGAGCTGGAGGGGGACGATGGGATCATACTCCTCCTGGCTGGCGTCCTTGGAGACCAGTGAGTCAACGTATTTTGCGAGGCTGGAGATGACAGGGTGCTTGAGGATCTGGATGGTGGGGATCTCGGGCAAGTCGAACGAAGACTCTCCCTCACGCTTGAGCCTGATAACGTCAATGGAGGTGCCACCAAGCTCGAAGAAGTTGTCGCTGGCCGACATGTCGCTAATACTAAGGTTGAAGATTCCAGCGTAGATGCGAGCCAAGGTCTGCTCTGTCTCAGTGGATGGAACAACGAAGGTAGCACCGCGAGCAATGCTGAGCAACTCCTCAGCACGGGCGACGTGCTTGGCAAGTTCACCCTGCTTGAACAGGTTGACGAGACGAGCCCGAGAGAGTTTTCCAAGCGTAGTCTTCTCCATCTGGTTGAGGGGGATGGGGATGATCTGCTGAGGAGGAAGCGTGATCATCTTCACGGAGACATCACGGAGAGCGCGGTGAGTGGCGTAGAGTTTTGCGGGAGCATCCTCGCTGTCGAGTTCGAAAGTGGGGGAGTAGAAGACGACAAAGCCCTCGGTTTCCTGACCAGGAGCACGGTAAGGCGCAGCAGCAAGGAACGAGTGAGTGACCCCCTCGACCGTCTGGAGGTAAGTCTCGAGTTCGGGGATACCGTATGAGACACCGTGGACAATGACGGTGTCCTTGATACGGCCGCTCAGCCTCATCTTGCCGTTCTCGACGATACCGACATCACCAGTACGGTACCAGCCACCCTCGACGAAGCTGGAGGATGTCGCCTCGGAGTTGTTGTAATAGCGGACGAAGACCATCGGGCCTCGGACTTGCAGTTCACCGCTCTCGCCGTCGGGACGAGGGGTAACACCGTCTTCGGGATTCACGATGCGCATCTCGCAACCGGCAATGGGTGCACCGAGCTCCAAGAACTCATGGGAAGGAGGGGTGACCAAAACATCAACAGGGTCGTAGATACATCCGGCGCTACGAAGATGCATGTCAGTGTGAGAACATCAAAGATCACCAAATAGACAATGAACGCACCAAGTTTCAGTCATACCGAAGCCGGCGGAGATCGTGAAGGAGGCATTGCCATCCTTCGCGAGGTTCTTCAGGGTCCTGGAGAAAGCCTGAGCTGTGCTGCTGACCACTGCTTCACCGCCACTGTTGATACGTTTGATGGAAGAGAGATCGAATTTGCCGAAGAGGTCGGTACGCTTCTCAAGATCACGTGTGAGTTTGGCGAGCAGGAAGTTGGGTGCGAATGCAAGTTCAATCGACTGTATTTAGAAATGAGATTATGAAACAACGGATCAAAGATCACATCACAAACTTTTTCCTCGATCAAACGAAGGAAGCGCAAGGGATCGGCCAGGATAGCTGATGCATGGACGTGGAGCTGGGAAGCACCGTACAATAGAGGTGCAATGTGCATCTCGAGCGAACCAGCAACATGGTCGAACCCGACCCCTGATACAGCTGCGTCAGTACAACACCTGATAGGCGATGATTTAAACTCACAGTTCATGATCTTGGATTCTGAAGTAAGTCCGTAGCTATGGCCCTTGGCATGGCACGCTGCGAGGATGGTACGGTGCGTGTGGACCACGGCCTTAGAGAAGCCTGTAGATCCTGAAGTCAAGAAGAGGATAGCCTCGTCATCGGCGTTGGGTTGATGAGCCTCGAAGTTCGCGCCCAAGGTCTCAGCTGACGCCTTAAGCTCAGACAGCAGGTGAATGTCAAGACCGGCAATGGATTGCACTTGTTCAGCACCGCTCTCGTTGGTAAGCCAGGTTGCTGACGAGAAAAGGTTCTTGATGTGGGCAACGTGGCCTTCCTTGTGCGCTTGCTGTGCACTCAGGGCAGGCTGCAAGCAAGGAACGTAACCAGCGAGGAGGGAAGCCCAAACAGCTGCCATGTTGTCCTCATGTTCAGTGAGGTACACAACGACGATTGAACCGGTGGGCTTTCCCCAAGCGAGCATAGCCTGTGCAAGAGCGCGGACTTGTTGGTTGAACTCGCTGAACGACTTTGTCTGGACGGAGGAGTCGTGAGCAGAGGATGTGATGAAGCTGAGCTCATGGTTGGGATATTGTGAGACAGCGCGAGAGAAGAGGTCGAGCAAAGTTACGGGAGATGATGATGCAGTTGCGAGTTCGCTGGGAAAGGAAGCCTTCAAGTCATGGATGATGTCGACAGGGGCGACAGGGGTGACAGCGACGGGAGTCATTGATCGTAAGTGAGGATAGAATGGGTCTAAAGAGATGAGATTGCAAGTTAAAATCTAAGGGAAAGCGCTGTATTGGAGTTCTCGGATCTCCTTGGACGTCCGCCTTTTTATACCTCACAAGGCGGGACACGTTTGCCCTATGAGCGGCTGTGTGAATGGCTGAATATGCAGATATGATACCTTGCAGGCGGACAAAAGGCGAGTTACGTCCCACCACCCGAACAGGGATGTCATCAAGAAGTTCCCTAACCTGCGATATTGCATTCCGTTATTCGGGTGCAGCCTATCGAAGATTGGGTTGGCACATGGAAAGTTTGGTGCAGAAAGGCCGTGCCTATAGCACCATTGGACCTGTTGAGTAGGTCACTGCCCATCTACTAGGTCGTCGTTTGGGTGCCCTGATGCGGGAAAGACGGGCGCGCATAGTAGTTGTAACGTGCGCTGTTATTCGGTGATTAGCAAGTATATTTGAAAGTGAAAAAGCAATGTCAAAAACATAGGCTAATCCGGTACTCATAGCCACTGTTAACCGAATGCGATCGCGATTAATGCGACGACGCTAACCAAATCTACAAAGCGAACCAGAGCAGTTAACTCGGGTCAATCGAACACAATCGCTCGAATGACAATAAACGTTCTCTTCCTCGGCTTTGAGGAATTTACCGACCGGTTTGATGTCCCCGGTAGCTCCGTCACCTTCTATCCAGGAATTCATCGGGTCCCTGCACAGGATGCGAAGTAGTACGATACACGAGTACTGCCAGGTTGGACCATGCCAAGTTGGACCACCGCATCACCTCTATCATCGCAAAGAGAACTCATTTTCTCATTTCGAGTCAAGTAAATTTAAATTCACCCGTGGAGAAAAGTGGGTCGAGATACCATCGCGACGTAGCCATCCATGCAGTGAGCACGCATTCGGTAGTCTCAAGTACACACCAATGTCGCCCACAAACGTACACACGACTGTTGTGCATGTTGTTCTGTTGATCCGCCCAGTTGAGCCCACCTTGTGATTGGTGGTGATCATGCAATTCTCCCAATATGCTTCGTTCTCACTACTAGGGGGAACGGTCGTTTGTTCAGTATTCGTCGATCGATAGACAGCAGTGAGCGTGACACCTCAGGCCTCAAGACCTGAGTCATGTTTCCTGGCCCCGTAGTTGTGGTCATATCGTGATGGCATCTCAGTGTGGTGTAGACTTGGTGCATTGTCATTGTCCACTCATCCAGAACTGCACTCCTCACAATCCAGCATCTGCACTGGAGTCGCAGAATTTTGAATGAGATTCACAATGCGATTAGGAGGAACGGCTATCTCCTTCAACGCTACGGTCGTTCTTGGGGAGACTCGCCCATCGCCGCGTTGCAGTTATTTCAAGAACTTCTACCGAATCCAGCCAAACACGTTGTTATACATATCGTAAGGGTTGTAAAGTAGGTGTCTTCGACTCTTCGCGTGGGTAGGGTTAACGTGCGCGTCTTCTTGGGCTGTGGGCTTGTTGAACAACCAGACGAGACCCTCCTTCAACATGCAAGAAACAGCGATACCCATGGACGACATTAGAGAAAGCACAAATCACTCGCCCCGGGAGTCCACTTCTCTCGATAAAATGGAGAAACATCTCGACCTTCCCTCTACTTCGCAAGAGTACGGTCCGTCAAGCTGGCCAAACTGGTTGAAGCGCCTGGTACTCTTCCAAATTGTAGCCCAAGTCTTTCTGGCTGGATGGTGTGCACCAGCCTTCGTACGTGGCCGTCCTGAAATTGTATATCAGTGATCGATGACCAGGTCCTATCACAGATACCAGCATTCCTCACAATGTCCGCAGAACTACACCAAAGCATAAGTGCTATCTCCTACTTAGTCGGAGGCTACGCTCTTTTGCTAGGTTTTGGGGTTTGTGTGGAAGTGATTCTGTGACTGCTGGCTAACTTAGTCGCACCTGTCAGGTGTTGTTTTGGAATCCTCTGGCCGATCAATTTGGCAGGCGCCCAGTGAGTTCAGGGTCTGGTCTCAACGCCTTACCCGCAAGGCGCTGATGCTCGTGTCTTTATGACGTAGGTGACGATCGTATCAATGACTATAGCTGTGTGCGCCGCATGTGGTGTTGCGTCAGCACATACCTATGGTACCATGATGGCAGGCAGAGTATGGGATCAACCCCTTATGGTGTATCAGAAGTTCATTTCGGCTTTAGATGTTTCAAGGTTTCGGAGTGTGTGGAGGCCTTTCGCTTGGGGTTGCCTACATCAATGATATGTACAGTCCTTCCGAGAAAGGCCGTATAGTGGGCGTTTGGACCCTAGGCATAACCATCGGACCATTCTTGTCGCCGCTGATCGGAGGGTGAGCAGGGAATCACGATTTGCTCGATTTGCTTACTTCAACTTATCATCAGATTCATTGCCTACTACACATCATATCGCTGGATCCTCTGGCTCTGTGCAATTCTTCTCGGTCTTCTCCTCCTCTTGCAGATCGCATGTCTTCCAGAAGCAGGATGCCCGCATTCGAAGCTCGTCTCGCTCCCCTCACTCGTGGATTTTGCGATCACAGAGCAGAAAGATCCTTTCCCAAAAACCCAAGCGCAGAGCATATCCCAGTCTTTTTCTCGGACTTATCGCGCGGCCCTGCTCGTGCCGGTTTGGCTCGTGTCCATGGCCTTTGTAGTGCCCTACAGTTGTATGTTCTCACCTCTTTGCGCGCGCCTTTATCACCTCAATGATACATCTACAACACAGATGGGATCGTGTCGATAACGAACCTGTTTCCAGTCATTTACGGGGAATGCTACGGTCTCGATGACCGAGCCCAAGGTTTACTTTATATACCTCTCTTAATCGGCTCCCTCATCGCCGAGGCGATTGCAGGGAGAGCAGGCGATTGGATAGTTTATCGGGGCCGCAGCTCTTCTAGCATTGGTGAAGAGACTTACCCTCCGCTAGAGAGAAGGCTGATCATTGCACATGGCGGAATTTTTGTATCCATTGTAATGACTTTTGGCTGGGGTTTTTAATCTAATCAAGACTGACTGTTTTCTCGTTACACAGGTTGGCCTGTTGTGGTTCGGGATCGCCGCTGATCGGCATGACCATTGGGCTGTCCTGGCGGTCGGCTCCGGTGTTGCAGCTTGTGGTATTCAGGTGGCGACGAGTGTCTGGTGAGTCCTCTGTTATTCATTGCTGCAAGGCTTATTTGACTACATGACCTGCGGCTATTCTCAGCTTCTCATACATCGTGGATTGCTATCCTGCATCTGCAAAGGAAGTGGCCACCGTAGTAAACTTGTTCAGATCGGTGGGTGAACTGAGTATGCCGACGTTCTCAAATTGACATCCTTCTTAGCTTGGTTCCTTCATCGTTCTGTTTTACAACCAACAACTGGTATCCACCTTGGGAGATGGCGGGGGCTTTGGTGTTCAATGTGTCATGATAGCTTTCTTCTCCTTTGGATGTCTTGGCATTCTCAGTCTTTACGGTTGGCGGATCCGTTCGTGGCGAAAATGAAAAAGGGGCACGTAGTCGGTAGTGAATGTTTATACCCGTTAAAAGCTTGTCTTGCTCGTATCCTTGTTCGCTCCCAAAGTATGGACTTGTTTCCCTGATTTTAATCTGACGTTATTGCAAGGCCACCGATGGAATGACGTGAATACACACTGGAGACCCTATCTATAACGTACTCCGGTGCTTCGAACATCCAACTTCATCTATTGACCAAAATGACTGTATGGGACCCAAGACGCACATAAATGCAGCTTTGTCGCATTTCGCGTTTGTTGATGCTGACTTGATCCCCCTACTTCGGGCTTCTTCGAAGAACCTTCTGCATAACCCTGATCATGGCATTGTACCGATCTTGGCCACATATTCGGATCATTGTTCCAACGACCTCCTGGTGAATCATATTACTTCAAGCCAGGATCAAGAGAGTTTCAACAATACTTTGAGTTTGAAGGTCTCATCAAGGCGGTGCGAACACGGTACAGCGACCGAGTAGAAGCTCTTGGCACTGATCCAGGATTGGCGGCGCAAAGGGATACGCACGCCGCCGATCGGTCTGAGATGCTTCGAGAACGCGTGAGTAGTAGATAGTGACTCTCTTTGCGACTGGCCAGCTGGGCAGTAATACCCTGAGTCTCAGGTTGTTACGGCGACTACAGAAAAGGTTTGATTGTGCTTGTCCAGTGTGACAGTTTGTTCGCGTGGTGTTCGCTCTTTAACAGCGACTTGAAGGCCAACAGTCCTAGTCAAGAATGGTAAGAATGACAGGAAATAGCGGGTTGACGCGATCTCCGACTCAAGGGAACTGTAGCTATCATGTCGGATATCGTGGTGTGATATTGCCAGCTATCTCTCGGACTCGGACTGTCGTATCATGTCACCACTATGGCATAAATTAAATAATAGTCAAAAACTATTAAATAATGGACCGAAAAAGCGTATAGTAGGCTGGGAGTTGAACTGGTTCAGCGTCCTCCAAGTCGCGCTCCGAACTCAGCGGGCAGTGGCGTTTCATGGGTTTTGTACTTGCATGACATGTGGGATCCATCAAATAACACAGTAAGGCGGAGAAAAACCACCTGGGACTAGAACATACAAGTTCAAGTTATAAGGGTTATCTCAGTTCCTAGGTTCAACGGCGTACTAGCGGACAGCAGCGGAAGGGAACTACCAGCGACGCAGACAGTGCGGTCGAAAGAAACCGGATGTTTCATCAAGCCGTACATAGCCAATATTTAGCTGCCCACCGACTCAAATTCGTCACCTCGCCCTTACTGAGATTGCAATCACCGACGCGGGTTTTTTTCTGTCAACTAGCATCGTGAGTCACCCCCCCCCCCTAGGCTTTTTGCAGTAGGTCTAGATCGCGACGGGCCTTTGACCTTTGTGCGGCGTACCTTATAGATATCGACACCATCATCCGAATCATCGGTGCTTAACAATGCAGGCGCTTAGATTCGAAAAGACGGGCTCATTCGACAACCTTGCCTTGAGCAACGTCAAGAAGCCTTCTTTGGCCCCAGGCGAGGCACTTATCCGTGTGAAGGCTGCGGGGATCAACGGCGTAGGTTCCCAAGTTCCCTCTCCTCCTCCATCATCAAACGCGAAGCACAAATCTAACTATCGGGTTTTCTTGCCTGCCTTCGTCTGTGAAGTCAGATGCAGCAGCGGTTCTGGGTATCCTCTCTTTCGTAACGTTGCCACGAACCTCGGGACGTGACTTTTCCGGCGAGGTCGTGGAAGCATTGGATGACACTGGTGCTTCTGCTAGTGAATGGATAGGCGCTGACGTATGGGGAACAGGTAGTGAAAGGGGATTCACCTCCGATGGCACTTTTGCAGAGTAAGAGCCAATCTCAGAGAACCCCAGAAAGAACCTGCATTTCTGACATCTTCGAAACAAACAGGTTCGTGAAGGTCCCAGTAGCCGCGCTGAGTCGCAAGCCCAAAACTTTGGGTCACCTTGAGGCTGGGAGTATGACGCTCCCCTGGCTCTGTGCATGGATCACCGTCGACACGCTTGCGAACGTCAAGCAAGGAGACAATGTTATCATCGTCGGTACGCCGTGCTTTTTCTCTCATCACCATCAAACTCGTGTTCATGGATACGATGCTCGCTCGTGCAGGTGCTCGCGGTGGTATTGGATCCGCTGCGGCTCAACTCTGTAAAGACCGTGGCGCTCGCATATTCGGCACCTATACTTCACTCGCAAACGCGACACCACCACCATACGTGACACCTATCGAGCTCACGTCCAACACGGCCATTCGAGATGCGATAGCAAAGCAAGGCCTCCAAAATAAGATCGACGTCCTTCTAGACTGCGCAGGCTATGAACAACCCGTCAACGACGCGCTCTTCACAATGACGCCAAATGGCACCGGTCGCGTGGTGGTCATGGCCGTTCATGCAAAGGACGGCATGTTCCCCATCAACATGCGCACGTTCTACACCAAGGCGTTAACTATGAAGGGGATGAAGTCGAGCATCCTTGGCCCGGCCGAGATCAAGGAGTTCTTGGACATGCTGGCTGCCAAGATTGACAGCGGGGCATTCGAGGGGCCACAGGCGGTCAATGCAATCGACTTGAGGGACATGAATGCGGTGACCGGCGCACTGAAAGAGATATTGACGCGGTCCTCACACGTCCGGACCGTGATCGTTCCTTGAGCGCTAGACCCCCTCTTCTCGGACTGGGTTGGATCGATCGCATGTATGAATTCATATAAGGATATCTACAGTGTCATGTTGCATCTAAGAATATCAACGTGTGCTGTTCTGCTCAGGGTCAAGACTCCTAAGTAGGTGTTTCTCGTTAGCGCTGTTCGCCTGCGAGTTTGCCTCGGGAAGTTCTTCGCGTGAGACTCCGCCTGCGTGTCTCAGATTTAGGTTTCTGAAGTCCGCGTGGGTTCGAACGCAAGACTACTGATTGACGCAAAAAAATGCTCACCTCATCAGGGCTGCCCCTACGATAGCCAAGACACCAGATGGGACAGCCGTGATAAAGACACAGTCCAGCTACACCCCAAACATTCAGCTAAAAGATTGCCACAAAGCCAGAGGATGCACAAACCGATTTCACGTATGCGTGAACGACACCGGGTCGCAGGTCTGGAGGCACCGTGGAGTAAATCGCCGCAACGCTTGCGGTGACAGTTCCAGGCTCAACATCAGGGGCGTACACGGTCAGGTTGAAGCGGAGTTGGTTGTTGAAAATCACCCCTGCACTGAGTGTTTTTAGGGTCAGTACGCGCTGGGGTAATCAGAGATAGGGCATCCATTGCGCACATCGTAACCCCGATAAACCCACCCAGAATCTGCATAAAGGATGCGATAGCACTGGACACAGATATAGACTGTAGATCAGTATCCGCTTGGACTAGAGAAAGTGCCAATCAATCTCTCTTCTCGAGGCTAGTTACATGGCTGCCGTACTCACGTGCTGTAAACGCATTCTGGATTGTTGCTCCTATGGCGCTCTTCAGAGTGACAACAACCGCGAAACCTTGTGTGTGGACTCACCAACTCCAATGCCATAGATGATCTGATATCCGACAAGCTTTGCCGCAGACGTGCTCTCGGTGGTGGTGTAAAGTAGTCCACCAGCGACACAGCAGAACCTGATAATCGATGTACTAAGTGACAAGTTCTCGAGCCCAAAGTCCATAGTATGTGCGTACACGGGGCCAATGACGAGGATAGTCCAATAGTGCCCAATTTGCGACACAAAAATGCCCGTGCTTATCGTAGCGACCACCGAAGACAGCAGGAACGGCAGCATGTCGATGCCGGAACGAATAGGACTGTGGTCGTATACTGCTTGATAGAGCAAGGGAATATAACTTGAGGCATCGGTCAGAATAACATCAATAGGAAGAGCTGATGCGTACTAAGTCAACACAAGCATATTGAACATCGTGAAAAAGACGACGACGCAGGCTCCAATCCTATGTCGTCGTCATTGGCCGATGCGGTCCGCCACGCGACAGTGACTTACTGTGAACGTCTTGCGAGAACCTTCATGGGTAAAATACCCCTGTCGCCTTTATGCCATTCCCACAGCAGCAGGGCGGCTAGGAGAACGGCGAATACACACATCAGCTGTGTTACTCCGTAAGGATATTTGTAAACGGAGATGGAAGATGACATTACAGCAATCACGACTGGCGAGCGCCACGATTGATCACTGCCACCCCACATAAGAGGCAACATGAGAACAACCATGGTTGCGAGACATAACAGACAACCTGGTTGACTCGGTGAATTGGGATCAAATCGTTCCATCTCCGCGACTCGCCTATCCAGTCCATTTCTGCAAGGCTTTTCAGTGTCGTCGTTGCGTCTGAGCAGCTTGACAATGGCTTGTGAAGCGGCAGGCTGCACAATATAACTAAAAAGGAGGTCGCTCCTAGCGGAAGATTGATATCTGAAAGCTGCGCGTGAGACAAAGTCTACAGAGCTCTTGATCCTCTCACAGAAGCACCACCGCCCTAGCAAAGCAAATTCAGCCAAGGAGTCCACGAGTTCACGTCTCGAGTCTTACAAGTAAGCCCTGTCGTAAACGCCCCTGAGTCCCGAATGAATAAAACCTTCCAAAGAGCCCAATATAAGCTTCACCTCCTATCAAGGGTCCTATGATACTCGATAGGCTGAACAGCGCGCCGATGGTTCCGAACACGATGGCCCGGTAATGAATATCAGTACTCTGTGGATACAATTCATGAGTTTGGCATTAGAAACATGCCATGTCAACGTGCCTCGGCCATGATGGTAAGGACAGAAACGGAAATGCCCGCGGCACCAATCCCAGCGAATGCGCGCCCGAAAATAAGGAAATTCACCGACGGTGCTACACCGCACATGAGAGAACCCAGCTCGAACATGACGATCGAGAATAAATGGACCCTTGGAAGTCCGCGATGATCGTCAGTCATCCATTGACAACACGCCACAAAGATCATGTACCCACCATTTAGTTGGAAAGATGGCTAGGGCTTGTCCGTAGGCAAGCATAAACGATACCGTAGTGAGGAGGTAGCCACCTACGATCCAAGTGACGTCTTGTAGTGCGTTGAAGTCAGAAGTAATCACGGGTAGTGCTGTTGCGACAATCGTCTGGTCCAACGCAATAAGAGCGAGGCTCAACAGCAGAGCAGCAACAACCGCTAAAAGGAGTTTTCCCGACAAGAAGCGGCTTTCGTCCATGGTAGGTTGCTGGATAGGCCGTCGAAATAGTTTAAGGATGAGGATCAAGGTTGAATATGGACAATTGGTAGGGTCCACGGTACCAGGACAGAGTATATGAGGAATTGGTAGGGTCCACAGTCCCAGGCTGGAGTAACTTTGATGCAGCTTAAACGCCAGCAGGTCATGGAAAGCAACTCCATTCAACGAAGTTCCAAGGCTAGTTAAACCCAACTGAATAGTGTGAACTAAGCCGCGTTGCAAAGAAATGATGGCAGCACCCTTCTAACCAGTATCAAACTAGTGCCCAGGAAGATATAAATCAACGCCTGCAAGCAAGTAAACGGAAACGATGATCACCTCGATTCGGCAGTCCTGCGGCGAGGTAGCAGCGTGGATACAAGAATATGAATATCTTCCATTGCAGTCCAGACATACAAGCTTACCTCGGAAACGTTGTCGTTTGCTTTTGCTGCGATGTGTGCGATGTGTGCGATGTGTGCGATGTGGTCATCGCTGTCTAACCCAATTACTACTTACGGCATCGGTAGCAAGACTCACCAAGTCGCGGTTCCTTCAACCAGCACCACGTCCAACACAAACAGGACCAAGTCAGCTCTTGATGTATGTGACGACTCACCAGTTAAACTCGGTCGGATGCCATCTGTCGATGTCGTCACTTGAACAGTCGAAATTGAAATCATGGTCGAGTACTGGGTGGGCGATTCCAGAGCGAATTTCTTTCCTCCTGGTTCAAGTCGTTCACTGTCTCAAAAACAATTGTCAAGTTGCAAGAGCACATATGATTGCATATTACAAGATGCGATATTCATGTCTAACACCCTAGTGAGCTGTACACATATTCTTCATGGTAGGTTTTGAGTTAAGTAGTGATCAAGCATGGAAAACCTCTGTCGTAAATACTCCTCCTTGCAATCCTCCCAAATATTTAACTTACACAAATAATGAAGTCATAATCAATTGTAATCCGAATCTGGTGTGGATATCCTTGAATGACAGAAGAACTCCTCAAGACCACGACCAAAGATGGTAAGGCCATTTTCGATGGTGTCGTCAGTTCCAACGAACGTCGCGCGGAAGTAGTTGACACGCTGCCATAAGATACAACGTCAGACCTAGACACCCTCAAACCCGAAGCAGTAAACACGTACATCAGCAATGTGATTGTCGGTGGCCGCACGCCCAGAGCGGTCCATGATGGCGAACGTGGATGCAGGCATCATTACCAAGCCACAGTCGAGAAGCTTGCGGAATAACTCGTCCATCAGCTCTGCCGTGTTTGACACAGGTCCACCAAGAGACCCCGAGTTCGCCATCGCCCGGTAGCGTGGATGATGATCCAGGTTAACCTTGATCCAGACGAACATGCCAGATTGTGGGACCTCTGCAGACGCAAGGCCAGTATTGGCTACCTCGCGCCGGAAGACATCCATGAAAAGATTGCGCCGGCGTTCATATTCCCGGCAGAGCGAAGACACCCATTTCATGAAACCGTCAATACCCCAGCCATGGTTTCCCAGGAGCTCCGCAATGAAGGCCTGTCCGAGGCCGTGCGGGTGCTGAGACGAAGAATCTGTCAACATGTCGAGTTTCTCGCCAAAGAAGTCGTTGCAAGTAACCCAGCCGAGGCGCATCCCCGGAGCTAGAACTTTACTGAAACTGAGATAGGGGATAATGAGGTCGGATTTTGGGCGTCATAATTAATTTTACCCACCTATCCAAACGCATCACGCGCCCATCGTAATCCATAGATAAGAAAGAGCGCGGGAGAACCTCGGCCATGGCACGGGTAAAGCCATACTGCTCGATGGTAGTTGGCCGGATATCGAGATCATACTGCAAGAAGAAGTATGGGTCATCCTCCAGAATGATGACGTCCCAATCCCGTGCAATTTGATATATTTGCCGGCGTCTCTCAAGGGAGAGTGTACTTCCGGTCGGGTTTTGAGAGCAGCTGAGGAGACATAGACAGTCAGTTAGATGTATTGATAAGTGATTGACCTGACGAACGGGATGGTGTACAGGACATGGGGGCGCTTTCCCTGAGAGGCTTCATCCCAGTGGGCCAGAACTCTCTCCATATCGGAAGGTATGAGACCGTCCTTGTCCATGCGGATAGGCACCCAATCAATTCCAAGTGGAAGCGCTGCATTAGTCATGGCGGAGAAGGTAAACTCTTCGCACAGGAAGGAGTCTCCCGGGTCGCCTAACAACCGGAAACACTTGGTCAGTGCATCGGCGTTACCAAGACTGAGGGAAACCGTATGGTTCGGCGGGGCGTGAATGCGGTCATTAAGTTCGGCAAGGGCATCTCGGACATGCTTAAGACCTGCGCCAGCACCATAGGCCATGGCAGTTCTGAGGCTCAAAGCACAGGGTTCGTCCTTGTGGGACGAGATGATCTGTTGCTCGCCCGTGCCTTCTCTCCAGGCTTGGACGGGGTCGTGTTCGTCAACGGAAGGTATGACGAAGTTCATTTCGCACACTGGATACAGAGTGTGGTGCGGGTCACCTGAACGTGGATGAGTTACCTATTGATAGTCATTGAATTTGAGTTATCCTTACCATTTCCCATGTTGATGGTACCGGGTTTTACTTGGGCAACTTTCCAGATAGATTTAATGGGGTTCGGAAGTCTAGCTCTAGCCTCCGCTGACAGGTGACGGGATAAATCAGGCTGACGTCGCTTTAGGCCAACGTCAACAGCTCTCTCTGAGTGGGAGGGAGGGATGTAGACCATAATGTCTATCTGATCGAAGAGGATGAATGGGAGAGGAGTAGTGGGGGGGAGAAGTTGTTGAATCCTCATTACCACCCACCAGTTTTGAAGGCCAACGGAGACTGCCACTGTGTTCGCTTCGGTTCGTAGACTTACGACATGTTTGGTAGGACGATTTCTTGCAATATGTCTAATACCGCCCTATGACTGATTCCTAGGGACTGAATGCTTGGCAGCTGACAGCCACACCGCTCTCCAATCAAAGGTATACTTTTCTCGTTTAGCACCCGAAAAATGAACCTGTTGATGTGGTTGCAGATCTAGATAGCGGCTCACCTCAGAATCGATGATGGATCAAGTGCGGATGACAAGAAGTTAGTCTACATTGCTTTCAGATCTACGGCATTAAGTTTGGTGATTCAAGCGCGATGGCTGTTCGACGTTGTACTAGCGTCCTGTCGCAACGCTCACCGGCGACTCCGACTCGGACGAGTTCTTGCATCCTTTACATAAATTAATGTTCGCGGGCGATATGCAATGCCGAGTATGGTAACTGAACTGGTTCACCGGCGTCGCGGCTTATTCATTCCTCTGTCATCCCGGTTCCAAGCCGACTATGGTGGCCTGAAGCGAAACGACTAGTCGACCGAGCACAGCGCCTCTCCTTATCATTGAGCGTGTTTAATCGAGAATGGGAAATGCAGGGGAAGTTGATACACGAGTGCCTCAGGAAATGTTCTAGCAAGAAGCCTGACTCATCTTCACAATTGAAATTGACTGGTGCACCTCAAACTACCTTCTATTGTTGTAATGACGGCTGGCTGGCATTCGAGAGTCTTCGTTTCGTTTCGTTTCGTGTAAGCCACCAAATTAACCACACTCGATAAGCCCTTCGCCAACCTAGCTTACCCTGCAAATACACCCCTATCTTCGCGAGTGTGTTATTATTCTTGTCACAGAATTAATAGTTCAAAAATAAATCAGAAAGCGCCGGTGTAGCCATGAGGACCCTCTCAATCAGCACCTGCCACGAACAGCACACACTCAAGACACCAGGACAACACGGAGACTATACAGGACCCACACCGAGTGAGCTTGCAAGGACCTGAGATCAGAACACACACAGCACAGTCCCAGATGGCGAAGAAGTACATGTCCGGCTCCAAATTCTAGAACCAGGAAGCCAACAACTGTCTTCGTGTCATCTGACCCAATCGCAGATAAGTAGCAACGGAACAGATCAGTTCGCGAATGTGTCCCATCAAGTCGATTCTCGCGGTCAAACGACGATCAAGTTCTCTGACACATACCTCTCCAGGAAAGTCCGTGGCTCTATCTCAGGACCCATCACTCGCGAAAAAGATCCTCAAGCTATAACCGGCGCACAAGACGCGCATTCGGATGGGGCCCCGTGGACCATGTGGGGACGACTTCGTCCAGGCTATGATATCAACCACGGGATAACTTACTTCGATGCTCGGGGTCGCTCGTATCGTGTCCCAAGGATAACTTAATGTTGCTGTCGACACGCGTGCGTCGTGGGCTTCCCGTGGTCTAGCGTGTGGTGCAAACCTAAACAGGACCTAGTGCTGCCTTCAACGTTTGCTAACTAGTACATCATCTCCCAACGGTTCAGAGAGTTATCGAGACACTGGGATAAAACAAGGAGGGTATTCAACAGGTCAAGAATAATGTTCGTGCGCGAGTGTCCATATCATCACTCAGCAAGTAATTCGAGGAATCAGAGAGCCTCATCCAGTCCAGCCGCACACAATCCACACCCAATGCACTCTAAGCAAGCTGATGATAAAAGCGATCAGTGAAAGGGCTCGGGGTAACGCAGTACAAGACGACATTAAACTTACCAAGGCCCCCACAGCATGCACACAGGTAGCACGGGCAGCACAGTGGGTTTTCAAATGCACCTGCGTCCAGATTGTAAATATTGCGATACTGATTCGTGCATGACATAACGACGCCTTACCTTTACAGCACCAAAAACTGAGCATAACAGCCGCTATGAGCACGAGGAGTAACCCCACGAAAATGATGATGAGGTATACTAGTGACCAACAACCCTCAATTAAGAACCCGGCCATTCCCGTGTATTTTCAAAGAAACTTACGCTTGTTCTCGGTGAAGCTTGACGAGGTCGTCTGTCTCTTGCCCAATGAGACGCCACTGCCATCAGCGCCAACACCAATCAGGTCAAGTAAGTCTATGTCGGTGGTACATGAGATGACAAGCATTGCTCCGACCGCAAGAAGCGACAGTGCAATAGGGAGTAACATCTTTCGCAACCTTGCCTTATGGCACGCACGATGCGAGCCGGAGTCGGCACATTGGCAGGTCTGCTCGGAATCGTAGTGAATCTGGCATTGTTGAGAGCGCTTTTCGCTACTAAACGAATCGACGCTGTACACGCTCATTAAGCTTGGGATGGGTTGCGTTGAGACTAGAGCCATGGTATCGCCGCTAGTGGTGATGGTGGTGACTAGTGGTGACTGGTAGTAACTGGTGGTGACTGGTGGTGACTGGTGGTGACTGGTGGTGACTGGTGGTGGTTAAGGGGATCTTAAACAACGCGTGGTGCCTACTACGAGTACATAACCACCGCACTGCCATTTGCGGCTGCGCATCGCGGGAGGCAAAAAGTACCTTTTTTCAATCTTGGCAGGACGTACATAGCCTGCTCAGTGCTCACTGCGTTATGTTCGCCCAAGCCTACTACGGGCCGATACTGCGTGAACAGTATTTACAGAGCGGCCTAAATCCTCATAGCAACTTGCTTCAAGTCTAGCGAAGTGGTACAAGGCACATCGTTAATTGAAACCTGTACACCAATGATCCGCTAGTAACAAGTTCACATAATTTAGAGAATGCGGATATTGTAGTAGCTGCAAGCCCCAAGCACAGCAGCCCCAACCAGTGCACCAGCAGCCAGCTTTCTGAGCGTCAGCTTAGCATTCATGCGCATCTCGCCTAGTGCACCCGCAGCATCAATCGCATCAATATCTTCCTGTGTAAGTTCTGTCCAAGCCACACAGTCGTCAGAAAAACACGCGGGCGCCAGTGTTAACCATTAGGGCCTACCAATGTCGCCCGCGGCCAAGTAGCCTTGCAAACGGGTCTTTTTGGAGCTCGTGCTGATCGCCGTGCCTGTGAGTACACACCAGCGGGTGTCCAAGACTGACGTACGTGACTACCACAGCGCCTTTGGCCTTGGTCCATGCAAGTAGGACCTGATCCGCAGTAGCTCCGAGCCTTGAAGCGATCTCATTCAGGGGCGCATCCAATGGACCCCCGCTGTGCTTTGTGATCGGGCTGTACGGTGAATGTAAGATAGACAATGTGGACAGTGAAGCCTGATGTGGGAGTTCACATTAGTGAGCTGTAAGCCTCGATAACAATGCCGTTCACGGCTGCGTATTCTAAGGTCGGGAGTTGTCGGCGATACACATAAGGGTGAAGGAGGATCTGGACGCAAAAGGTTAGACCTAATCGAATGTTGAACGACTTGGGGTGGGATTAACTTGGTTCACGGTTGGCTTGATTTTGGCAGACGCAAGCAGTATCTGGAGGTCCTCCTTATTAAAGTTGCTGACACCAATGCTCCTAGAAGTCCCGCATTGGTAAACAGCGATGTCGAAGAGGAAGAGGGAAGGTCGAACCTTGCCAGTCCGGCTTCCTTGACCTTCTCCATTCTTGCCCATGCAGTGGGAATATCGGGCACGGCGGGGCGGGGCGAATGAACCAGATACAAGTCAACATAGTCAACACCAAGCTGCAGGGACGGCCGTCAGCACCAGACGTTCTGATTCACAAATCTGCTCCTGAACAGCTCACATCTTGAATGCTATTGTGAATCTATGTATCGATGTCCAAGCCGTCGGTGCCCGAGTACTTGGTGGTGATGAAAACATCCGAACGGGTACGGCCGCTTTCGCGCAAGGCAGCACCCGCCTCCGCTTCGTTTCGGTAGGCTTGTGCAGTATCTGCACATGATAAGTGGATGTTCAACTGGAAAATCCGATTATCGTCCCGGGGACTGGACTCACCAATGTGGTTGAATCCATTGTCCAAGGCTTGTTCTACCTGATCAACGGGATCTTGACCGTTGCCCAGAGTCCAGGTTCCAAACGCGATACTGGGAATGTAATACCCTGTAGGATTAAGTTCGTGAGGACCGAGGACATAGGGGCGTCACCAGGATAATCTGCCCACCAGAATTCATACGGATCAAGTCCCAAGGCATATTTGCTAACGGTGTAAGTGAACAACAAAATGAGACAAGAACAAGAGAGGTTGTCGTCTGGTGGGGAACAAAGACTCGAGGTCAGCACTTGGAATAATTTCTCATCCCTGGAGGTTATGAATAAATCCAGCGGAGAAGGATGCTCTGTCTTGTCCAGCGCGCGCCGGTTAAATGGTGACCAAGATCGGTGTGCGTACGAACTCCCACCCACTCAGCACATAACTTTCGGCGCAGAATGGCCCGTCGGTATCTGGGTGTACCGTGTAAGCCTGGTGGCTCACAACATCTTCAACGTAGATATATACGCTATTACACACACACGCACTCTTCAAGTCGTTACCACCATAGCCTTGTCTTGAGTAGTTCTTAATACACATCGTCGCTCCGTCACTTTGTGCGCTTCAGTGTTTCCCGCCGTTCCTAAAGCGGGTTTCCACTGGCTCACACTATCCAGAATAACTAGATAAGAAACACGATCAATGTATGGTCATGCGCCAGTTTACCACAGAACCACATGTGGTGGAATATCAATAGTCACTGGTCACCGCTACCCTCTTGGTCTTCCTGCACAGCTGCTCCATGGTCACCGATATCAATGGTACCAAGTTCCGGGAACCATCCCCACGTAGCCAAATTCACTCTGAAATCACCCGTTCGTCCGTCAGTGACTTCAACCCCTTCCGCCTCGAGCCCTTCACGCTGTCGTTGTGCACCGTCTGTCCCTGGACCACGTGAGGATATCGTTCCAGCTGCTGAGATAACTCGCTGCCAGGGCACGGGCGGTGTGACATCGGGGGATAAAAACTTCAAGGCTGCGAAGATTTGTTGTTGGATTTCAGCCTGGACAATTGACATGGGTTAGTGGTGAGGACCGACTGACCTTGGCCAACATGTCGTGAGTGTCTAGGCATTCCAATCAACTTGGCGATGTGACCTGTGTGAGCCGAGCACAAGTGGTTCTGGATCAGTCAGTTCTAGTCGAGGTACAGTCTTCGGCCTACTATAGCTCGTGACTCTTTGCGGGGGAATTCTATGTCGACGAAAGTCAGGTGCTTGACACTGGAGTGAAGGCCTAAGAAAGCCCACTGTCGTACGACATGGTACACCTGTGTCATCGTATGAGACACGAGGTCCGACTTGGTCAAGGATAGTGGTCAAATCGGTGTTGCATAATGACCTACTGCGGCATGAAATTCTGCGCTATCCATCGCTTTGACTACGCCGGTAAAGAAGGGTTTAAGAAACGAGACATGAGATGTCCTGTCCTCTGCCAGTGGTGGCTGGACTCCAGTCACTCTCGGAGTTGGCAGAACTTCAGCAAAACTTCACGACTTTCTTCACAACTTGTTCTTGTTGAATCACTCTCTTCGACCATGATTGCCGCATTTGAACGCCAGCCTAGCCCACGAACTAATCTTCCCTTAGCAAACAGTAAGTAGGAATACAATTATTCCTGCTCGATGTACAGGTATGAGGATCATCATCAAAATTATCCAAGACGGCAGGAGATACGAGCACAAGTTCGTCACGATAATCTCATGGTAAGGGCAGAACCACTGGCCTCCTCATAGCCATGCAGACATCCAGATACCTAGGGTCCGATTCAGGAGTAATAACCCCTCTTCGTATGCAGAAATCAACCAAGGCCATGGCTGAACTCGGCTTGAACTCCCCATTGATTAAGAGTCGCATTATCTCCTCAATACTCATCAATCCAAATGAATCGACTTCTCCGTCCTCTATATTCGTGCGTGGCTGGATCGAGCCATCGGATGGAAGGCGGAGCTCGTAAAGGTAGTAAATACCAGGTAATATCCATTTTGTGGGTGAACGATTCATGAAGGTCAGTATTCCCGTGGAGCGCAAGTTGCCCTCGACGAGACTGGAAGAAAGAGAGGCCTCTTCGGTGCATTCGCGGATGATGGTGTCGCTGGGGGTCTCGCCGAGTCCCATTCCACCCCCGACGGTGCAATCATATCGGCCAGGCCATCTGGAGTAACTCAGCTCACAATCTGGACATGGTTGGGCGGACTCACGTGTTCTTCGAGAGCGAGCGACGCGGGATCCAGAGCATAGTCCTCCCCGTTATCGGGCACTCATAGAAAGCTGGGTTCGAGTCAGGGAATAAAGCTGGCGGGCGTAAACGTAGAAACCTACCTGTTAGCAGGCAGCCAAAGTTGACAAAACCAAACAGGGGTAGTGCAGCGCGCTCAATCCCAAATGCAAGGCTAGAAGTGTGGTTTTTGGGATGACACCGTTGAGGTGTATACACCGGATATGTTTCGTTGCTCCAGCCTGGAAGTTTTGAATTGAATCCCAGCGAACCTCGGAGGACTAAGGAAGAAAATACCTTTCAATATGTCAGGAAAGAAGCCATCGTCTTTCCACGCTCTCAAGAGACCACTCATTGCCTGGGACCTGGCCGCAAAATCAGCTATGTGATCCGCGAATGCTATCGCCCATGGACTATCGTCTGGTCTGCGAAAAACATTCCACATTGAATTCTTTCCGCATTGCTCATGGTCGCAGAGGATTTTCTCCATAACCTTCGGCCTCAGGAAACCGATGGGGCTCTTTGGAAGGGACGAATGAAGAAACATTGGGAGTAAGCGTTCTTCCTCTTCTGCAGGCACTGAACTGGCATAGCATGAAGCACGATGAGTGGTAGTTGGGTCGTCAAAAGGGCCGGAAGGGAGAGCAAGGTTAATCGAAGAAAGCACCAACGGTAATACGCTACTTTGAGGCAGAACACTGGTGGTCATGTTTCGGAAGATGGCATAGCTCACAGTTCCTGGCTGTGAAAAGCTGAGCGGGAGAGGCCTCGCCCTGCGGGCATTATGAGGAAGCAGTTTGAGGGTATGAACATGCCTTGCGAGACTTATGGAGGCACCCAAACACATCTTTGAGAATACCTCGCTGGAACGCTGGTTTGAGCGAGCTTTCTTGAACTTGAAATTCTTTGGTGTGGTGTATTATCAGGCTTCTCAGGCTTGCGACTCCAAAAAAGACCTGGGTGACGTTATTCTGCTGCGTTACGTGCGGGAGGTCGGTACTTCAGTACTCAGTCAGGTTCTTCGACGACTCTGCACGGTTTGGCGTTGAACAGCTTGAACATGCTAGGCATGGGACAGCCGTGTCATGAATCCACTGGATAGTACATTTATTTACTGTAATAATACAAGACAGTACGATGGAGGAACGTCTTCATCCGTCGAAATCACTGACATCTCAGACTACCACTCGAGAGATGTTGGTGCCTCTCTCCTCCAATCAAAAATCCCCCCACGGTTCAGGAAGGCCTTCTCGTCAAAACCAGAGTCCAGAAGCGCCGTCTGCACGCCCACTTTCAGCAACGATCTACCAGGTTGTTTGCGCCCGTCCTGGCAATCCAAAAACCTAGCACCGTGCTTCAGCATCTTATAACCAAGTTCCACTTCATAATGGTAGACATACCTCATCTCTTCATCCAAATTCAGGTAGGAGTCCTTCATGCTCTCATTGTCCTCCGGGACAAGGGACTTCTGGGAAGCATGACGGTCGAGGAACGCTTGGAATTGTTCTCGTGTTATGGTCAGGTGTCTAGCATCCCTCAGCGAACCAGTCGCAGCACCGGTGTTTTCTGAATCCAGGAGGAGCACTTGGAAGACCTGTCAAGAGTACTGTTCAGTAAAGTAGCAAGGTTGATGAAGGACATTCGACGTACCTTCCAGCGGAAAGGTGCGAGCTCCTCAATCTGGTCATTCATGTCCTCCTCCCAATTATTGCTGCCGGTGTTTGATTAGTTCCAGCATGGCGCAATAAAACCAAATGAGTGGCAAGTACATGGTGACGACAGTGTTGATCTTAGTCTTGATGCCCCTATCTTTGACCCACTGCGCAACCTTGAAGACGGTAGCGATGTGAGTGGTCGAGGTTCCGTTCTCTGCTCGCCCCTGTTTGATGTTGGTCTCTGAATCGAACGAGTCGCAAGAAATGGCCATGACATCGAGATACTGGCCATATGTATCCAGCCATTTCTCCGTCACCTTCGAGCCGTTGTTTACGACAGAGCAAGCTTCGATACCTAACTCCTCCTTGCAGTACTTGAAGATCTCTCCGATATAACGGGGCTGGAGAAAAGGTTCCCCACCACTAATGTTTATTTTTTTCATCCCTGCATCGGCAAGGAGGCGTAATCCACGTTTTGCCTCCTCGAGAGGGAGAATGAAGTCGTTCGTGTTCGTGTGGAAACAAAAATGGCATTGGTAGTTGCAGACGCGGGAGGGAAACCAATTGACAGAGACTGGAATCAGGGGAGGCGCGGTGCTGCGTGATAGAAAAGGAATTGAGATATCAAGCCAGTTAAACACCATATCGAGACACAATGAGCACACTTGGTTGATCTTGAGTCTCGATGTTGGGGTTAATCTGAAGGACGAGGTGAAATGGGGTCAAGTCGGAGGGGCTTCTTATATGCGTCGAAGGCAAGTGCCCAAGACGCCGTCTGAGTTAGGCTGATGTGTTATGTAGATTCAAACTTGAAGTGATCGTGTGATTGCGAATTGAAATCAGGAATCAGTGGAGCCACGAGTACTGGGCGTACGCCGTTGAACCTACTTGCAGCCCCATCATCCATTTTCACGACCTGCTCTGCGCCTGATAAGCATGCATAGACGGAGCGCTCAACCGGCTCTAGGGACGATAAGCCCAAACCCACGTCCCTTTCCACAATCACTCTCTTCTTCAGGGCGTGTGACAAGGGTGTCGCAGCCAGAAGAGGGGTCACCTGTATATATATATACACATGGTCAACAATGCTGCCTCAAGAATGACTAATTAATTGCCACTGCATCCCAACTGGACCCTGCAGATCGAGTTCGTGACCGCGAAATGGTGTCACTATGCCAGATGGAGAAAGGGGCATCATCATGACGGAACAGAGTGAGATAGGGCTCATGCGCAGCCCACTAACCCGTGACGCTTTGTGACGTGATGTGACGTGCTGTGACGTGCTGCGCTACCATTGTGCGAGAAATATAGGATGAAGCACTACTATGGTGCTGAATGACTGCTGAAAGACGTCGTAAAAAGTAAATACATGACTAGTATGTATTAGATATTTAAGAATAATGTCATAGGGAAGCTGTATGAAAGAATGAGACCAATTAAAGTGCTGTATTAGTAAGGTTATGATATGTTAGCCTTTTCGAGTTCATCAAGAATCGAGTTCAGGAGGATTCGATGGCCTCGGTATTTCTTGCTTGCCCATGCTGCTTGCCTTCCTGTCAACCCCATGCGATAAGTGTCCATGAAGCATCTTGCGCGGCGTGCATACCTAGCACATATGATGTGAGTTGATGCCCAAAAGTGTACTTACAGATTAGGGGCTTACTGACAGGCCAGTTCTCTTCGTTACACCAGAGGCATATGCCCCAAGGTTCTTCAAGTTCCTCAGGGCACGCTTGGGCATTGTCTGAGCCTCCTCGCTGTGTTTTACAGCCTACTGCACTGTATTTCGCTTACCGCCCCCTTCATGTCACGCTATGCAACTACTCTGACATGCCATAATAGCATTGATGTGGTCAAACTTTCTTGATAACACTCGCACATCTCGTTTTATTGAAATTCCCAGGGCCAAAGAATGAAGTGCGCATGCTAGTTATCTGCTAGTGGGAACAGAAGGACCAGGAATCGTGTGTGGTGCTTGTTCACCTAGCCACCACCAACTTTTATATATATCTTTGTGCAAAATTCCTACTACCTTGTGAAAGAATATCAGTTGTTGAGCGCGATAAGTTCTGGGAGGGGGTCAAATTGTGGCCACTCTCCAGAAAAGGTATTACATGTGATCAAAAAGCTGTGCTACTGTGTATTAGTCTGGATGTGGTGTGGCAGCGCTGCCGTGGGCCATCTTGCTACTCGTGCACGTGCAGCGGCTTCACGTTTGTGCTTTTTCGCCATTGTGTTGATCAAAGTAAGGTGCATCAAATAGTATGGTAAAGTTTTATTGATGACTGTTCTACTGAGGGGCGAGTGAGGTGAACGACGAGGTCTATGGTTAGGGTTGGACTTTTCCTGTCTCAATTTGGCCACTGTGCCAAGTTGGCGGCGACTAACTGGACAGCACCATAGATGCAAAGTAACCGTATACTCGTTCACTGACTTGGACGGGAGCACCAGCCAGTGGAGGCCACTTTTCAGCCCATATGTCACGCCATGGGTCTTCGGTGATACACCTGTTCATAACTGTGCATTAGTACAAGCGCTGACAGTGTAGTAGGCGAAGGCTAAAGCGCTAGGATGGTCGGAGCGGCGTAGATCTAGGACGAAGCGGTTTGTGGGGGAGGATGACCGGCAGAGGCCACATCAAGCACTGTGACAACGGGATCCAGGGAAGAAAGATGGGTGGCACACGGTGGTGATGGGTAGTATCCAACGAGACAAGTCGACGTGACCACTCGACGATGGAGTTCAAAAAGTCCAACCAGCACATCCCACCCGGCTTCCAAGGAATCGGAACCCCAACGCTGGACGGCCACACCTGCTAGTTCCGAGTAGTGCCTCCCAGACAGCGGTAGAGCCGAAAGGTCGTTCTCAGATAGTCCCGAGGTTGTTGGTGTCGGTCCGGCACGGGAAAGATTACTTTCCCGGTTGCCGGAATGGCCACAAACTTGAGTCGACACTGCCCCGTCATGAACATCATGTATCAGTCCATCAACGTCTACACAAGCCCGAGTTATATTCGTGGTTCCTTGTAACATCACCTTCGGATCCCCAGTGATGGTCACTGGCTACTCACTCAAACGACTCGGAGGTGAGTATGCTTTTTCAGGACGATACAGTTCCATGATGCAATGCGTGATCGATCGAGGCGATTCCGTTTCCAGCTATTTGCATGGTCCCGCGGAGAGTGGCCAACAGTGTGTTGCATTGGGCCAGCCCCTCCTGCTCTCATAATTGGCGTACTGGAGAGGTGTTTCTCTATCTGCTGTCATCCACTGTTGGGATGCCACACTTCGCCACCCTCCCCGTCCGATGGTCTATCCCCCCGAGGTGAAGTCCCCAAGTGAACCACAAGTCCACGAACTGTGGCATGGTCCGATTTGTGATATGGCGGCAAAGGGATTCGTGTCGTAGGTAACACGGATGATGCATCGATGATGGTAGGTCTACTGCCATTACAATACTTGCCGTCCATTCCCTGCCGGCTCTTGCACCACAGTCCCAAGTGGCTCTAGACTGACGTACCCAGTCTGTTCCTCAAGATAAGAGGGCCGCGCCGGGGTGAGGATTACACATCACCAGCTCTCAGATGAGATGATATATGTAAGTTCTCCCTTGACGACTCTGTGCATAATCGATTCGTTGCATTTTATCACTATAATTGTACAGACAACTCGCCTTCAACAAGGCGACAAGATGGATGGACACAGTCGGGAAATAGAGGGAAAAATGTGAATCAGGTGCATCCAGTAGCAGGATGACGACTGTGCGCCTCATCCTGCTACTGGACATACGTGATCCATACACTCACGGGCTTCACATTTTTTCCTGCACTTTGGGGTATGTCATCTTGAAGAAACATGTTTTCATTTGTCCGACGCCCTGTACCCTGATGCATGATTTGCTCCGAAACGAAACGAAACGAAACGTTAGGATAGTGATTGATGCCCGGCGTCACACCACGTGCATGTGATAAGACCTTATCTTGGAGATATTGTACTCAAAAATACACTGGTAAGTGAGTGTGCAACTTGTGCGACAAGAATTATTTGCACAGCTGGAGGTATATCTTGAGTCATACCGGGCCCAAGTACGCTGGAGAGGAAGAAATGAAATGCACGGTGCAGAGTAGGCACTACGGGGATCTCATGAACTCGTGTGCCATGTGATGTAAGGGTTTTGGTTACAAAAGCATCTTCAGCACTGCACAAGCCCACTGAAAATACAAGAAACACCGCTGTCCAGAGTTTCCTGGACGCACTTCCGATCACCACTCCAAAGTTTTTGGCTTCTCGCGCTTTCTCTCTTCCAATCGAATATTCCACCACGGTCTATGAAAGTCTTCATCGAACCCAGAATCGAGAAGGGCTGTCACGACAGTCCAGGATACTATACAATCATCTGAATCACCTCGGAAAAGCTAGGAGGGAAAAACATGCGTGCCACATCCTTGGGTCAATAAGGAGGTATGAATCCTTCATGACATCGTTGTCCTCTGGAACGAGATATTTGTTTGGTGTGCCGGTCGAGGAAGGCTTGGTACTGCTCTTTTGTGATTGTCAAGTGGTGAGCATCACAAAGAGAATTGCACTCGGATCGCGTGTTCCCAGCAGGAGAACCTGAAAGACCTAACAATGGACCGCTCATGTATTCCTCCCAATTATTACTGACCAAGTGCTGTGGACCTCGAGAACAGCCTGAAAGGTGGATATGATAGTACTGCACTTACGTCGTAACTACGGTATGATCTTGGCCTTGGTACCCCTTTCTTTGATCCACTGCACAACTTTGAAGACATTAGCGATGTAAGTGGCAGAAGTTCCATTCTCTGCGTGCCCCTGTTTGATGTTGGTCTCTGGGTCGAATGAATCGCGGGATATGGACAGGACATCGAGATACTGGCCATATGTATCCAGCCATTTCTGTCACCTTGTAGCCATTGTTCACGATGGAACATGAGTCGATGCCTAGCTCCTCATCACAATACTTGAAGACCTCCCCAATGTAACGTGGCTGGAGGAAGGGCTCTCCACCGCTGATGTTCAGTTTCTGCATCCCCGTACAAGCAAGGAGACGAAGTGCGCGCTTTGCTTCATCGAGAGTAAGCAAAAATGTGTTAGTTTGGGTATGGAAGTAGAAATGGCACGCGTAATTGCAAACACGATTGAAAGCCAGTTCACTGGGACTGGAACGAATCCGGGTTTTGCAGCGGGCTTGTTTGAGAAGAACGGGATTGAGATGTCGAGCCACGATGTCATGATTCAGATGGCGATTTTATCGTATTGTTGGATAGGTCGTGTGGAGAGGAGTGATCGGATTGTAGAAATTCAAAGTCACGAGTGCAACCAACCAGCGTGGTTACTGATACTCATATTCAAAGGGGTTGAACCTAATCTGGTGACCAGACCGTACTATGAGGCTAGCCTCTGGTAAATTTGATAGGGCTGCGTGAGCTTTTTCGATCCTGCCGAACTGAGAAGATCAATGAGCAGACATACTCGAATAGAATCTCTCCTATCTGTATTGGAAAGTGTTGTGAGGAAGTCGTGGGGAAGTTTGTCGCCCATCGTATCGTGGGCAGTTTTCTGGGGGGATTCTAAGGTGCTGCTGAGGATGGCCACTACGAGGACGTCCCGGGATCCATCGAAGTCGTGAGTGATCGCAAGCTTGATCGAGCCGCACTGTTATTCCAGCCATATTGTTTTTGAGATTTTGACGACGTCTTCTTTCTCGTAAATATCAGTTCTTTTATTGACCGTCCGCGCACCCTTATCAATTCCAACTTACCAGCCTATCGACGGCTTGCCTCATAGTACGGTCTGGTCACCAGACTAGGCTGAACCGTGGCGGGATCCCCCTTTGCAGACAATGTCACTATGGGCACGCGGAAGAACGCAGGCAGCTCGCTCTGATCGCATCTGCGTCTTTGTGGGGCATACGGGATTCCAAAAAAACGGCTTTCTCGAAGTATCGTAACCCTCAGCAAGTGCTTACCCGATGCTTTACCATAATTTACACCTACCTCTCAGGGGTCATAGTATTCCAGGAGGTGATTAAGGATGGTACCACAAGCCTCGCAGATCAGAGACTCTCAGTATGAGACTAATCGGGTCAGCTAAGTGGGTAGTCCAACTCGGTCACACGCTAGTGCAAGTCCTTGTCTGCGTCCTATGGTGTTCGTTTGAGGAAGAGGTTTCCAACGACGCGAAAGCCAGTGGTGTCTGGTATCTATGTTTCTCAAAGCACCCGCAAGGCCGGTTGGCGAATACTCATGTACTCACGAACCGAGCACAACTTTGAAGTGCGTTGAGTTGCGATCCCTGGGCCTAGTCTTCGTCATGCAGAGCGACAACAAGCGACTTGAAAGAGTGGAGGAGATCAAGCTCAAGCACCGTCCAGATAGCAGCGAGTATCATTATGTGATACTGTGGCGGTGCGAATATGTTCTAAAGCAGTGCGCTTGACGCCCAGTCCGTGCTTTTAACCACATCATAAACTAATAATCACCCCGGTGTTGTTTCAAAGCATGGAGACTTGAATCGGAACGGCTGATTTGGATAGCCCTTTCTTCTGCATATTGATGAGAGCTCAGCGCTCAGTTCCCAGAGGTGGGAGGTCTTCTGTTTTTGTCTCCCATCATCCTCCATAGTGATTGATTGGATCTCTTCTGACCAGCTCTATACGACAAGCGAAAGAAGCGTGATCGTCAGTATCATGCAACAATATTACATCTACATTGGTATCCAGGGAACCTCTGACTGCCGTGTGAGCACCTACCCATTTGGGCCCCTGTCATCGTCCCGTCACCTGCACTGGTTCCGCACAGCTCTCAACGATCAAACCATTGAGGAACAGTGCAGAGTGCAGTCCTTGTCAGAGGATAACAATACCTTTCCACAACGTTCTGAAATGACCGATTACTATACCTGCTGACATTTTGCGTCCGTCCTGCGCCGACAGCGCACCGCACAGCTTTGCAAGGGAACTCTTATAACGCGTGATGTTTTCACAGTGTTTCTTCAGAGTGTTTTTGTTCCCTTGCATTCTTGTGCAGCAGACACTCTTTTTTCTCGAGTTGAAATGGACGCCTCTCAGTTCAATGCTTCCGTGAGGATCACGTTGTCTCACGAAATTCCACCGTTATTAACCGTTCCATCAGGTTTACAACCTCGTCCAGATGATCCCCTCGCAGAAAGTCACAAGCTGCGGGCACATCGCCAGGCTCATCGGCGCGCCGAACCAAGCTAGGCGCGTCAATGAACGTACGTATCTGTCCATAACGCCGGGAAAGTCATCTTATAATATACTATGCTCTTGTAGTCGTGAAACATTTTGGTCAGACCTCTTCGAGTGCGCCGTGGCATCGCGTGATTTCTACTTCGGGTGTCATTGCTGCCCATGGTGACCTCGGTAGCATGCAACGGAGCGCACTTGAAGAAGAAGGCGTGCTCGTGCGGACAGGTATACTGGGAGAGTCGCGCGTGGAGTTCCGTCGATGGGGATGGTTCCCTGAGGATGCGGAGGTGCTACTGGAGACGGAGTCTGATGATGAATGGGGCGCATGATTGAGCCTCGGATAGTCCTGACCCTCTGCTCTGTGCCCCCCGCTCCTCTCCTTCTCTCCCATCACTTGATCGTTCCTTTCTCAGCATCTTATTCCCAGCATCATGACCACTTCCACGGCATCGCTTTTCTTTCATTTGTTTCGTCTGGCCTGTGTCCCAGTCTCCTCATTTCAGGTTTCGACATCGGGTTCCCTGTTCAGTCACACTCTCGTGTCTTATCTCTCTCTCCATCCTGGTCTTTCATTTCATGGCGGATCCTCTCTCCGCTCAGCTGTTTGCATATCAACCCCGCACTCGCATCTCCATTTTCCCGTTGATATTCAGTTGGCATCCGAGTAGTCATGGCGAAGATATCTTGTATCAATATATCACCTGAACGCCTGAATGTGCTTTGAGTCTGGCCCAGATAAATGGTGTCACCACATTTACTCAAGTGTGGTACGTACTATGTATGGATTGGAGTCTCGTCAGGATTATCTTTTGGACATGACAACTTACTATCTATCTTCATGGTATCAAAGCGACACAAAATCTTACCGGCATCTCAAGTTATGAATATTGCACAGTAGCGCATTCCTGCATTCCTCTCTGAATCTGACATACATACCAATAGACTGTCTCCTGTCTGCATGTGAATCCCAGTGAAAACTGACGATGACGAGGTTGGCTCGTTTAGGACAGGGTATGATTGAGCATAAAATTAACATCTATCTATCTATATCTATATACATTATATTAGATCAATATATTCAATATTCATATCAATTAACAATCAATCAATATAACTAGCTTGAACCCCATTATGGCTTCACCACAAAGGTGTTCAAGCTAGCTGCTCCCACAGGGGGGTGGGTTTCACTCCCCTTTTTGATTATATTCTATCATCTATAAGTAGAGGATGAGTTTGGAACCCCCCTTTGTACACTGTGACAAAAACTTTAAGAGGGCAGTGTCAAGTCCAGGTTCAATCCCGGAATTCCCAGATAAGTCTGGAGCACACAGAACGGCAGAGTTGGTTGGGAATCCCTGAGGGGGGTCGGAGGGGCAAGGAACTTCAGCTTCAGCTTATGTGCTGCACCCCTGTACAAGTTCTGTTCCTTAATTTCAAGGTAGAGGGTCGGAGGACAATCCTCAGGTCAACTTAAGGACTGAAGTGGGTTTCAGAGTGAAGTGGAGACTTTGCAGGAGATAATGGGATGTAGTTGATATTCAAACTAAGGAAATATCGGAGGGTACAAGCAGGTTTATATACTGAAGAGTCCAGAAGATATAAAGCTGTTAAAGTTTATTGGACAAATTGGAGTTTCGGGTTTCTGGAAGAAAGTAAGGAATGAATCAGAATGGTGTCAGAATGGTGGAATAATAACTGAGGGCAATGGCACAATAATTGTGAAGCAGGGGGAAAGGGAATTATTGATAGGAACTGCAGATGTCAAGAAATGTCAAAGGAAAGAGACATATGTCAAGAGATAGCCAAGATAGGAATACAAAAGTCCGGGACAGGAAATATGGGGTTTGGAATATCTGATGAAGGAGAAATCTTCTAAGGTAAAGTCCAAGGCTTGGGATTTGGGATTTGATCATAGGGGGCCGGAATTGGGTCAGATGGGTTAGGAAAGTTTCGAGATGTGACACTGCCTCAATGTGGAAATGGGCCTTTATGTCTTCCAGAAGGTCAGGCAAGTTTGTTTTCTAGTTGTTAATGTGGATGACCTACTCCTAGCTTCTTCCAGACAGTTCATGAGCTTCATCAAAGCCAAACTCCCAGTGGCCTTCAATGTGTGACCTTGGAGAAGCCAAATACATCTGGGACTGGAAACTCTGGACCATCTCCTTATCACAATGCCAATATTCCTATACCATCCTAGATCATGTTGGAATGACCACATGCAAACCCATCTGGACTCCAATGGCACAGAACTTACAACTTTCTGCCATGGATCTGGAAAACAATCAAATCCTTCTGGAGATGGTTATCAAAGGCCAAAAAGTCTCCTATCTCACAGTCATTGGCTCTTTGATATCTCATGCTCAGAACATGTCATATGTAGTCAGAACACTCAACCAGTTCAGTGCTGCACCAAAGCAAATGCACCGGGAAGCAGCATATTCTGGTACATCCAAGCCACCAAGGACATGGAACTCTGCTTTGATGGCTCTGAGGTATCTATGGACATGGACTTTCAGGGGTACTCTGATGCAGGTTGGTCTCAGGACCTGGACAACTCCTGCTCCACCTCTGGATTCCTTTTACTCAGTAATTGCAGAGCTATCTCCTGGTCAAGCAAACAGCAGAGCATGGTTGCACTCTCCACCATGGAGTTGAAGTACATTGGACTCAGTCTTGCCGGACAACATCTTGCATGGCTTCGGAGCTTCTTTGAAGAAATTGACATCCACAAAAGGGACTGACTGTCCTCCACTGTGACAACCAGGCTGCTATCATTCTAAATTGCAATCCTCAATTCCAGGTGCAGACTAAGCACATCCAGTGGAAGTACCACTTCATCTGAGATGACCTTGTCAGAAAAGGAGAAGCCATCATCCACTATTTTCACACAGGCATCCACCCTATATATATATATGCAGACATCCTTACAAAGCCTCTCATTTGGGAACAACACTGGAAATTTGTTTGGGTATGGGACTACAAATGTGCTTAAGTGGGAGTGACAAAATACAGTGAACTCTGGAACCCGAACACCAGAACACCAAAACACCAACTCCACATGCTGGAGTTTGTACCTCTGCTCCAATGCCAGGCAGAACCACTTGGAGTCTCAGTGTCTGCCCAGAATTGATCTGGAACTTGCATGGACTCTTATCGCACTTCATCATCCTTTGCTTGTCATCATTCCTGAGCCTCCAGGGATGCTCTGTCACTTTCTTAAATTGCTTAATCCAAACTCCTCTTGTTCCTATTCCTATTCCCTGATTATCATTAGTGAGTGCTTCTTCACCCACTCTGCTACATATATATACTTAGTTTTCACATTGGATTTCTCAGTCGTTCTTTGCCTCTTTGGCAGCAGCTGAGGTGAGTTTACTTATACCTATTTACTACTCCTAGCTAATTCCTAGTAGTCTGGGAAATCACTGCCCTCTTATAGTTTTTGCCAGTGCTCGCTAATAATCAGTGAATAGGAACAGGAACAAGAGGAGACAGGATTAAGCAATGTAAGAAAGTGACAGAGCATCCCTGGAGGCTTGGGAATATGACAAGAAAGGGATGACGGAGTGTAATAAGAGTCTGCACAAGTTCCAGATTGATTCCGAGCAGACACTGAGACTCTGAGCAGTTCCGCCTGGTAGCAGAATGGTGGCCCAACAATGTTATGCATAAAAGGCATTCATGAATTATGCATAGACTACACTATATACAGGCAGCTATTATTCATACCCCTTGTGCTACAAGCACCACAGATTATCAATAACCCTGTCTGTCACATCCTGAAACTTTCCTAACCCATCTGGCCCAATTCCGGCCTCCTATGATCAAATCCCAAATCCTGAGCCTTGGACTTTACCTTAGACAATTTCTCTTTCATCGGACATTCTGAACCCTGTACTTCCCGTCCCGGACTTTCGCATTCCCATCCTGGACTTTCCACATTCCTGTCCCGGACTTTCTGCATTCCCGTCCCGGACTTTCATATTCCTATCTCAGCTATCCCTTGACATATGTCACTTTCCTTTGACACTTCTTGACATCTACAGTTCCTAGTGATAATTCCCTTTCCCCTTGCCTCACAATTATTGCGCCATTGCCTTCAGTCATTATTCTCCCATTCTGACGCCATTC